>REGO01000055.1:6859530-6969659 GCA_010120015.1 Rhombomys opimus | reverse complement strand
CACAGTGAAGGAGAGTCAGTGTGGACACCATAACACACCACACAGTGAAGAAGTCATTATAATATAGGTGTCTATGTGGTGGCAGCCACGCCAGGAAGCTGATGTCATTTTTACTCGTGACTCAAAGTAGCTAAGTGTTGCGTTCCTTTAATGCACAGTTCTTATAGACAGCTGAAAGTGTGAAGCAGAATGTGACAATAATGGAAGAGATCCAAACACATATCAAAGAAATCCTATCTGCCCAACTCTTACTTTCCAGGGGAGGGGAAAAACACTATTCCGTGGTACCAATTAGACATTAACATTTAGAATACTCTGCTAGGACCACTCCCATTTTTTAAATGTTATATAAAAACAGAGATATGTGATGGTGACCGGATGGACATAATGTAGACCATAGCCAGGTATTTTCTTTATCATTGAAAAGTCATTATTCGATGATGAGTGATGTTACTGTTCACACCTGGAGCCTGGCCTCAGCCTGCAGGATGGGACAGAGAAGGACAGGACACTCAAGGATGGGCCACTGCAGGATGGGACAGAAAAGGACAGGGACACTCAAGGATGGGACACTCAAGGATGGGACAGAAAAGGACAGGGACACTCAAGGATGGGACACTCAAGGATGGGCCACTGCAGGATGGGACAGAGAAGGACAGGGACACTCAAGGATGGGACACTCAAGGATGGGACACCAAAGGACAGGACACTGCAGGACAGGGACACTGAGGGACACTGCAGGACAGGGACACTGAAGGACGGGACACTGCAGGACAGGAACACTGCAGGACAGGAACACTGAAGGACAAGAACACTGCAGGACAGGGACACTGTAGGACAGGGACACTGGGGTATGGGGACACTGGAAAACAGGTGTCTTTGGCACAAGAGCACCCAAGCCCCTCTGATGTAATATACTAATTGGTGCACTATTTCAGCTTGACTGGGAGACCTGTGTCATACACACAGTGGTGACACTTTAATCGGCTGCTTCATCTTGGGTTAGTGAGCTGAGACGACAGAACCCCGCTGTCATGAGGGGACATGGAATGCTGGCCTGGTATTGAAGCCCAGTGCCCTGAACTCTCAGCAGCCTGGACACTTTCAGAAGACTGAGTCACTGCACTTTCCACCCATATTCAATCATTTTCCTCATAAAATTTTAGTGTAATAAAATTAGATTGCAATGGGCAATAAAATTTTGTATTATTCTACTATGGAATAACGTCATATATTTCTCAAACTTTCTGAAGCTTTGGGCTGCACAGAAAGAGCACGTCTGTCACTATTAATGAGAACAAGTAACCAGCGCTGCTGCCTGCAGGCCCGTGGCTGCACCCGGACCCGTGCCCTTTACTAGCCAACCTTGCACCAAGGTAGGGGCTGAAAATAGAAGTCCCATATCTTCTCTGCTAGGAGTGAGTTTACAGCCCATGGGTTCTGGCCAATGAGCTACAATAGAAGTTTAGGAATGGTTTCTAGAAAGCACTCTCCCTCTATATTCAAAGATCTAGAGGAAGAGAGACCTTGCCCCACTGTTGAATTTTTGATAGTCGTGTTTGCTCCTTTTACCCTTACTGTGAACACAGTGTGATGTAATTCATCCACTGTGGCCAGGGCAAACTATCTGATGCTATATTTATATAGAATAGAGGTTTGCTTAGCTCATGGTCCAACCTGGGTCTTCCTCCATCCCAGCAGAGGGCATCACACGGTGAGAAACAAACAAAACAAAACAAAACAAAACAAAACAAAACAAAACAAAACAAAACGAAGGCAGGAGCTCACATCTCTCTTACTCTTTCTATAAAGCCCATGGTAGCATCATGAGCCCACCCTTAGGACCTCATCTCACCTAATTTTCTCTCAAAGCCACCCTCAAAGCCATCAACACGTGGACTTTCAGATAAAGCTCCATGTGAGTCTGAGAGAACACTCAAACAGTGGCTCAGGGTGCGGGCCAGACACAGATGCTCATTAAAGAATGTCTTCCAGGGAAGCACGGTCCTGTTCCCACTGCCCAGAGTTTTCACAAGGGCCAGCACAGAGAAAGCCAACAGGAATTTCTCCTCCACAGCTGGGCTGACAGCCCCTAGGCAGGAGACAAAATAACACATGATTTCACACTGTTTCTAAGAGGGGATGAGGCATTTCCCCACCTGGAAGGGTCTCCCCTTGCTCCGTAAATCACATATAAATACAACCGCACCTGGACACACAGGTAATCCGTGTAAGTCAGCTTTTCAAACCAGGGCGGGAGTGGGGGGGGACTCTCACTCTATTCCCCATTGTAATCCTTATTCGAGTGACACACACTGATACAGACATAACGTATATAACAAGGCTGCACAGGACAGTGGTCCCATTAAGTTATACCATCCAAAACATTGTTTGTGTATGTACATTTCATGATGTTTACATGACAAATTGCCTGATGATGAGCTTCGCAGAACATCCTTGTTGCTAAGCAACATATGGCTCTGCCTAAGGTAGCTTTCCCAGGCTTCCTCCATCTCGGGGGCTGGACCAGGGATTCCATTCTGCTGTAATCCTCTGGCTCTTTGGAATAGATGAGAGAAGTTGATTTCTTCTAGAGTCACAGACCAGAAGCTTAGGGTGTGAACTTCCTGAAGGTGCTAGAACCAGTGCAATAGGCAGCACTGAGAATTCCCGGGAGCCTTGTTTATTCATCTCTACCTTCTGACCTGAGGACACTGTCATTTAAGGGCCTGGGCAGAGCAGCCATCCGGCCACCATAGGGAACAAGGCTCCTATAACCCAAGGATGACAGGGGAGGGAGATATAAAACACCAGTCCTCTGAACCACTGCCTTCAGGCCCCGCGGAGACATTAAATGCCCGACTTCCTGAACTCACCTTTAGCTACATGTGTGCCATCCACAGCCAAAGGAGCCCACACTACAGGGTCTCTCATATTTCTCCCTTCCTTCCCTCCCTTCCTTTCTTTTAATCTTCACTCCTTCCTTCCCTTTCTCTTCCTTCCTCTTGCGCATGAAGCTTCTGTCCTCCAAAGGACGATTCACTACATGCCTCCCCGAACTACCGTGACTGTCTTTCAAAGAGCGCCCCAAGTCACAGCATCTAAAGCTCAGGAATGAGTGGCTCGAGAACTGGATATTTAGAAGATTCATACCCTTTTTACATCACAGGACTAGTGGAGACCAAAAGGCCCACTGGGCCAGCATCCGATTTGAAACAGCTCTCACCCCAGCTGACCATCCTGTGTTCCCCTCTGTCCACCCTCACATCTCCTGTGTCCACCCTCACATATCCTGTGTCCACCCTCACATATCCTGTGTCCACCCTCCCATATCCTGTGTCCACCCTCACATCTTGTCTGTCCACCTACATATCATCTCTGTCCACCCTCACATCGCCTCTGTCCACCCTCACATCCCCTCTGTCCACCCTCACATCCCCTCTGTCCACCCTCACATCTCCTCACCGTGCACAAGCACCATGTGGGGTGAGGGCAGGGCACAAACTGAGCGTACCACCATCTCTTTCACTTTCTGAAAAGGCGACCCTACTATCGAGACATCCAAAGAAGACAAACGAGTTGCTTAACACTGATGCTACTCCCCTTAAGTCTGCTCTGAGGCCTAACCCCGCAGCCTGACCTCCCGTCAGAAGGCAGTGCTGAGGGCTTGCAGTAGCCAACTCACCAGAAAAACAACCACAGATGCTTCCGATCAAGCAGAGCAGCAACCATGCAAGGGCACAGAGACCAGGCCACTGTACGCACGACCAAGGAGGCCTTAGAAAGCCAACTCTAATGATATCCTGTCTTAGATTTTAATCCTCCAGAACCTCAAGAAAATTAGTTTTGGTTGTAAAAGCTACCACATCTGTGAGAGTTTCATTAGAAGTTTGGGTGTCCACGGGCTCCCGCAGGAGACTTAGAACAACAGCAAATCAAGTCTTGAATAGAATAGGCTCTGGACCAGTTGTGATTTTATGAAACATGTTTACTGCCTAACTAGTCGTCTAGAAATGATTTTTGAAGAAGAGCACACAGCATGTAAATACATACATGTCATGTGTAAATTCTGAGTCAGCAAAGACTAAGCTCTGTTTTCATGTGAGGATTAGTGACGGGCAGACTGGCAAGGGACCAGAGACCAACCAGGGAAAGGGAGAGCTTGCTGGCCGCCCGAGCAGGGTCTATGAAGGAGTCTGGTAACTGGAATTCTGCCTCCTGGCCTTGGCAGATTGGGTCTTATCCATAGCTCAGTTTCTCAGAGACTGGCCTTGGCAACCTCTGGAAGACTGACACTGGCAACTTTTCCTGTGGGGTGTTCTAAGCCTGAGAACTCGACAGCAAACTTTCCGTAACCTTGAGTGAATTCTTGGATGCCTTTCCAGGTGGCGCAGATATATTGTTACCCTGAGGAAATTTGCTTGTTACCCTTCACTTTATAAGTGTAGTTTGTATGTTCAGTAAAGTGAGACCTTGATCAGAAGCCTGTCTCGGTCTCCATTCTTCGTGCCTCTGTCCCCCCATTTCTACTCCCTCTTTCAGGTAGACCCTGTTTGGCTAGGCCTCAGGACGGGTCAAGACTACAACAAAGAAGCGTTCTCTGTGACTTCTTCCAGAATCCAGGCTCCTGCCCAAGGCAGCCTGGAAGGCAGCCTGAAGCAAGGATGGGGACTGCCTCGTTCTTGCCTCAGGGGCTTTGCCAGGAGGCAGAGAAGATATTGCCTCTAAACAAAATGCTCATTGCCAGGAGGGATGAGCCATCTACACGCATAAACTGGAGGGCAATGATGTAGAAAGATTACCCAGCAAACATCCAGCTCTGGGGCAGGAGGTCATAAGCTGGACAAATGTGGGTTATGTTTTATACTGTGTCTTCTAACTGGAGACAGCCCTTAGAGGCTGTGTTCTAAAGCAGAGAATTTGCACCCAGCAGCCTCTACGTGATTCGAAAGGGTCTAACTCATAACGGCTAAATTACAGAAGCAACCCAGGTGCCCACTGACTGGGGAACAAAGAACATGGAGATACTCGCTGTGGAACTGTATCCAGCTACAAACATGAACAAAACTACTATCTGCAGGAAAATGCATGAAACTGGACATTACCGGATCAGACCAAGGAAGCCTGGCTCTGAAAGACAAACACTGTGTGTATTCCTCTTGGTTTTAGTTCCTAAATTTTATATAGCTATGTGAAGTCATTTATACGGTCATATATATAAGTAGATCACACACATGCACACCTGCACACACACACACACACACACACACACACACACAGGCATACCCACCCTCACCCTGAAAGTAGAAACATTTTTAAAGGGGCTAACTAGGGAAGAGGGGTGAGAGTCAGGGGACACAGATTGAGGAAGATACTCCAAGTGCACGATAAATACCCTCACCCAGCTCCATACACAAGTAACACGCCTCAACTCTGTAAAAAGAGCTTCCCATTGCTAAGAGAAACCATTGGCGAAGCGTGAAACGGTGGACGCCACAGGCACACCTGGCCAGGAAAACAATCTTGCAGAGAACAGACTGTGCGGGCACAAGGCCCTGCCAGACTCGTTTGAAATAAAGGTCCCCCGTAAATACCCTGAGAAGATAAACTACTTAAAGACAGATTTTCTTCAAGCGTGTAACCACATCTGTGCATGTACCACCAGCAGAGGCCAGAGGAGGTGATGGAGTCCCTGGAACAGGCGATACAGGGTGCGGTGGGGCGTCAGGTGAAGGGCTGGCAACAAAGCCCCGATCGTCTGCCAGGGCAGCAGGTGCTCTCAGCCGACGGCCTGTCCCTCTGCAGCCTCCACAAACCGTGTACGGATGTGTTAGCACTCTCCTGGTGCCCAGCAAGCTGCCACCAACGCCAGGGCTCCAATAACATGCCTCATTAGCTTGCGGCTCTGTGGGTTGTGATTTCCGATGAGGCCCAGTGAGGTTCGCCTCTCAAGGATCCCTGGGCTGGCTTGGAGATGGTGTTTGGGGTGCATTCTCTCATCTAGAGGCTCGACAAAAAGAATCTACTCCCACATCCGTGCATTCTTGGGGGGCAGGGCTGGACATGGAAACATGTTGTCAGTTACACCAGAGACAATGCCACGTGTCATCCTGGTGTCTACCTGAAGGCCGGATCATCTCTGAGGACAAGGCTTTCTAGGGAACGGAGACCTCTTCCAAGGCCAAGATGTCTGCCGTTTCTCCCCAGCGTTTTGTGGCCGAACATAACAGGCAGGGCTGTGCTGGGTGCCTGCCTTCTCTCACGCAGGCCTCGGCCGCAGCACACAGGTCAACAGAGCTACGAAGGGAGGGGTAGAATATAATATCATCATGAATGCAACCAGCTTCATGACTCCTGGCAAGAGACATGAATGCTTCTGTGGATTTTAGAGTTTGGTCAGTTAATACCCACAGGAACTCTTCTGGCCCTGTGCTTGCATTGATTGCTCTATGCATTTTTTTTCGGTTGTTTTCATGTAGAATTTGAATAACTGTCTCTCTAGGCATGCAACCAAGTTCTTTGAAGAGGATTTTTTTTTTCTGAAAATAAAGCAATTTGTTACATAAGAGACAATCACACAATTGTAATGGCTAGAACTATTGTTTTTTAAAAATACCTGCGTCTTATTACAGTATTTGTTTCTCAAAGTTATTTTTTTTTTAATTTATGTGCACGTGTGCACAGGTGTTTGCGTGCTCTTGTGCACAGATGCAGGGGTGGAGTAGATTGCTAAGCCCAGAAGACTATGTGAGACTCCTTGGCATTGGAATTACCAGCAGCTGTGAGCCTCCCATGTGGGTGCTGGATCTGAACTCCAACCTTCTGCAAGACAGCAAGTGCTCTCAACAACTGAGCCACCCCTCCAGTCCTGTTACCTCATTTCACATGTGGTCTGTCATGCCACCCTTAGTCCATAGAGGTAAACATTACTTACTCTTATATGCATAGAAAAATGGAGGCTTAGAAAGCTCAGAATTGGGCACTTTGCACAGACAGCAGGTGTGGGAATGGAATCCAGGCATGGAACTCCAAAATGGCTTCCATCCTGCTTGATGCTGTAAAAAGGAAAATCGGCCTGACATTCCCCTAAGTGCCCTCAAGAGGAGATGTGCACAGCTGTGGCCCGGAGAATGGCTCACTGATCTACACACTGATTATTGACAAAAGAGACAGAGCAAGGACCCTCCGACCGCCTTGCAGCGCTTTTCCCCAGCTGGCAGTCAACCTCAGACATTTTTCGGATCGATACGAACGGATCATTTTTCTTGTTTTGTTCTGTTCTGTGGGCTTCAGTGCTGGGATCCTCTCTTCTGGATCATAGCTTGTGTGCCGTGCTCCCTGGGGCACATGCCGGGCATACTCCCCATCTGACTCCTCTACCCGCACCGCCACCCGCCCTGAGCTGTGGTCTGGGTGTCCCTCTAAGGGCCGCTTGAGGAAGTTTGGCCAAAGCAACAAAACCCAGAGACCATGGGAAAAGGCCTACGAAGCCACAAGCTCCAACAAACTGTGCTCATTGCAATCACGTGTAATGAGCTGGTCACTGACCAGCCAGCCCTTCACCCTTTGGGGGAAACTAAACTCCCAAGTTCCCAACCCCACAGAGGGCAAGGGAGTTTTCAACCAAAAACCTTCACCTATATCTTAACTTTTGGTTGTCTGAAATGATCTGCCGAAGACTGATGGGTCAACTGAGAACGAATAGCAGGATGCTGCTGCAGCTGACGAACATAACATCCCAGATGGAGAGCGTCCTGTGCTACCCCAGCATGTCCTCCAGACACAGCAGCAACAGTTAACAGAAGGCATGCTGCCCTCGTTAGCAAAGAGGTGGCAGAAAGCTTCAGGAATTTGCCCAGCCTGCTGCAGCCTGTGGGCATCATGTGCCTCCCGTGCGCACTGCATATCTCTTGAGATACAGGTAGACCCTTCACTAAGCAAAGATGAGAGCACTCAAAATCCTGCTGCATCAAGTCAAAAGGATATGGAAGTCTTCATTTTCACTAGACAGGAATAAGAAAATCAATGCCTGCCCGCTGCGAGCTTGGCAGACACAGTGAAGAGGTACCTGCGTTGTGCCACATAGAACACCCTGGCGAGGAAGGGATGTGGAGATGGACATTCAGGAGTGAAGGGAGCCTCAGGTCACCAGCCAGAGCCTCGATCTGGCCACAGTCTGTGGTCACACAGAGTGTTAGCCACTGGAAGCATGCGCTTAGCAGTCACACAGTGACCTACCACCACAGGCTCAGAACTGCAGCCAGCACCCCTCAGATCCAATCACAAATACGGTGTCTTGCCAGACGGCATCAAAGGATGTAAGTGTCCATGTCTGCAGTCAGAGGGACCCTGTAAGGAGTAAAAAGACCAAGAGCCACCCTTAAAACACCCTCAGGGTTGACAAGACGCTTTGTGTTCTGGAAAGTCTACAGTGACGGTTTTTAAATGTTTGGGCTTAGAATTACCAAGATTACCCCCAAAGAAGCACGGCAGCACCTAGCGTGCCAATCCAGGATCCCCAACACTCACGAGCAGACGTCCTGGCAAAGAGTAGGCTGCGTGAGGGGAGATGGAGCAGGTCTCCAGCTTATGTCAAAGGGCTTTTCCAAGCTCTGGATCAGGGATCAAATTAAGGCCATTTAAAACCCATTTTCCCCTGAAAGGAGGGAGACCCTTCCATGCTGCTGGAGACAGTCTAAATTAGATCAGCCCTGTAGAAATCTGTTTAGAGTTCCCTAATAAACTAAAAATAGGTCTAGGATAAGACTGCGCTGCGCCGCCAGGTATCCCCAGAGAACTCCGAGCCAGCACATGGCCGGGATGCTGGCCTTGGCAGTTACTGTAGTGCTGACCACACCAGCAAAGGGACAGAACCAGCCTCGCCATCCAGCAGCAGCCGAGAAAGAAAACAGCACAGAGTATATAATTCGTGCATATGACGTTTTCATCCTAAAAAAAAAAAAATGAGATTATGTCATCTTCAGGAAAGTGGATGCAACTGAAAAACAGCAAAGAAAACGAAGTCAGATTCGACAAAGGCCACACTTTCTCTGTCTGTGGATCCTAGATTTTATACTGACGCTTAATGTCAGCACATGTACATGACCTGCAAGTAGAACTAAGTGTGTCTGGAAAAACAAAGGGGATGAGGAGGAGTTGAGGAGACAGGAAAGAGGCGCAGAGGTGCTGTGGTCAAAGTAGAAGCACTCCTGTAAGCAAGTCCCTGTGAACCCGCTGCGCGTGCAGTGAGAATGTGCCGGTAAAAACAAGAAAGCTGCTTGACCCACAGATACTGAAACAAGGGACAGTCGCTGACGGGCACTGCACACGTGTCTGGTGTTCTTCATCGGGGCGTCCAGAGCAGAGTGGAAGATGCCCCCCAGAATTCCTGTGAGGGCACTTCCCAGTGTAATTATCCGCGTCCAAGGCAAGCTGACAAATCTTCCCCGCCCAGTCACTGTGCAGGAAGCCTGGGGCATTTGTACCAGTGGCAGGATGCAGTCTCATTAATATTCATTTTCCTGGCGGCGGCGGTGATCAGGGAATGTTTGGAATTGTTTACTGCCAGGGTCTTGCCAACACTCACTGTTATAAAAGCTAAATTAACAACAGAGGAAAATGGGTCTCACTCCTATTTCCATGGCAAGTACAGAAAAACTTAGCATTTCCCAGTGGTGTTAAATTGATGTCAATAAAAAAGGGGAGCCTGGGCCATTAGCACCCATATACATTAACTTTTATTATGAACATTAACACTAGTAATTCTATTGGGTTTTTAACATTCATATTCACACATGCACACAGAAACACAAACACTCACACACAGAGAGAGATCCACACATTCATACACATGTACACAGAGAGACACATACATGCATACACACACACTTACACACAGACACACACAGACACAGTCACACATTTAAACACACACACATACAGACACAAGCACACGAAGAGACACATACATGTATACACACACGTAGAGACATCCACACAGTCACACACATGCCACCACACTTCTTCCAGATCTGACAGCCCTGCCAAACTCCCAAGCGCAGGCCTAGCACAGCCTTTGGTCTCTCACTCTCCTCTACAGCCATCCCAGTGTCCCCAGGCTCTCCCTCCTTAAACAAAAACACATTCCCTCACTGATAAAAACAACAAAATGACAAAGTGAGCATGATTCAGAGAGGAGCACTCAGGTGTGTCCAAAGCTGAGTGTCTGGTGCACCCAGTCTTCCTCACAGAACCTCTAGTTCTGGCAGAGACAACTCCATAGGTCGTGATGCCCAAGACTGTCCTCAGGCCACACTGCTTCTCAAGGTCATAGGAAGAGCCAAGCAGAGGGGCTGTCCTTTCAGGAACACGTGAATCCCAGCATCATCTAGCCTTGTAGTGGAATGTGGAGCCAAGTTTTTATCCACCCAGGCTTCGTAGGGTCCGATATGAAAGCCAGATGGATTCAGCCTCCATTACTAAATTAGCACAAAGAATTTAGCATGAAAGATATGGATGATATTATCAGACCTTTATGCTGACTCTTCTCTGCCTGAGGAGGGACAAAGATTGTATGGCCCAAGATCCTAGTGGCTGTCCCAGCGTGATGGGGTGCTGTGAAAGCGAAGAGGGCTCCCTGTCCCCAGCCACAGTAGCAGAGGTAGAACAGCCATTCTCTGGCCTGCCCTGGGTACAGAGCCAGCTCCGTAACAAACCCTAGTCAGAGCTGCTATGGAATTAGCCAGTGGGCTAAGCGGTAAAATGCAGTCAGCAGGGATAATAGGGCCATATGGGATAAACTACCTGAACAGTTATGACATCAACAGGAAATTTACCACCAAAACCTATAATCCAGGATGCTACTACAAATCAGTCAGCGTTTAGACAAGCTGAAGTCTGGCTATTCAAGTCTTATTATTGTATTGTCCAGGCCAGGACATGGTCACAGTCCGTAGCAGGAGGCTGCCCAGAGCGTTGTGCTAGGAAGGACTCTGAGGCCAGAGAGATGAAATGCCACCATCTGGTCGGAGCTTGCTGTAAGGCAGGAAGGCAAGCTGGGAGCACTATATGGGGACACTCAGCTCTAACATGCTGAGTTTGGTTCCCTGGTGAAAAGCGGCAGGAAAAGGAGCGATCTCGTTCAACAGTGTGGTCCTTGGACCTCAACACAGACATCCATCCTTTCTCTCTCACACACACGGTAAAGTTAAATGTTTTCTTACAAAGGATAAAAGTTGGCATGCTGCAGATGTGGGTAACTCAAGTCCTGTGCACACCCAGACAGGAAGACCGGAAACGCGGTATCTGGATGAGGCAGAATGAGGTCACCATCACTGGGCAGCTCACCACGAGGCCCTTGTCACAAGTGCCCGAGCCTCCCAGCCCGGGGATTGTTCTCCGTTCTCAGCCTCTGGCTTGCTTAAATTCTCCCTGATAGACTAACCAAAAGAACAATGTGGAGTGTTAAAATAGTAAATGAGCTCGAAACCTAGAAAGATCGTCACAGATTGTCAATGCAGCCCAGCCACCCGGAACTTAGCCTCAAAATGACCCTTGTTCCCACTAAGGCAGGGGCTTGGTGTGCAGAGCTGGTGAGTAAGGTCATCCTCTCTTACAGCGAGCAACCTGGCACGCTGTCAGAGCCCTGTGCCTCATCAATGGCCATGCCAGGCTCAGCCACTCAGTAAAACACTGACTGAGCGTACGCAGAGCAGCTGTGTCAAGAGGAGGGCCCGGGTTCATGGCAGACACTCAGCAGGGCAAACATCTGACACAAGGCTCCGGAACACTTCTGGAGAGGCAGAGAAAGGCAGGTCACAGACAGCTCCTTCTTCACGTGGGTCCCACAGTAAGGGGAGAAGATACAGTCTGCGACACGCATGCGGTTGCCTGCTCCTTCATCACTTCTCCCTGGTGGGGCAGCCCAGCCAATCCACGGAGGAGGAGATCCAGACAGTCTTGATGGGACCTGAGAGGCTAAGGTCAGAGGCAGGGGAGGAGGACCTCCCCTATCAGGGGAGGCATAGGGGAGAAGAGGGAGGGAGGGTGGGATTGGGGGCTACAACTGGGATACAAAGTGAATAAATTGTAAAATAACAACAACAACAATAATAATAGGAAAGAGCAAGTCCAGGCCTCGTGTTTGCGGGTATAAACCCGTCCCCAGGCCTCATATTTGAGGTGAACACCGCAGCATCTTCAAGTCCATGGGTGTGAAATGGCGTTCACAGGAGCACACTGAGCACGGCAGTGCTCTCGGCCTGCAGCGACCGGTTTCCTCGCTCCCTGCCCTGCCTAACAGGCGCTGAGCCTGGGATCAGGCAGGCAGCACGAGCTGTGCTGCCCATGCTCCCGCTCTGAACTAATCGTCACGCTGAGCAAACGCCACAATTAGTGCCCCAGCCAAGCATCCAAGTGGCAGGAAAGAGACGCTGAAATGATTTTCCTCTTCCATTGAACTGACACGCCAAGGATACACAGAGTCATGGGACGCGACACAGTCTGCTCTTCTGTGGGACATGAGTCTTGGGGACGGCACAGCCTGACCCTCCTCTTGCACGTCTGTCGTCTCCATCTTCACAGCTTTAACAGGTAACATTTGGAGCGTTTCCCCACGTGAGTCCAGGCTCACATCAGCACATCATGTTCTGGTCACGCTGCACAGGTCACAGCCCTCGGGAAGGCTCCGTGGCTGACATGCTCTGCCAAGGGCAGCCCACCGTGGCTGGGGTGGCTCCTGGTGGGTTCACCTCAGGCCACTGGTGTAGGACTTCTCCACGACACTTCCTGCAGTGGAGGCCCATCTCCTGCCTGGGACTCTCCTGCCCTCCAGGGTGGGTTCGAGAGCAAGCTAGGCGCTGGAGCAGGGCGGGAAGAGAGGTTTGCACCCAGACACAGGGTGCCGTGTGTGCCCTAGCCTGAGGCCTTGAGGCCACAGCCATGGTGAGTGCCAGAGGCCTGTCAGATGGAAAGAGGCCCCAGCTTCCCTAGGCTGCCGAGCGAGTAACCGGCAGCTGCTGGAACCCCAAGCTCCAGTGAGAGGTTGTGGGGAACCCTTCCTTTCCCACCCTTCTGTCCGTCATATGACCCACAGACGATTTGTGGGCACAGATGTTCCCAGCCGGGAAGAACTCTTAGGCCGCACACCACTTTCCTTCCCATTTTTTTTAAACCCTGAGACAATAAATGTAGGTGCAAGAAGGCAACAGACCAGGCAAGAAAAGGACAGTGGTGAGCAGGGTTGGAGCGGACATGGAGGAGGCAGTGAGGTGCGGTAGGCGAGGAGAGGAAGTGGGCCCTGTTCGTGCCCAGCACACGCGTGCGCGCACGCCAGCAACACGGTCCATGACAAGCTTCTGTTCCTTACTCCATACACCGGGGAAGTGTGAAACACTCGGGAACTGTCCACCTGACTCCAGGGCGAATAAGCCTGCAGGTTCCTGCGACGGTCCAGTCTCCAAGAAAGAAGAATAGCCCAGTTTCAGACCTTTCCAGTGGGTAAACGTGTGCCACATTTTCAGTGAATAACTTCCTCCAAGTCCTACCCAAGCTTTCTCCTCTGCTCCCCTCAAAACCCACTTTCTATTGAGCCACAGATAGATTTGCACACACTTCCAGTGTGTACATAGGTATATTATTACACATATATGTGCACATTTGCATCTATTTGAAACCACAAAACTGCAAGCAGGGAAGCCTTCCCCCGGCTGGAGCTCCTCGCCTGAGGTAACGGAGCCCCCGCACACGCCTGCAACCTGATTTTAACACCAGCTCTCGTGTCCCCTCACCGTGCTTGTGCAACATCTCACGGTTCCCCGAGGACACGCCTCCCTGTGGAACCTGAGCCATCGCTTCGGTGTCCCCACTTCCTTTCTGAGTTCTGTGACTCCCTCGGCTGCTGCTGTGCAGTGAATCCAGGTCAGATCTGGGAAAGTGTAGATTGTTCTTCTGCACCTTACCATGGTGGGGCCCACAGCACACGTGTGCACCCTGAGCTGATCCCATGCACCACGGGTGCTCACGGAGAGTCTAACAGCAGGTGTGGTCCTGGCTCCATGGTGAACGCTGGTGAGAAGCAGCCCTAGGAGCCTTCACCAACCTAAATCCTACACAGTATTTGGGGTATAAACCATGGTGCCAGGGGGCATTCACACAGGCACAAGGGCTGGGCGAGTGCTACAAGGTGCCTGGCTCACCCACCAGCTGGTACTTGAGTGAGAGCTCTCAGGAGCTGAGAACTTGAGTGTCCATCCTGAGGGAAGTCCCAAGACCCTCGTGGGCTCGCTCATGAGGAGAAAGATGAACTCCCTCCTGGTGGGTGCCCGGAGGACAGCTCAGGGTTTCTTGTCAACGGTCGCCTTGGGACAGCTCCAGCTAACCCCTGCCTGCTCAGCTCACCTGGACGGGGCCCTGCCTGATGTCCGTCCTGGGGAAGTGGCCCTCTTGACAGCAGATCCAGATGGTAACTGCAGAGAGCCACCACAGTGTGCAAGAGCCACACCCAGGGACTCAGGCTCTCCCCAGCCATCCACCTCATCCCGCATCCCATGCCCAGACGCCCAGCGACGCCTTCCCCAGGACCGCCTGCAGCGCCCTGGATGAATACCTTTACTCCCTTCTAACGATGGCCAAGTCCCAGCTCTCAGCCCTCCCTTCTGCTCTCGTCCCCACAGCCATGACCAGTAGGCCTTCACCAGTGACTCCTCCATGGCTAGCTGGCTCCTGTATGCACTGACCCCTTGACCTTCACCCGTGTTGCTCTGGGGAAATGGAACTCTAGCAAGCTGTCACCTCAGTCCCCGTGTCTTGCTTGCATGTCACTGGGAGGGAGTAGTGCACACTGCTGCTCCGAGCGGAGCTCACTGTTAGCTGCCCGCCATGCCACCTGACAGCACCAACACTTCAGGAGGAGGCATCTTGTGCGCCAACGCTCATTTCGAACCCCAATGTGGCTTTGGGGAGCCAGCATCTTCAGCGCAGCTTAGCGTAAGATGGACCCTTCTCGGGTGTAGGCGCTGGGCGTTGTCATTTAGTGTTGTAACCTGTGAAACACCAGGGTTCCATCTTCAGCAACCTCAGTCTCCTGGAGGGACTCAGATCCCCAGAGCCTAGCTGTGAGCTTCTCGCCCTGCCGGCCGCATCAGACCTGGCAAAGTCACAAGTCCACCTCCCAAGCTAGAGTGACAGGCGCAGACTGTGTCCCATGTCACTGCTTCCTTACACAAACGCTGGTGAGAAACTGAGGTTTCCTCTGAGCCTCATAAACTTTAGCCCTGAGTCCATGTAACGACAGGACAAGGTCCGTGCTCTCGTTCTGCAGTGGCAGAGGCAGCATGCCCTCAACTCGACAGAAGGAGGGAATGTGAGGACAGCAGAGAAGATCAGATCAATGCAAGACCAGACCCTGGTAGTGAAACAGCAAATTCCCAGCATCCGTGGCACATGGCATCCTTTGAGCTCTGACCAGCAGCCATCCGCTTTGACCCTGCCAATTTCAGTGGGTGTGGCTTCTCTCGAAAGCTAGCTCCTTGCAGAACCTGCAGTATACCTTACTGTTCATCTCTTATTTCTGGCATTGTCTTGTGGGACAGCGTGCTGTCCCTGGAGACATGAACTAATGTCTACTCACCCTAGAGAGGAAACTGACGGACTAAAGTATGGATCCCACCAAAGTCTGACTTGGTGAGCCCACGATGTGTTGGGGTAACTTACAGGAATGTTTCCGAGGGTTGACTCACAGGGGAAGAAATGACTCAGAGGCTGCCGCATCACCAAAGCCCAGCATGGGTGATGGCTCACGCAAGCCGGAAACCTGGGTATGCTACAAAAGCTGGTGACTCAATGGCTCTGAGCCTCTACCAGGCAGCAAGGAGGGTGTTTGCTTGGTCCAAGCAGCTTGGCTACTGTTGAGTCCACACTGCTCAGCTTATCCACGGCCTCTTCCAGGCAGCTCGGCTGCTCCGAGCGTCTCTCTGCAGTCCTTACTGCTTACATGTGCGTAGGGAGGGGAGCCTCATAAATATGATCAGTTTCATGGACTTCCTGAAGCTGCTTTGAGTGTGTTTCCTGGGCTTGAGTTAGTTTAGGATGGAGTGCTTCGCTTCCTTTAGCACATCCTGCTGTTTTACCTCCTGTAAGCTCCCTGTCTTAAAACACCCAGTTGTTTCACTTCCCTTTTGACATCCCATGTCTTAACAAGCTTTCCTCCAAAGCAGACACTTTCAGTACCAGGCTACACAGCCCTGGTAACCTCAGATCTCCTTTGCACTTTGGACTTCATTATCAGGGCTTAGTACACAACATAGCCCAGAGATCCATGTGGCCATTCTTACACACTTCTCTTCAACTAAGCACCACCTGGGTGTAGCTGCCTCCCTTAGACTTTGGCTGAATCAGCTTTCAAGTGCCCATGCGGCTGGACCAGTGAGGACACTTTCCTGGGCTGTTGGTGCAGATTGTTGATGCTCTCCATTCCCGTGCTCTTTGCCTAGCTTAGCTCTGGAATGAGTGTGCATTCATGTGGGCTGGAGCATTTTACAGACAGAGGCCTGTCCTCAAGTCACCGTTATAGTGTCCCAGTACAAAACAAATTTCTGTTTAGTGTGCTGATTGAGACATCACTGGGGCCTTGCTCGGGCACTCCTTGTCTGCAGCTGTGAATGTTTTCACACTACATCTTCTGCTCTGTGTCCCTGTGTCCTCTGGTTTTTCACTGTAAACCTGGCCAAGAGGAGCACGTGGCGAGAATGCCTCAGTGCTACAGTGCTCACTTGAAATCTGCACTACCAAACAAACTGGTCTGTTACCCCTGAACTCTAGCTCACTCGAACTTTGAGTGTTTTGAACCAACTGAGAGTAGATGAGTATATGCATGCCTTGCCATTTTTCTTCTCCAATATGCTTCCTAAAAAGAAGAATGTTCTTCTTGTAAAAGAAGTCATCAGTTCAAAAAATTGACGTTAATAAAATACTTCTGTCTAGATAAAGATCACATTCCAACTTGCCAGGGCATGGCCCAGTGGACCACTGTGCACTGCATTTATTCGGATTCTCTGGGCTGTTGACTCTAGGATTTCTTTATCACTGTGACGGTAACATTTTTAGAGAATATAGGTCATTTGTTCTCTAACAATTGCTGAGAATTCGTCTCTTTACTGTTCCATTGTGATAAACACAAGTTAATCCACCCCAGCTGGACTGTGTGTAGAGTCTCCCTTCCTGGGCACCACACGCAGGCGTCACGTGGCTTCTCCTTCACAGGCTCAGGTGTCACCTTGGCCAGGAGTTATGGGGCTCTCCTTTGCACAGTAACAAGCCACCGCCTTGTGATTAATAAATGATCAAAAGGAGGCTTTTCAAACCACAGTCTTCAGTAAATTTATCACCTACTGCTGTTATTTGTTCCAAAGAGTGTTCATTGTGACCATCAAGAGGCGCGAGCTGCAGGGTTTTAAATAGCATCCTTCAATCAGCAGCCGAAGGTCGAATGCTTGCTATTTTCAACAACTAAGGAAGACGCCGACTCTTCTCAGCTTCTTT
The DNA here is from genome assembly GCA_010120015.1 of Rhombomys opimus. Taxonomy (NCBI): domain Eukaryota; kingdom Metazoa; phylum Chordata; class Mammalia; order Rodentia; family Muridae; genus Rhombomys; species Rhombomys opimus. The sequence continues at coordinate 6,952,121 of REGO01000055.1, read as the reverse complement.
GCTTCCAAAGAAATATTTGTACAGCATCAAAGCCAGACCTCATGTGGTCACGGCGAGGAAGCCTCCAGGAGGCATGAGCTCTGAGGTAGAGGAGCCTCAAAGGGAACAGTGACTTTGTCCAAACCCAGGAGGAGTTTATGTCCCTAGCCACTGAAAAGCCCTCTCCACCCCTGAGCAGAGCGTGTTTCAAATGGACCCTCTGAACAATCCAGCCCAAGGACAGGAGGCAATTTAGTTTGTTAACTCTGAGATCTGATCATTAGAGACCCTAAAGACCACCATCAAGATTGATTTTGGATTGAACAGTGTGTGTGTGTTTGTGTTTTGTGTTTGTATGTGTGTATGTGTGTATATGTGTACATGTATATGGTAATTTGTGCGTTTGGGGTATTTTTTCTTATAGCTCTTTACTTTTTTTCTTTCTGTTTTGTTTTGTTCTGTTTTGTTGAAGTCTCTCGTTGAACCTGGAACTTGTCATCTCCTCCAGCCTGACTTGCTGGCCACTGAGGCCGGGACCTGCTTCTCTCTGCTCTCCGGGGCTGGGGTTGGAGGCACACATTGCCACACCCTGTAAAGATCCAGCCTCAGTCCTCCTGCTCGCACAGCAAGCCCCAGACCGAGTTATTTACTCTTCAGAGGCGCACAAATGAGCACCAGCTTGAACATGCCTTGTGCAGAAATGAGCCTCAGTCTCCCGTCTGCGCAGGTGGCCCCGCTGACAGTTGTCCAGTGTCCTTAGTGATAGCTCTGTCTCCCGCTTTCCTCGGGACACGAACTATCCCGCCGTCCCTGTTCCTAGGCCGCACTTTTAAAACAACACCCAGCTACTTAGCCCAGACTGTGACACCCTCCAGTCCTTCCCTTAGGGTCAGGATGATTTGCCATCTCTGTGGCCAGAGTCTCAAGGAGCATAAGGAAGAAAAGGAGACTCACACCTGGTCCCGTTAGTTCATTCCCGCTTGGGAGGAAACTTCCACCTCCATTGTCACATTTGATTTTTCACAACCAGGCTGTAACACGGCACCCTGAGCGGCATCACCCACTCGCAGCTTTGCTGCAGCACACGCTGAGGGGTGAAGCCTCCAGCCCAAAGGGTCCACCTCAGAATCTCATCCTCTCTCCACTGTGTTACATTGCCCAAGAGACGCCCTCGGAGGCTAACCTGCAGAGAGGACTGAAAGCAATGCTGGTCAGGTTTCCCCGCTCCTGCTCGGAGCACCTCGTTAACGCCCACAGCAATCTTTGGAGGTTGGCACTGATGGGGAGAGCTGCTTAGTCGGGATAGCAGCTGTCAGACCGCTGCCCCTCAGCTCGTGAGTGCCAGGCCTGTGACCCTGTCTGGTCTGTCTGCCCACGCTGAGCTCAAGGCTGCTCTCACCTAACCAGCCGGCATTTCTCTTCAAAATCAGTTTATTGAGCTTTGGTTTGTGACCTCTGTACATGTGCCACGCCCTTGAACCCTCATGTGTGGTGTCAGGGGGTGGGGCCTCTGGCAGGTCGATGGGCCACAGAGATGGAGCTTTTGTGAGTGAGTTTAGTGTGCTTACAAAGGAGGAGCCCTTCAGCCACAGCCACATGACAGCTCAGGGGGAAGATGGCCTCTGTGAACCAGGAAGCCCTGGCTGACACCAAATCTGACAGGGCCGTGACCTGGGACTTTCCGCTCCCCAAAACTGTGAGCAAAGAGCATCTACTATTTCCACACAGCAAAGGCCTGTTCTGGCAGCCTGGACAGCCCGAGTCAAGCACACTTAAGCATCCCACCCCCCACAGTCCTACCCCAAGCCTGCCTCTGCTCTTCACTCTGCAGACACGCAGCATCCTCCTCCTTGTGTTAGGATGTTATGTGAGCCGACAGGAGCGGCAATACAGCCTTCCCGTGACAAAGTCCCGGTGGCGCCCAGCCTCCTGCGCTTCTCTGCAGGGCTGCACACTGCTCAGAGGTGCGGCCCATTCGCAAGGCCAGGCCCAGGCTCTCCCCCCTTCCGGCAGCTCCATACAGGCTTAGAGAAGCTGAGCATCTCTACTAGTACAGCGGAACAAAAGTCTTATTAGCCAAAATTTAAAGCTCAGTTACCCTCAGCCTCACCCACACACAACCCCTGTAGGGGGCAAAGACCTCTCCAGTCCACCCAGCCCCCTTCCGGGCCCCTCGGACATGCAATGTTCTCTCTAGACCTGACCACCTCTCTTGCTCTCTCTCACTCTTTCATGCTCTCTCACTCTCAACAACAGCAAAAGGTGTCCTTCCTCAGGACTCTTGAAATGCGTGCCTACTTTCTTTCTTTTGCAATAGCTGTGAACAGAACTTCTGGGTTTTCCATTCAGCACTTGAAGGCTGCCATCATATCTCCTCTGGTTCCAGTGAGGCCATGTGGGGCTCTCTGGTGGGGTTTTCAAACCACACACCTTCCAGAAGCCGGATGCGCCGAGGCTTTCACTCACCATGAGGACACAGGGATCTTTCACTCCAGCTTCAGTTCTCAGTACCCATTACCGAGGCGCTCAGCGTGAGGACAGCCCACAGGCGACAAGAAGCAAGTGCACAGGAGTTTCACATGCACACATCCGTGGGCTGAGGGATGGTTTTAATTTACCCATTTCTAATGTTCCCTCACAGCGTTACAAATGGTTCGTCCTTTTTCCGTGTATTTCCTGTCTCCACAGTAGAGCTTGGTTTATTGTGCTCATAAGTAAGAGACAAAGGCAAACATTCGTTCTTTTCTAAAAAATAATTTATTTAATTTTTTATTTTATGTGCATTACTGTGAAAGTATCGGATCCCTTGGAACTGGAATTACAGACAGTTATGAGCTGCCATGCAGTTGCTGGGAATTGGACCCGGGTTCTTTTAGGAGGAGCAGACAGTGCTCTTAACCACTGAGCCATCTCTCCAGCCCAATATTAGTTCTTCTTCTAAAAATAAAAAAAATCAAAGGTGTGTTTATCTTCATACCATCAGCTTAAGCTTGCTCCTTTGCTCACCTGAATTACACAGACAGGTCCAGGGAGGAAGAAAGAAATCAGCGTTAAGAATGAAATCATCATCCTCTCCAGCACAGATCGTCACTTGAATTTTGAACTTAACCATTCCGATAGGAATGGAATCTAAGGGTTGTTTTGATTTGTATTTCCCTGATGACTAAGTTCATTGAGCATTTCTTTAAGTGTCTCTCTGCCATTCAATAGTTCTATGTTGAGAATTCTCTGCTTAGCTCTGTACCCCATTTTTTAATTGGATTATTTGGTTTGTTTGTGTCTAATTTCTTGAGTTCTTTATATATTCTGGATATTAGCCTTCTGTCAGATATAGGGCTGGTGAAGAGCCTTTCCCAATGTGTAAGCTGTTGTTTTGTTTTGTTTTGCTTTACAGAAGCTTTTCAGTTTCGTGAGGTCCCATTTATTGATTGTTGATCTTAGAGCCTGTGCTGTTGGTGTTCCATTCAGGAAGTTGTCTCCTGTGCCAATGAGTGCGAGGGTCTTCCCCACTTTTTCTCCGTTGCTGTTGGGAGTGTAAACTTGTACAACCACTTTGGAAATCAATCTGGTGCTTTCTCAGAAAATTAGGAATAGTGTTTTCTCAAGATCCAACTATACCACTCCTAAGCATGTATACAAAAGATGCTCAACCATCCAACAAGGACATTTGCTCAACTATATTCGCAGCAGCTTTATTCATAATAGTCAGAAGCTGGAAACAACCTAAAAGTCCCTCAATGGAGGAATGGATATAGAAATTGTGGTACATCTACACAATGGAATACTATTCCGTAATTACAAACAAAAAAATCATGAGATTTTCAGGCAAATGGATGGAACTAGAAGAGATCATCCTGAGTGAGGTAACCCAGAAACAGAAAGATAGGCATGGTATTCATTCACTAATAAGCAATATTAGCCATATAATATAGGATAGGCAACTACAGACCTAAAGAAGCTAAACGCTAAGGAGGATTTAGGGAGGATGCTTAAATCTCATTCAGAATGGCAAACAGGATAGGCACCAGAAGCGGTGGAAGAAAGGAAACAGGATGGGAGTCTACTATAGAGGATCCTCTGAAAGGATTCACCCAACAGGGGATCGAAGCAGATGCTGAGACTAAGGGCCAAACTTTGGGCAGAGCATAGGGAGTCTTATGGAAGAAGAGAGGGGGATGGGGATAGAGGGACATGAGGGGACAGGAGCCCCACAAGGAGACCAACAAAGCTAAAAGATCTGAGCCCAGGGGCTCCTGAAGAGACTGATGTACCAACGGAGGACCATGCATGGAGGGGACCTAGACCCCTGCTCAGATGTGGCTGATTGGCAGCTCAGTCTCCATGTGGATCTCTGAGTGAGGGGAGCAGGGGCTGCTTCTGTCATGAACACAGTTGACTGCTCTCTAATCACTCGCTCCTGAGGATTCGGCCTTGCCAGGCCACTGAGGAAGAGGATCCAGGCAGTCCTGATGAGACTTGACAAGCTATGGACAGATGGCAATAGTGGAGAACTCCCCCTTTCAGTGGACTAGGCAAAGGGGATGGGGGAATAGGGAGGGAGGGTGGAACTGGGGGAGATGAGGGAGGGGGCTTCAATAGGGATATATAATGAATAAATTGTGAAGAAAAAATAAAAATTAAAAAAAAAACATTAAAAAAGAATGAAAGCTGCATCTGAAGGAGAGGAAAGAGGGCAGTGAGGACCACAGCTGGAGTGACCTCCCTCAGTTTCCCTCACATGTCACAGTCCTCTGGAGCGCTGCAGCCTCGGTGTAGCTTCCTAGACCCCCCTGCTCTGTGTGTGGGGGCAGCTGGTGATCAGGGGCACAGCCGGTGGAGAGTGAGAGCTGGACCGTAAGCTGGCTGGTAAGAAACCCCTTCTGGGGCACAGGCATAGAGCTGCAGCCAGGGGATGGTGTCCAGCTTACAGACAGGGGATGGTGTCCAGCTTACACACTTACCTGTAGGACAATCTGCAGAGAGAGATCAACACACAGCCACGTGCCACAGAAACACGATTCTGTCAGCAGTGGGTTGCATGCAGTGGCCCTGAGGAGCTCCAGGTGCTCAGCGCTGTCATGGCCATTGTAACCCACAGTGCAACACGCCCCTCACGGGCTCACGGGGAGTCTGCGTTCCCACACCTACCTGGTTTTCCATGGCCTGCTGGTGGCAGGTGACACAGTGAGTGATGCGCTCTGCCCCCCCCCCCCCGGCATGAGGATGTAGCCGCTCACATCTGCAGGCTGCACGGGGCACACGCTGACCCCTGGAGCTCCCTGGCCAGCAAGTCTAGATGAATGTCGATCCCAGATCCGGCTGAGTGAGGTGGAGACGGGTGTGCGGTGCTGGCAGATGGAGAGGGGGTGTTGCTGGTTTTGCACTCTACACTTTCTCGTTTACTTCACACCCCACAACCAGCCCTCTGTTCCCCAGAAACAGGAGCTGAGCCGTCGCTCGATCACGCCCCTTAGAATCCCATGCATGAGCAGGGCACGGCTGTCCCGGGTCGCCCGCTCACCTATACCCTGGCGGCCAGCGTGCCAGGTTAATTTACACCCACGTCCCTGCTCTCCAATTAATGCCACTTAACTGCTAAATAAACAGAGCGATTTTATACTCAGTGCCACACTCGTAATTACGGATTTAGAAAGCCGGGCCTCCAGCCCCACATTAATCAGGCATTTCCGAGGCCTGAACGAACAGTCCCGCTCAGGCGTTCCCCGTGTGTGCCGCCTGCTCACACGTGTGTGCCGCCTGCTCACACGTGTGTGCCTCGCGCTCCTTCCCTCTTCTTCTCCCCGAGCCTCCTGGAACGGGGCAGCCTGCTCTGGCTCTGTTCTCCAGCTGGAGCTGGCCATGCCGGGTGACTTTTCACGGGTCCCTGAATCTCCCTGTTCCCTTCCGTGTTGGTGGTTCCGTACGGCAACTGGACCCAGAGGCCAGTGTGAGCGCATGCAAGGCCGAGGCTTCACCTCCTGTACCACCTGGGTGGAAGTTCTGTGCCCTGTGTGAGTTCTGAGCGCCTTGGGAGGGAAGGGTTCCTGTGGCCTGCACGCCCACACCAGCCTTAAGGGAGTGAGGAGCGCGCACAGCCCGTAGACCAGACCCTTCGCCAAGCCCCACTCACGGCTGGCGCTCACTCCCCACCTTCTTCTGCTCACTCTTCATTGGGGTGAAGAGCCTCTCAGGCAGGAAGAGAGGAGGTGGGGGAGAGATGCCCGTGGTAACCATGGTTACCAGGCCACAGCCTGCACAGGCTCACCTGCTTGAGGCGGGCTCTCGAGCCGCTCTCGCCTATGGCAGTCAGCAATCTCAGGAACAGGCCGCTTCTGCACCTTTCCCTGCCAGGCAAGGTCTCACCCTGGACCAAACATTTGCGAAAACTCCAGAAGGGGCCCCGTTAATGACAAGCCTTCCAGACAATCCTCACAGCCCTTGTAGAATGGGAAACACTGGGTTATAAGAGACTGGGGTATTCCTGCTGCTTGGTGCTGCCTGGGGCCTTCTCCTTTGTCTTGTTGATCAGCAGAGATAGGCTAGAAAGAGGAACCGTGACAGTGAGGACTTGGAGATCACACCCCTGAAGAGCAAGGCCAGCAGACATCCGCCACAGGAAGGCTGCTCAAGCTGGCCGTCTTGGCCTTCCTGCTTTCTTGCATTCATTTATGATTCCTGGTGCATGAAGCTGCATGGGACCAGCTAAGAGAGCGCCAGGTCTACTAGGAGGAGCCCAGCAGAGGTGGGGAAGACCAGTCACACATGGAGTGAGAAGAAAGGGCATAACAACCAAAAGTTTGCCCTAGAGCATCTTAGAAACACCATACAAAGGAAACAGCCAGGGACTTACGTCCGGAGGAACAGCGGGAAGTAGGGAAACGCGTTCTGGGGAGAGGGGCAAGGTTTCCGTTCTGAGAGGAATGGCCTCGTGTAGCAGCCATTCAGCTCGTGTATCAGCTCCAGCGAGCAGCAGGAAAATGTCATAAAGCTCCAGGAGCAGGGATCACCTGAGCAGCCCCGCACTGCTTATGGAAACTGAGTTGATAGTTGAATCCGCCCTTTAAAGAGAACATCTGGCCAAGGCCACTTCACTAGTGAACGCTGCCAAACATGTGAGATATACAGACCAGTTCTGTGCAAGCCCCTCTAGAACATGAGAGGGGAAATGGGGACCCTAAGCCGGTGATGCCAGCCGATGTTAAAACCAGACAAACGAGTCACATGAAATTGCTAACCGGTGTTTACCGCAAGCAGAGGGTGCTTTCCACTTTTAAATTTTATTACATTTTTAATTCAAGCACACTCACATGCATGGGGCTACATGTGTGCCTCAACACACCTGTGACGCTGGGAGAGCAACTTGTGTGGCTAGCTCTCTTTCCAGCATGAGGGTCCCAGGGACCAAGCGTGGGTCACCAGGCTGGTCAGCAAGCACCTCTACCCGCTGGCATCTCCCTGTGGCCCATTAAAAAAAGGTACAGTTTAAAAACAATACATAATTTCAAATTCAAAACTTACATGAATCCATAATGCATTGTGACCATGTGTAATTTATGCAGAAATGCTGAGTGAATTCATATAAAATAACTCACTGTATTTAAAAACCTAAAAATGTGATCATCTCCATAGACAGATATATTGAGAGACTCTAGCATCCTTTCAAGAAAAAAAAAAGACAAAAATTGTCTCAACTTAACTTAAAAAAAAAAAACCTACAAAAATGCACACTTGCCTTGGTGTGTGATGGCCACAGCCTGACTTTCTGTCTGGGATCAGACACAGGCAAGAAGGCCCCATACCTGTGCTCAGCCTTGCCTGTGTGGCTGTCTGGCCTGTCCAGGAGGAAAAACTAGAAACATCTGGACTGGAGAGGAAAGCGGGACGCTGACAGCATCCTTCTGGGCTCCTCCTGGGCTGTCTTGGGTGAGTGTTTCTACAGGGCTTCCCTGCCCCTCGCTGCCAGGCACTGAGAGAGTCGCAAGCATGCGCCCCGTGTTTTTGCTAGCTGGCTTCTGCTGTAAGTTGCTCTTCCACTTTTGCTTGCTGCATATTTCATACACACCTGATTCACAACTGAAAGGACGGCTATGGTGGCTTATTCTCCAGACAGAAAAATTATTTAAAATAAGGGCAGGGGTCCCTATAGAGCTGTCACAGCCAGAGGCTGCAGTTCCAGGGTGAAGCAGTGGGTTATACGGTGGCTTCAGAACGTGACTCCTGTATAAATGCATCACGAGTGTTTACACAGGTGTGCAGGCAATCCTACGATTAAAGGGAAATCTCTTCATCAAATGGTACCAAGCCAGTAATTTCCTATCCACACAGGAAATAAAGAGATTATGATCCATCCATTTTACTACAGGCAAAACAACAACAACAAATCCAACCTGGATCTTAGACCTACTTATAAAACATGTAATATAAAATTTCTAAGGTAAAATATAAAAATAGATAAATAGATATTTATGACTTCAAACACGGAAAACATCTCCTGTGCAGGCAGCTAAATTATAAGGAATAAGGAAACTGACAAATTGGACCTAATCGTGTCAAAGATCTCTGCTTGGGGAGAGACGGGGAGGGCGGCCTGTGGGACTCGGCATGGCACAGGTTTCAGTCTGCTCCACTTCTGTTTTGTCTTGTTTTGAGGTTTTGGCGTATGGCTCCCTATCCAGCTCGCAGGTGGTTTGACCACACATTTCAGCACTGCACATTTTTGTGTTTATCTAGGAGCTGGCATTTTCTGTACACACAAGCTCTCATGCTGATATTTGCAGTGTTATTGTCAAAACACTTGGAAGCAGCCAAGATACCCTTCAGATGGCGGAGGAATATACAAGCCGGAAATCCACTCCAGGAAGATTTGAAGGTCACCAGGAGAAGGTCCCTAGGAGCTGTGCAGGAACCATGAATGCCTACAGCTTAGCGGAAGAAGCCAATCAAAAAAGCCTCTTCCCGTCGGGATTCCAAACACACAACATTCTCGAAAAGGCAAAGCTATGAAGACAGTAAAAGGGAATTTGGATTTGGGGGAGTGGCAGGTGGAGAGCATCAGATTTTTAGGGCAATGAAAGTATTCAATATGACAATCTAATGGAAGAAACAGGTTTTTACACATTTGTGCATACCCATGAAATGGACCAGACTGACCTAAAAGTACAGACTGTGTGCACTGTGCTAACACAAGATCCTAGGAAATAAATTAGGAAAGGAGGAAGAGCATGGGGAAACCTTGTGCTTTCCAGTCAAATCATCTGTGGACCCAAACCTGTAGTGAAAACCCACTGTATAGGTAACAACAGTGAGACGCAGACTAGGATGAAAAGCCTCATTATGTTAATGCCTCAAATTGATAGATAGATAGATAGATAGATAGATAGATAGATAGATAGATAGATAGATGATAGGTAGATACATAGATAAACTTTAAAATCACACTTCTAGGGACTAAAGAAATAGCTCAACAGTTAAAAACCTTGTCTGCACTTAAAAAAGATCTGGGTTCGATTCCAAGCACCCAGACGGCAGCTCCCAACCACCTAACTCCAGTATCATGGGATACGATGCCATCTTCTGACTTCTGAAGACAACACGCATGTCCTTGGTGCACAGACATGCCTACAGGCAAGCACCCGTGCACATAAACTAAGAACACTTTTAAAGCTCACGTCTAAAAGTGGAGAATTACTTGGTTGTTTCACCAAAGATGACCAGATAGCAAACACACACACGGGAAACACACTTACCACCACTTTATTGTGCCCACCATGAGGGTAACTAAAAGAAAGAGACGGGGTCTGCCCTGCAGACTATCAACGCAGACGCTGAGACTCACGGCCAACTGTTGGGCAGAGTGCAGGGAATCTTGGGAAAGAAGTGGGAAACAGTAAGATCTGGAGAGGACAGGAGCTCCACAAGGACATCAACAGAATCAAAAATCTGAGCACAGGGGCATTTCCTGAGACTGATACTCCAACCAAGGACCATGCATGGAGATAACCTAGAACCCCTGCACAGATGTAGTCCATGGCAGTTCAGTATCCAAGTGGGTTACATAGTAATAGGAACGGGGACTTTCTCTGACATGAACTGATTGGCCTGCTCTTTAATTACCTCCCCCTGAGGGGAAAGCAGCCTTACCAGGCCACAGAAGAAGACAATGTAGCCACTCTTGATGAGACCTAATTGACTAGGATCAGAAGGAAGGAAAAGAAGACCTCCCCTATCAGTGGACTTGGGGAGGGGCATGCATGTAGAAGGTGGAGGAAGGGAGGGATTGGGACGGGGAAGAGGGAGGGGCTTATGGGGGGATACAAAGTGAGTAAAGTGTAATTTATAAAGAATAAAGAAATGAAAAAAAAAAAGAAAGAAAGAGACTGAGCATTGGCAGAGGCAGGCAACGACTCGTTCTTCACGCCGTCAGGGATGAGAAGTCCTAAAACGTGAACTTCACGGTTTCCTAAAGCTCTAAATCCACACTGACCATAAGATCCATGCCCCTATGTCTAGGCATCTAACGAAGAAAAACTCCATGCATCAAAATGCTTGCACACACAAATGCTCTGAGAGGTTTGTTTTGTATTATCCCCAAACAGAAAACAGTCCAGAACTTCCGAGACCCATGCTAGATGGAGGGGTAACAGGCGCGGCACACTTGGAACTGAGGGCCGTGAACTGCTGATACGCAGAGCATTTGCCGACTCCGCCGCGACTGTGCATTTCCTGTTTATGCAATACTCTGAAAGTCAAAGTGTCTGAAGTAACACGGCACAGTCAGTGTTGTCTGGCATGGGAGGGTCCTGGTGTTGAGAAAGTTTGCTGCAAAGGTGCATGGAGAGGGCTGGAGAGGCTACATACATGCTCCTACTGGACGGACGTGATCAATCTGTCAGCCTTTACGCAATCACACACCTCTGTTGTGCAGCATCTGTGCAGGGAGCCTTTGAGAGACTAAGATGTGAGCAGGCAGTCAAGGCCAGTGCCACAGGGCAGGAAGGGGGCTGCAGGATTCATTCCCATCATGCACTGGGCGTGTGTCTGTGCCAGGCATGAGACCAAATGTCTGAACACACTAAAACTCGTCTTGTTTAATCTCACTCTGTTGATTAGGACTCTCACACACCTCATTCTATAAATTGGTGAACTGGAATAAAAACTAAAACAAATGCAGCAGTGGAGTCACAGCCACAGCAGCAGAGCTGAGGTCCGGGTCTTTGTGGCCCGTGTGTGATCAGCTACATCTCACAACGTCACACAAAACCCTGAGTGCAGGTAGCTGTTTGCTCTTCTCAGATGCATTTCATGAAGAGAAGAGCAATGCCGGGAGCCGGCTGCAGTACACGGTGGAGTGGAAGGTGGGACAAGCAGCCTCCAGAACAGACGGCTCCTCCAGGGCCCCGACCTCCACTGCACCCTGGATTTTGCTGGTGTGCAGCCACAGTAAGCTGCCTTCCTCAAACACCTCAGCCTGCGGCGTGAAACATGGGTGCCCAGGGCTGAGAGTTTCTCACATAGAGCCTCGGGAGACAGGGTCTGGCCACCTGACTCTGATGGCTCCACTTCACACTTACTGTTCCCTTGTGGTTTCCCAACAAAGGCCTTCCTTTGGTTTGAACATGCATGGGGAAACGATCATTATCCATTAACCCTTTCTTGTTGAAGCCCAGATATTCTCCGAGGAGATTTTCCTCAGAAAATCCTGAAACACCTACTACTCACTGAAAAAGAAAAAAAAAAAGTTCCCCAGAACCTTGATTTTTTTATGGCAGAATTTCACTGAAAGTGAGTGAGCAGAATGAACAGAGTATTGACAGATGTGGGAGAGAGCGTGAGGAGGGCAGAGCCCACTGAAGAGGCGTGATCCTCCGGCCTGATCAGCCACGTTGAGATACAGTTATTACTGGAAATCAGTCTTCTGCAGTACTGAGATGGACTGTGCACAACGAACTACTGTAATGAAAAGTTATCCAAGTGTGCTGCATGCTTTGCTTCTCTCCAAGAAAATACAATGAACATAATTTAAAAGTTCCTTTGTGGATCCTGGTGGTTTAATACAGCACATGAAACAAAGGGTGTTCTTACCAACATAGCCATCTTTCCATTGTTAGTGGTGCTTTCTCAAGGCCTCACATGTTTTCATTTGCTGTGATACAGAGTCCAGTTTGTTTGAATTCTAGCAAACAAAAGCCAGCGAGGACTAAGGAATGAAGAACCAAAGCGTGAGGCCTGGGGAGGCCTGGGGAGCTGCCCTCCTGATGTGCAAAGGCTCTTTGCGCTCACACTGGGGGCCCGGCTCTAGAAAGGGCAGCAATGGTCTCTTGAGATTCTATATATGCTCCTCACACGCGGCTTTCTTTCAGCTTCAAGGCCGAGTGTGAGGTGGGAGAATCACCGTTTCCCCGAGTCAGCACCCAGACATCATGAGGAGGAAGCCCTGGAACAGAGACAGCCCTATCGATGGAAGAAATCCAGCTCCCCTTGCTTAGTGTGGCCTTTGCTCAAAGTCCTCTCGCCTGTTCTTCTGTGAGAACTTCCACAGCAGAACTAAAGGCAAGAGAATTTTGTGAGCCAGCACGTGTTCACTGACCACGTGGACACTCCTAAGAGCAGGCGACAGGAATGTCCCCTTGCCATCCAGTGTCTTGGAGCCTAAATGTTTCCTAAATGGTTTCCTAGCTCACACCCTACCATTTCTCCTGGATAAACAGAGAAGCGGGCAAGCACCCTGGCACCATGTGACACACCTTCCCACCGTGACGGACTCTTCCCTCAAACAGTACAGCAAAGTGAAGCTTCCTTTCCCTCGACTTACCTTTTGCCAGGTATCTGGACACGGCAGCCAGAAAGGAGACTGGTGGAGCTGGGAAGTGTACTCAGGTGTGTGTTTTACTTGCCTGAGGTATTCGTGCTGCCCTTGTCCTCCTGCAGTTGGGTCATGTCTCCACACAGCTCTGCACTCTCATTTGGCTCTTCTGGGTTTCCCAGGAAGGATGCAACTGTGTCCTATGAGGTCTCACTTGTTGTTTTCCCTCGGCACGCTATTATTTTTAGACTTATTTCATTTTTATGTAAACATATTTGCACCTGTTTGCATGTATGCAGCTACCTGAGCTTCGAGGGTGTCAGGTCCCCTGCAGCTGGAGTGCAGGCGGCTGTTAGCTGCTCCGCTGCAGTCCTGGGAACTGAACTGGGGGCCTCTGCAAGAACAGCAAGCCCACGTAACCACTGAGCCATCTCTCGAGCCCCTACACTTGGCCTTAGAAGTCACCAGGCGTGTGGATGGGCATGAGTGAGCAGACGTCTCTCGAGCAGGATACGCAGTGCTTTGGGCACCTGACCAGAGTGATGTAGCCGCATCGTGTGGCGGGCCTTCTCCAGCTCTCTGAGTCACTGCCACACTAACAGCCACGGTGGCGGCACCACTTTCTAATCTCACCAGAACAAATAAGTGTCCTCCTCTCCCCACATCCAGGCCAGCTTTTGTCATCCTTTGGGTTTGGGGTGGTGGTGGTAATGGTGGTTTTGTATGTTCACATGGTTGGCTGCTGGCTTCCTGGTGTCTTGCTTGTTCTGACTGGGGTAAGATTAAAAATAAAAAATTCAAAGTAGTTTTAATTTGCATTTCCCTGGTCACATTTGTATTTTCTCTTTTGAGAATTCTATTTAGTTTCATGCCTCATTTTAATTGTGTTTCCTTAGTTTTTTGAGTTCTCTGTATATTCTAGATACTAAGCCTCTGCCATACGTGTACCAAGTAATGACTCTTTCCTATTCTGTAGCAGCCTCTTTACTCCAATGGCCTTGTTCTTTGTTTGAAAGAACCTGGAAAAATCTAAGGAAACTGGGACATAACTCAACATATACAGCCACATACAGCAGGCCTGTGCCTAATGTCTTGCTAAACAGAGAAAAACTCAAAGGATTCACAGTAAAACAGGAAACAAGACCTAGGTGTCCATTTTCCTCCTCCTAGTCAATATCATACTGCAAAGCTTAGCAAGACCAAAAAAATTATATAAAGGGAATTAAAACGGAAAAGGAAGAAATCAAAGTATCTTTATTTGCAAATGACATGATTTTATATTTGAAAGATGCTAAAGAATTTTACAAGAAATCTCCAATAGCTGGTAAACACATTCAGCAAAGAAGCAGGATACAGAGCAAACACACAGAAATGATCAGCCTTCCTGACTACACAGAGAAAGACACTGGGAAACAATATCATGCACAATAGCCCAAGGTATCATCTCGGAAAAGAGCTAGGAAGTGAAAAATGCATACAGTGAAAACCTTAGAATGTTCAAAAAGGAAATCAAAGAAGATGCCAGAAGATAGAAAGACCTCCCATGCCCGTGGATTAATACTCTGAAAATGGCTGCTCTGACCAAATTCTACCACAATTCTTCAGATGTTGAAGAAAACCTCAAATAGAAATACAAAAGTTCAGGGACACCCAAATGAGCTGCCTCCATCCATCCCTGCACCACAGACAGCTTCCGGCCCTGAGTCCAGAGATGTCTTCACAGCCAGGTCCACCTCACATGATTCTGCTGCACCCACCCAGCCCTCTGATCCTTCCATCTATGTGGTACACTTCTCTCTATCCTTTTATAGTCAACCGCCTTGAACACTTGAAAGTACATCTTTCAAAAGCAGCATGAACTCAGGCCTTGTCCATTCACTAGGACTGTTTTTAGAATATATCATTCATTGGATTCATACAAGATTGTTCTTGCTGATTGGACATGGGCCTGGCAATTCTCCGTTTGGCTTCTTCTCTTTTCTTTCTTTTTTTTTGCCCTATTCCTTTTATTTTTAAACCACTATCTCTAGTATTAAGTTTCCTTATCACACACTTAATTTTTCCAGCTGGCGTCTTAGTTTTACTTCTTTGCCTTCTTCTCCCCTTCCTTGGATTAAAATGTACATTTCTAACAGGGTTTCTTCATGTGGCATGGAAGTCACCGGCACACATTACATGCTCATGTGTGTCATGGTACTAACATCACATCACAGTTATAACACTTACAAGCTAATCACAGAGGTGAAATGAGCAGGCAAAAACGCACTTGCAGCCCTTGTCCTGGGCCCTGCTATAGACCCCAGTCACCGTGTGGAGTGTCCGCTGTCAGTGGAGCACTTCCTTCCACGGCGCAGCGGCGTGCTTCCAGTGATTTACCAATATTCTTTAGCTGGGAGTGGGTTCACTTTGCCTCAGTTTATTTTAAGCCACTCTCCCTAAGGTATGATTCACACAGATTAGAAATTATCCCTTCTGTTGTGCAGCCCCACATTTGAAAGATGAAAACATCCTACATCTGCTGCCAAAATCAACCCGCAGAGCATTCGTGTCCAGAGCCGGAAATCTCTGCCGTCGTCCTAGGCTCACACCTGTGAGGATGTCGCAGGGTGCCAGCGCATGCAGCCATTTCGGGCTTGAGCCTCTTATTGGGCTGGACTGTCTGAGGCTTGACCTTGTCCAAGTACTGTAGAACTCTGTGGTAGTGTCGTGCTTTGAAGATAATTATTCTATGGTATAAGTTAAAGATTCTGTGTGTGTTTGTGTCCGTGTGTATGTGTGTGTGTGTGTTTGTGTCCGTGTGTGTGTCCCCATGTGTATGTGTGTCTGTGTGGGTGTGTGTGTATCCGTGTGGATGTGTGTGTGTTTGTGTCCATGTGTATGTGAGTGCCCGTGTGGGTGTGTGTCCATGTGCATGTGAGTGTCCGTGTGTGTGTGTGTGTCCATGTGTGTCTATGTGTGTGTGTTATGTGCATAAATGGAGACACCCTTCCTGCATGCAACACACACGCATGGCTCTGCTGTTGGTCCAGCTCCCATGCACGGCATGAGAATTCTCTGTAGTGAGAAACACGCTGACAGTGTGGCTCGACAGAACCTAAGTCCCACCGCAGCCGCTGCTCAGTAGGGTGCAGCCAGATGCACGGGGGCCGTGTGGAGTTTCCTTATATATTAGTGTGCAAGGGGGTTTTAAGCTTGTTTTTAAATCCCTAGAAAACAGAACTACTTAAAAACACAATTTCCTGGAATGTTTTTCCGCTAAAGCACTTGGAATATTTCAGCAGCTCTAATTAATAGCGCTGAGTCTTTGCTGTTCTCAGAACATATCACGGAAGGTAAAAAAGGGACGTGATTTGTTTCCGGTCGAGGAAACAGCAAGATCAAGTAGAATTCTCCAGCCCTGTAAATGCACCGATGTGCAGCAAACATGCCTTCAAATCCAGTTACATGGCCCTGACTGTGAAGGTGGTGTCTGCAGGGAAAACACGCATCGGAAGAGAAATAAAAACACCAAATGATAATTTTATGGTTTCTCTCAGAGATGGAGAGCGTGTACCTGAGCACCAACCACAGGAGGCTTGATTCTGAGGGCTTCAGACAGACCCAAACGTGTCTGCCTCTGTCCTGGGTCCTGAACCATTGCGAACCAGCGATCTGTAATTCCCTTAATGATGTCAGCCAGAGGTAGCGCCCTCCCCTCCAGCCATTTCTAGAACGCTTTCTCTGGCTTGTGCACTGAGGTCCAAAGGCTGGAGCTGCTTTGCTTCCTGGATTTCTTCAAGTAAATATTCTCTAAGATCATACAAATTACTGAACTCTGCTTCCCTTATTGTATCAGCTAACCCCTAAGGCTCAAATGCCCTTTAGTGTCTTAACTCTGGCTGAGAGTGGTTGCAGAATGAAGCAAGGACTGAGGACAGAGAGATGAAGCACTTCCATTTGTTATCAAGCCAAACATTGCTCTAGACGCTGCTGTGAAGGGAGTTTCCAGCCATAATTTGGGTTTCTAAGTCAGTTGACCATCAAATAAATAAAGGACCTGGGTGGACCTGACCTAATGACAGAAGCCTGCTATAAGCAGGGAGTGCGTGCTGGTCCAGGAGAAGTCAAAGAAACGAAGCATGCAGAGGTTCAGTGTTCAGATTCCCACCCGGTTCATGGGAATCTATAGGATGATGGGTGCAAATGAGCTTTCAGAAAACACCCTCCATGTAGGAGCAGGGGAACCTCAGTTATACAGGGCAGACAACCGAATTCTACCCATAATGAAAACACACTTAGAGTGCCTTCTTCACCAGAAACACAGATGAGAAGGTGCTGTCTGGTTCGGGGATGTTAGCACTGATCTCCTGCTCAGTTCTGAAGTGCTGCAGTTCCAATCCCTTAGCTCTGCACTAAACAAATGGGCGTTTCTAAAAAGCTGTTGTGTTTGCTATGACTTTGTTATAACAAGTATTAATACAAATACTATTATCCCAAATGACCATGGAGAATTTGACCTCACATGGGACTTCTATTACCCCCTCCAAAGCTCAGAAAACATCACAACATCTGTGCCCTTTGACCTGTGCATGCATCAGATCCCTTAGAGCCAGGGTTCCAGCTGGTTGTGAGCTACCTGTTGTGGGTACAGCATCCTTCTACTGTGGTATTTTATTTTAATGTCAATCTTGATAACTTCAGAATTAGCAACAAGTTTCCTCAAAGTTTACCTGGACTTGCAAGGGGAAGAAGGTGAGACTAAATCAAAAGCTCAGAGACTCAGAATTCAGCCCACACACTTCCTGGACTCCTTGGAATCACACAGCCATCAGTTCCAGGTCATCCATGACCAGCAGAGGTTGTTTTTAGTGACACTTGTTGGTACAGCACCAACCATGGCTGCAGGACAGCGTCCTGGATAATCTCACATCCCGGATAACCTTCCATTCTCACCTGCAGCTCTCAAAATTCCAAAACATATAGAATATAGCACTCTGAAATGAGGATGTAGCTAGCTGAAAGAGCCCACAAGCAGGATGCCACTCACTGCCTCAGCCTAGAAACTCTTTCTGCTGTCTCACACCTCGGACAAGGTGTTCAGTCTCTCAGTGGAATAGGCCACACAGAAACGAGATTACCTCTGCACTGGGCAGGTGTCCAGCTCAGCCCAGCTGTGCACTCCTGCTTTTCCTCACTGTCTAACAGCAAGGAACAGATCCACGTTGGATCACTGCTGTGTGGGCCCCAGTCTAGCTTCCTGTGTGCAGGTCTGTAGAAATGGATAGTACATACAGCAGTGACATGACATGCCTGACTCCCTCCAAAGCAGGGGTTGTTAACCTAGACACTAGCGGTCACTCCAGTCAGTATTCTGTGAGACATAGAAGGGCCGTGTGGACTGACACCATCTTTACCTGACTCGCCCACATATAGTAACCCACCTGGTGGAGGCCATTTTGGTCCAAGGCAGGGCAACTCAGACGGCCATTTTAGCTTCAGAGTTCTATATGTTGTCAGCCAAGGTAAAGGCCTGGTCCTCCTTCATTTGCCCTCCCCTCCAGAGTTCTCTCTCTCTCTCTCTCTCTCTCTCTGTGTGTGTGTGTGTGTGTGTGTGTGTGTGTGTGTTCCTTTAGGAATACCTTTAATGAAGGTTCAGTGTGCTACGTTCATGCCTGAGTGTGTCCTCTGAAAAGCCTCACGTGCAATGCAGGAAACTCCTGCCTGGGACCCTGACTTGGCACGTGGTTGGGTAGCAGGGAGCTGCCTGCCCCAGCATCTGCATCTTGCTGATCGGGGATTTAGAAGCTGACTTTATGGCAGGAGTCAGAGCAGGCAGGAGAGCACACGCCAGAGGACCTGGAAGCTTTGAGATCCCAGGCCTACGCCTTTGCTGAGCTCGAATAAGGCCCTCTGTGGCTGGGTGACCTGTGGGGGAGTCTCACAGCGAGTCGTGATGGCGTGGAGAGGAGGCTGTGATGTCATCCTCTCCAACTCAGCCTTGCTGTTAGGAAAAAATACACAAAGAACTGGGGCATCTTATCAATGATTAACCAAGGGAAGAGCAGCTCACAAATTCAATTTGCTTAATTTGTCTTTGAATCCTTATTCCATGAAAATGCCGTGTTAATTGGAATGAGTTCTCCTGAGAGGTGTGTGAAGACTAACAGGCTTCCCTCACGCCGTTGCTCACCCACCGCTCATCCGCTGGTGGTCTTTCGAAATGTATTTGAAGCTATTATGATTTTTTGAATTATACTTTAATGAATTCTTGGGGGAAGAATGTGATTAAAAAGGATGTATACCTGCTGAAGAGTGAGCTAATAACACATCATTAGAAGAAAGAAGTGATCAGAGGAGTCTCTGGATTATACTCATTTATCAAGTCATGAAATTAAACTAAAAAAATTGCATGTCAAGATACTTATAAATGATTTTAATTTAACATTAGCTAAAACCATGAGTATTGTTCCAAAGCAAGGAAGCCATGTAGGGAATGAAAACATGCCAGAGGAAATGAGGAGTCATAACTGGGTAATTGGCGATGGAGGTGCTAAAGGTGAGCGCTACCTAGAGGGTAGCAGACGATCTACATCACTTAGCAAAAGACTGGACATACGTCCTAAGACTGCTTCTCCAGCACACAGACAGTGCTGGACAAAGAAGCCCAACTATTCCCTAAGAAGCCATGACAGAATCATCCAGTTCTGCGGAAGGAGAGTGTAGACAAGGGTAGCGTCTACATTTTTATTTGATGTGTTTGGTGTTTGCCTGTACATCTGTCTGTGCACGTGTGTGCCCGGTGTATGATAAAGCCAAAAGAGGGGTTGGGTCCCCTGGGGCCAGAGGTATAGGCAGTAGTCATGTCCTGCTGTGTGGGTGCTAGGACTCAAACTCAGGTCCTCTGGAAGAGCACTCAGTGCCCTCAACCACTGAGCCATCTCTCTGCCCCTGGGATACAGTTAACTCTTCAGTGGCTGAAAATCAAACTTTAAAGCTCCTGTCACCTCTGACTATTAGGATTTGAGTTTGGGAGCTGCCTTTTCTTGTAGGGGAGTTGGTTGGAAACAGAAGAGCTGGGTTTCCATGGGAACTCAAGGTTTTAAATCAATAAGGAGCCCTGACCAAGCAGCCAGAAAACCTATGCAATCGGTTCCGAGCACGGCTGGTCTACCTAGGCACCAGGAAGATAGACTGAGCTGTAAATTGGCCCAGTCAATGGTGAAGAAAAGGATAGCCCCAAACAAATGACGCCCCATGGAAGGCATTGGTTCTGTCAATTTGACTGGCTAATAGGCCTCCATTAAGGTTTGATATATGGAGGAATCTGTATACTTCATCAATCTGTATACTTAATCAGTCCCAAAGCCACGGCCAATGTCGGCTGCAGAGCCCAGATCTGCCCGGGAGCTCCTCCTAGCCCCTCTCCTGCAGCTGACATGAGAGCAGCTCTGTGACACTGCAGACACGTCAGGTGGTCAGGTGTGCTTCCCGAAGGTGAGGGCTGGGGCAGCCCCTGAGCCCAGCGGCCTGAGCCTCCGCCGTTGGTGGTGATTCCTCACTGCACGAGGGCAGACCACAGAGCTGCAGAGAATGCATGAATTCACACGGCCTCACACCAAGCAAAGGCGGCCTGTCTCTTTCCAAACACGGTTCTACACTATTGGGGAAGCTCAGTAGCCCACACTGCCCTAACCGCTGTTTCCTACTGGGGGAGGGGGTTGTCGAGATAGCCGGGTCACTGCCGTCTCTTCACTTTCTAAATTCATCTATTGTCCTGTGAGAAAGCTGCTTTGAAATCCTCCTGACAGAAGTCTGTTAGCAGCCGCACCCACAGAAGAGCCATGCTTTGTGGATTAAATAAAATGTTCTTTACACAGTAGTGCTGAGTGCGGATCTAATGTCCCCGGGCTATTTGCATCAAAACCACCTTGTGTCCTGACCCCTGACCCCCTGGGGCTTTGCCAGGTTCTCGGTTTGTCTCCACTCCTGACACAGTTGTCCAGCCCAGCAGACCTTACATAGCACAAGCACCACAAGTTGTGCATAGCGATAACCCTGAGTGCCACACCTAACAGGAGCCTGAGCAACGGAGATTACAAGCCCTCGGGAAATGACTGACAAATGCAAACTCCCAGCACATGGGTAAGATGGGTTAGCTGTTGGTGCAAAGAGAGGCAAACGCCTCTTCCTTAGCAAAGCCTTCTCAGAAAGCACACGGCGTTCCTGGGGGCTGGGCTTCTGCGTCACTGAAAAGCATGAGTTGGGGCTTAAGAAATGACTGGGTTCTTAAGGATGTGCACTGTCATTCAGAGGAGCTGGGTTCTAGTCCCAGCACCCACATTAGGCAGCTCACAACCCTCTGTAACTCAGTCTCCTGGTGATCTGATGCCGTCTTCTCTCCTCTGTGTGGAAACACACACACACACACACTTTTTAAATATATTTTAAAGGTAGGAACTTAGAATAAAATATCATCCCTTGCTAAGATCATGTCTTGATGAATCCGTCATCAGAAAGGGTTCCCTTCTTGAACTGTGTGCTTTGTGAAATGGAAAGCCTCTCTTTTTAGGACAATAAATAAACAGAATGCCCTGTCCTTATTAAACAGCCCACTGCAAAATCATCGCTTTCAGTCTTCTTGTGGAACTTTCTCCTTAAAGATGCATGAACAGAGGTCTGTAGTCGGGTGGAAGACAGATGTCAGAGGCTTTGGCAATGAACTGCTGGCAGTGACTGTGAGAGACAGCCGGGTTGTCACCGGGTCACGGTAGGTGCCCTCTGGAATACCACACAAGGCAGGTGTGTGTCGGGGCAATCGGGATTAGGCTAGGGAAGCCCTCATCCTTTCTCTGGAACAGCTCGGAAAAGGATGACCAAAGCAGGGTGCAGGCGGCAGCTGGGTGCCAGGAGCTGTGGAGAGGGCAGACAGAACAGAGCCAGGACCTGATCAGTGTAAGCGGAGCCCGGGGGTTCCGTCTGGCTGGCCGCGCCCCCTCCGCGCTGTGCTGACCACGTGAGCTGGAGGGGGGGTTTACAGCCCAGTGGGAGGTAACTTAGAACACACACACACACACACACACACACACACACACACACTTCACATCTCCTGGAAGCCTCCAGAGAAGCTGCAACAAGCAGTCACAAACTGATGGCGGAGTTGGGGACTTATTGGTGACTTGGACGGATGGGGTCCCCGGGGATCTAAGCCCCAGAGGCTCTCCCCAGCACGAGGCACCCCCGCTTGCCGTTGCACCGCAGGTCAAACAGAGAGCGAGGCGGGGCTCGGGTGGGTGGCCGGGTGGGAGCCCCGCTCTGTGCCCCCGCCGGCGGCCCCGAGCCTGGCCCCGCTGCGCCGCCTCTGCTCTCCAGCGCGCGGCGCTGCTGTTCTCCGGAGCCGCGTCGCTTCGTGCGCGGACAGCGCGGCTCGGCCGCCGGGCCGGAGCCCAGAGCATCCACTGAATCCGCGGCTCTCGTGACGTCTCCCGCTGGGTCTGGCCCTCGGCTCCTCCAGAAGGCTTTTGGCCCCGGCCACTCCAGGCTGCCCGCGGTCTCCCGGCAGCCGGCTCCGCTCCGCCCCTGCCCACGCGCGCTCCCCTGCCCCTCCGAGGCCCCAGCGCCCAGCCCTCCAGCCAGAGGGAGCCAGTCGCTAGACGGCAGCTCCCGGCTGGAGAGGTTGGGCGGGCGGAGGGTGGGGACCCGCGGGACCGGCCAGCCGGGCCGGGCCGGATCGAGCGCGGGCAGCAGAATGGAGTCTCCCGACAGCCTGCCGCGGCTGCTGTGGAATTAGACCCTCCGCTCCAGCTGCTCTCCGCTCTCCTTTCTGCGGCTTCTTCCCTCGCCACCCGCCGAGGAGTGAACGGCGAGAGCTCGCTCCGCTCCCGAGAGGCGATCGCGATGGAGTGAGCCACCCCGCCCGCCACACGGTAAGCGGCGCGCTGACTCGCTGGAAGGCGAGGCGCTGGCGCGGGTCCCGGCCAGATGTTCCGCGCCCTGGCCTCCCCGGCCTCCCGTCCGGCTCGCGGGTCCCCAGCCCCACTGTGGCCGCAGATTCCCCCGCTCCGCCGAGGCATGATGCCGGAGTCCACCGGAGGCAGGAGAAGCCAGTTACATAACCCAAAGAAAATGTGTCTCGTGGGGTTTTCATTACAGCTTAAAAACTCGCCTGGGGGTGGCGGGAGGAGGGGTCCGCGGCCCTGGGCGCTGCAGACCGGGCAGGTCCTGTGGACCTCATTTCGCACCTCCGGTGAAGAGCAGACGCTCGGGCGAGGTGGCAGGCAGGAGCCGCGGGTGCAGGCGGCAGAGTTAGAAAAGCCCATTGTCTCGGAGGTGGCTGTAGCCTTGTTCTGTTTGGGCAGAAAGAGGAGAGGATGCGAAGGCGGAAAAGTGAGCGGAAGGGAGGAAGAAGCCAGGGAGGACTCCACGTCTTCATCAGCAACCCGCCATGTGGCGTGCTGGCTGAAGACACGGACTGAGATGTCCCCACAAGCAAACTAAGCGCAAGGACGGGCGCCTCGGGTCAAACCAAGTGTCTGTGCCGTTTAGGGACTGGGCGGACCTGACTTAGCCTCCCTCTGGGGCTGTGTTCCTCAGGACGTTGCGCTTGGATTAGCTTCTAACCGAAGTGGCATTCACATTCCCCTAACGAAGCCCTGGCGGATCCACAGGTATAGACAGGGCTCGCTGTGGGGACCCTTAGGGGGGCTGACCACAGAATAACAGGAATTTCCAAAGAACCCCTTCTCCGAGAGAGAGAGAGAGAGAGAGAGAGAGAGAGAGAGAGAGCGAGCGAGAGCGCAGAAATGCCCCTGTGCCGGGGAGCTGGCGATTTATTACATTTTTAATGAGCCCCCAGCTGCTTTACCCAAAGTCTCCGGGTCCTGGGGAGCTCACTGGCAGCCACGCTGGCCGCTTCCCTGCAAGCACTGTGCCCGGCTACCTTTCTCTTCTGCTGAAAGATGGAGTCGGGCAGTGTCCGGGAAAGTGGGCTTGCTGCAGCCAGGGCTCAGCTAACTAAGCTTCGCCCATTTTGCCTGGAGAAGGAAGGAGCTGAGTCTCCATGGCGACCCAGGTGGGAGGGGACATAGCAGCTCCAGTGACAGGGAAGAAAACGGTGGACAAAACTTTCTTGGCTCCAAGCAAAGATGTGCCCACCGTGTGCCCCGAGGGGGTCCCAGGGCAGCAGCTGGGCCAAGCTCCTAGCGGTGATCCCTCTACCCTCCCCCCGCAGAGGGCACTTAGACCCGGCCACGCTCTCTTCTGAGCAGACTCCGGGTTCAGCACCAAGGCCAGGGCAGTACGGAGGGTTCGGCTCCCCTTAGCCTGACTGACCCAGCCAGCAAGCTCTAGAGCTTCTGGAAGGCATCGCGTTCTGTACAATTCCCTGCTCAGGCGGAACAGGGCGTAGGATTATCCACGGGATGATGTGGAGTTAGCAAACCAACCGTTCCCTGACCGTGCCTCAGAGAGACTGTTCAAAACAAACACTAAAACTGCAAGTGGATAAAGCTGACCAAGAACCAAGAAAAATCCCTCCTCGGTGGAGGGAAACACACACACACACACACACACACACACACACAGAGAGAGAGAGAGAGAGAGAGAGAGAGAGAGAGAGAGAGAGAGAGAGAGAGAGAGACCCTGACCCCCCCCCAAAAAGTTGAATTTGAACCAAGAGTCTGACTCAGAAAACACCAGTGGTTTGGGTCCCTCTCACACTCTCACATTCTCACACTCTCCTTTTGGACATAGATGTTGGAAAGGTGCCAAGATGGCGTCCTGACCAGTAAACCAGCCAACCACCTCCTGCCTAGGGTCCTGAGATCTAAGAGGGTGGAGAGACACTTTAGCCTCTATGCAGCCATGAGGACTCCTGGGTTAGCGAGGTGGAGTCCTCTTGTGCACAGTGCCTGAATGAAGCACCAGGCTTCCACAGAGCACGGTGGAAGGAGCCGGTCCTAGCGATGATATAAACAGGAGGGCCTGGGTGGGCGCCTCTCATTACTCCGTTCATCTGGCCAGTGGCTCAGGTGAGTACTCAACCCTGCCTTCCTGGATGGCCTCTGCTTCGCCCTTTCCTTCAGCGGCCATAGCCCCCACTGACTATGACTGATGAGAACAGTAGTGCAGGCCACTGCAGGCCAAGCCACAAAGCCTTGAACGCGGCGGCCCCGTGCAGTGGGACCGTGTTGGTTGTGGCACTTTGCTGAGGTTCAGGGGGTAGGAATGGCAGCAGCACTCGTAAGGGAACCCTCCTCTTGAGGAGTCAGGTGTGTGAGACCCTGGGTTGGTGCTGACTTGGGATTCTTAGAGGTAAACGTGGTACACCTGGGCGTGCAGCTGGGCTTTCCAAGGCCAAGGGCGTGTTGATGTTCCCTGAGGAAAGTGTGTGCAGAGCACTCCAGGTGTGGCTAGCAGTGAGAGCATAGCTGTCACACCCTTTAACTTACCCGTAGGCACACGGGAAGGTGGAGCTGTGTGTTCCGGACATGGGCAAAGGGCTGAGGGATTACACTGGGTTTTTTTCTTTGAATTTCAGATCCTGATGGATATTGACAAGTTTATCCGTGTTTGAATTTATCCAGCTTGTTATCTGAACTAGAAGTGATGTGCAGAGTATTTTGGGACTTAAACAGGCTGTGCTCTGGCTTTGATCCATCTGCCGTTCCCAGCATTAGGAGAGCGGAGATTAGAGGCGAGCAGTAATGGAGGGTGTTAGATGAAGAGAGTGGCCCGAATGCGGTCTTAAGGTTCTCCCACAGACCTGAAAAGAAAAGGCTGTGTATAAACCAAGACTGGGAAAGGGCTCCGTCTTTAGTTGCAGTGACTTCTGTTTAACAGTCGATGGGGTTCTCAGCCAGCAGCCTGTAGTCATGGTAGAGTCCATGCTCAGGTTCGGCACTCATTTCCCAAACCGTGGCTTGCTTACTTCCTGGTGGCTAATGACTGAACCCGGTGCCATTCCGTCCTTATGGCGTCCACAGCACACTCCAGACACTGCCAGATCGGCTAAGGAGAACGGCTTCAAAAGACCCACCCCGAAAGCCAGTTCTGTTTGGCATTTTTCAAAGACTACACTGATGCCTCTCTTTCCTGTTCCTGAAATGTGAGCAAACAGTGTGTGTGTGTGTGTGTGTGTGTGTGTGTGTGTGTGTGCGCGCGCGCGCGCGTGTGTGTGACCCGGGCCTTCGCTGCATCTGTAGGACTCGAATTGATGGTTTCCTCTGAGCTGTGCAAATGCTTTTGTTCTCTCCCATGTTCCTCCGGTCCTCTTGCAAACCTTCACTAGTTTACACAGTTGTTTCAAATAGAAAAATAGCTCCAGATGAAACCGCAGGAAGGCTCGCTGGCAATTAAAATGTGTGAATAAACCCTTATCAAACCTTAGTACCCTCTCCTGATGTTTACAAACAGAAAATGAGTCTGCCTTCCAGGGCTCGGTGCTGACGGGAATCTGCATGAAGCAAAGTTCTGCCTAAAAGAGAACAGAACAGAACAGAAACTCACCCCTGATGGAATAAGACAGAAGTGACACGTGGGTTTGGGAGGAGAGCAGGCCAGGGGAGAAGCACAGAGGAAGGCTGGTTTTGCTTTCCTCCAGAGTGTGCCTTCTTTCCAAATCACATTTTCAGTTTTTTATCAGAACTCATGATGAAATGAGTGTTTAAATGTACTTAATGCAGATTTATAACTTAATGAGATGATACCTATTATTTCCTTCCTTTGTAATAATTATCATGTAAGTGCCAAAAGAGAGCTAACTCATCCTAGAATTTTACTCAATTATAAAAATTGTTCATATCAGGAAAGTAAAAATTGGTTGTTAAGCTGAAAAAGTTTCAAAATGCTTCCAACCCATTAAAAGCTGCATTTTACTTGCAGTCTCCATTCACAGTGTTTGAAGTATTTGGGAATCTAGAAAAATAGCAAGCAGCCATTTAGGATTAAATGCATTTTGAATAATGGCAAATTGGTAGTTGTAGCAATAGCTAGGATCCTTTTCGGAAGGGCCCTTGTTAGCACAGTCAACATGCTGATGGAATTCAAGGTTCACCCCACCCTCAAATATGCACCGACTTGATGTCCTTCAACAGCATTAGCTAGCGACAAGGTGGGCTGCCTTTGATAGAGGACACCTACCTTTAGATGCATCCTAATCCATAGCCTTCCTCCAGCCAAGCCCCAAACCAACTGTGTTCATTCTCTTATTAGTCAACAGTTACTCAGACAGCCCTTGGAGAAGGACTTGTCAGTGATCAATGTGGAGCCACTGAGCTCTCAGGATTCAGACTCCAGTCAGGCCGTCGATCAACCCTGCCAACTGGGATACACAAAGTTCAATGCATTAACCACACGGTGATTTGATCACACTTAGGCACGCCCATCCCAGCTCAGCTGAGAGCTTTTACCCCACCCCCTTACGCTGTGTCTGCCGCTCGGCTTTGATCTGGGATCAGGAGCTCATGATGCCTTAGTGAGCAAAGTTTAGCTAACTCTCCCGGAGTCCAGCCCTCAGCTACGGAGATATCACTTCTGGCGTCAAATCTTAACAAAAAAACTGGCAAGTACGTGTGCGAGCGATACAGCCACACCCCGCAGCTGTGCGTGAGACAGCCAGAGCAGTAAGGCCCCGTGCGGGAAACAGGCCTGCAGGCCAAGGTTAAGTCTTGGTTCTAGGTAAAGTCTCCTCAGAGGCACCTCCCTTCTCCCTGCACAACATGAGGACTGGGTGGCCTGCTTGTTTGCTTTTATTTCCTTCTTGTCATCCAGCAGGAATCCCTGGGTGGCATCATGCTTGACAGGCAGTTTGTTCCTTGGTTCAGAGCTGTGGCTCTGGAGTCCCATAAATGTATTCAGATGGAGGTTAAGTGTATTAGTCTCTTCTCTCTGGATTCGGTGCGGTCATAGCGGCCGCACTGGCTCTAAAACAAAGGCTCATTACTCCCTTGAGCCTCCCTGGCTGGCCAATAGAGGCTCTGCCCCTGTGTCTTCTTCATTCAGAGATCCAGGCTGAAGGATCAGCCAGGTCTGGAACACTCTGTTCCTAGATAAGGGAAAGAAGAATGTCAGCTAAGCCACACAATTGCCAGTGGCTGATGGGACGGAAATGCGGCTTCTCTCCACTGTGAGATAACACAAGCCATTCAGCAAAGACGAAGTCACGGATTTCTTCTTCTTCCAGGGCACAAAGTCTGCTGGTGATACACACCTTTAATGCCAACACTCGGGAAGCAGAGGTGGGTAGATAGAGCTCTATGAGTTTAAGACCAGCTTGGTCTATGTAAAGAGCGTCAGGCCAGGCAGGGCTGCATGTTGAGACCCAGTCTAAAGCAAGGTTTACAACGAAGGACAGCACAGCAGGTGGATAGCTAGGGGCAGCTCGGGAATCTGTGATGCTAGTCGGAGTCTCCCCCGTGAAAACATGACACAGCTATGTCCACAGGGATGCCAGGAAGACCGTCCTACCACGTATAGCCCAGCACAAAGAAGTCGCTTTACAAGCAGCAGAAACTGCCGTGTCTTTGTCCTAGTGAGGCTGTGAATGCCGTTTTGCCATCACTGGCCTTATCCAAAGGCCTTCCGGGCTTTCAACTTTCCCAGTCTGAATGCAAACATTTGTGTCAAGCCTTTGGGGACAGCATGCAATCGCACAAGTTCTGCTGGACTGTGTTCGATTTTACTCTCCGTAGTCTTATTGTTAATTTCTCACTCTGCCTAATTTATAATGCAGATGTTATCCTTGGTTCGTGCTTAACAACAATGCACATACAATATTCCATGCTGGGGTCTGAGGTATTTCCCGGGTGATTGGATTCAACCTCCCGGGAGAAAGGGGACCACTGCTGGGTAACTGCCACCAGCGAAAATCCTGGTGAAGCAATTTCACAAGACTGACGTTTTTCTCAGTCTATAACTGGCTCTGCTGAGGCTGCCTGGGACCTAGATGGATGAGCACTGTTACTTTAAACACGAATTCCGTGTTCTTCTGAGTGTTAACACCTGCCCGCAAAAAAAAGAGTAAGAAAAGGCCACCTTCTCCGAATGTCTTTTTAAGGCCATACCTAATTGCAAAAGGCCTAAAAATCAGAGCTTAACTCTGCCCAGGACAAAAAAACAATTTTCCAGAGGCCACACACTGGAGAGCTCAGCATATATGTTTTGTTATATGTGTGGCACCAAAGACATATCCCTGACATGGGTCAGGAATAAGAAAGGGGAAGCCAAGCAGAAGAGCTACTCAACCGCAAAAAGGTTCTCGGGGAATAGAATTTGGTGGTGCCCTGAAGCCATGCTTGGGTGATGTATCTAAAATAAATCAGTTGGGATCTTTTGACTCCTGGAGTGGGTGTCAATGGTACCTAACAAAAGAGATGCAAATTCGTATGGTTTGACTTGTGCTTGCTGAGCTGTTGGAGTGCATACATGTTGGAGTGGCTTTCTAATCCTGACAATTACACCCACACCTCGTCTAAGCACGCTGGAGAATTAGATGCCGTCTTCCAACACTGGGTGCTCACTGTTGACTAGCAGTTTGCATTTTGTTTGGTATCACATAACTGTCTGTAGGTTAGGCCCTCGCTGTGAGCTTGGGTCCAGCCTCTAACAACAGCCTGCGTGCACTCTCCTGAAAACAAGCTACTCACCTCCTAAGTGGCATTTCAGAGCCTCTGTCTGCCTCTTGGGGAGTGGGTTGCATTGCCCTTGGGAAATGAGATTTTCAACTTCCCATCAGAGGTGAGGGGCAGGGCTAGCGCTGAGTGATGTCACAGAAGGAAGAAGATGGACAGAAATTGCTGAAAGAGCAGAGGGGGCGACTGTACCATTCCCAGCTCTCTCCCCTCCCCTCTGCTCCCCAAACTCAAGTGTCAGAGCCTCAGACGAGGGATGAGGATGGTGCAGGAGTGAGGACAAGCGTGTGTGACAGCCTGCCTGCACTTACAGCTCTCCAAAGGCAGAGACAGAAGATCCTGAGCAAGCTGGCTAACTAGACCAGCCGTACTACTGAACTCTGGGCTCAACTGAGAGGCTAGGGTCTCTGAAAAAGATAACGAGCAATCTAGAAAGACTCGAGATGTCACCCTCAGGCACGCACATGCCACCCCACAAACACTTGAACAATCATGCAAACACACATACACATGTACCCACATATCTACACATACCACACATGAGGGGTCAAAAACCACAGCATGCAGAACCCAGCCTGACACAGTAAATACCACCGCTACGTGCCTTCCATGGAGGACTTAACTGAGCTAAAGAACTCTTGACCACTCTAAATACCACACCATTCCAACTAAATAACATCTCATAGTCTTATGCTTTAGTGTGTGTGTGTGTGTGGCAATGGAGGTGGGTATGAGGGTGTGATGCCCATCCCAATGTGTGCTGTGATAAGACACCAACTGAAGCAGAGCAGAAGCGCCCGAGCGGGCTTTCATCTGGCCTCTCCCCATGACGGAGGGCAGCAGAGCATGAGGACAGGACCAGGAGTGCCACCCGCTGGGAACAGCTTGCCATTCTTACTTACGATCACAGTGTCAGCCTCTGAGGACAAAACCTTCCTCAGCAATACCTCCGGTTAGGCCCTAATCCCGCACTGAAGACACACCCTGGAGGACACACTCCAGCAGTGTGACAGGCGCAGGACGCCATCCCTCCTCTCAAAGCATGGGTGTCAATGTAACAAGGGAGGGGCACACCCTTCCCTCTGCGTTCCTCTCCTTTCTTGACAAAGACTGGAGTGCATGGAGAGTTGAGTGCATGTGAGCGCGGGTGCCCGTGGAGGTGAGGAGGGCACCAGATCCCCTGCAGCCTGAGTTACAGGCAGCTGCGGGCTCTGGGAACTGAGCTCAGGACATCTGGACAGGCGATGCATGCTCTGAGCCTCTGAGCTGTCACTCCAGCAGCCTGCAGCTCTTCCTTGAAGCTCTCACAAGTGAGAGTCACTGAAGAGTCAAGCAAAGTCAGGTATACTCAGTGTCTTAAAACTCTCGTCACCTTTCCTGGAGCTGCCAAGTCCAGAGCAGGGAGCTATCTGGGGAGAGAAAACGTTAAACTCACACACCAGGACTTCATTGTAAAGTCTCCCGCTTGGGAGGTCCCAACGCTTGTGAGAGCTTGTGGAAGTTTGACCACTGCTCCTCATGCTCCGCAAATCACCACAGATGTATCTCTGCTGACAGACAGAAGCACCCACAAGGGAGAGGTCAGTAAGTGTGCCCCAGAGAGTCGCTAGAGAGCTAGTTTCCAGTGCTTAGTCCCCAGCTAACACCAACACCCGTGTTAGTGTCTGGAGCTTCGACCCCGGGCTGACCATCTGCATACCCCTCTGAGGATCCTGGTGCACGCTCAAGTTTGAGCTACTCACTAGGCCTCTCCTGTGATCTTCCAGATGGAGGAAGTCTGAGGCAGGCTTCCCCCATAGCACAGAGAAGGCACCAAGCATGGCTCACTGAAGAGTTAGCAGAGTCATACCATGGGACGCAGGCCTGCCTTCTGCCATGGGCAAGTCTCAGGGGCCTGGGAGGGTGGTGGAGGTGTCAGCCCATCAAATCCAACCAGCCGATCCCTCGGAGTTACACAGATTTTGGTGAGGCAAGACTTCACTGTGTTAGTAACGAACCTCTGAGAACTGTGGCTAATCCACCCAGAAGGGTTTCTTTTCTTCTGGAAAAATATTCTTTAGATGAAAGACAATATCAGCAAGTGAGAAGAGTGAACCACAGTGAGGAAAATGAATGGGGACCTTATCAGGGCAGACACTCCTTCAGGGAGGCAAGGGGGAATTACAATAACATAGCGCGTGCGTTAACTTAAAGTGTCTCCTAGCTTTACATTTCTAGAATTCATCCTTCAGTAGCAGCATCCTATATCATCCCCACTCCAGGGATTAGTGAATCAAATCGCTATGAATAAGTCAAAGCAGGGCCACTGGCCCAGCATATACAGAAGCCTGGGTTCATCCCAGCATGTGTGTGTGTGTGTGTGTGTGTGTGTGTGTGTGTGTGTGTGTGGTGTGTGTGTGTGTCAGAGAGAGAGAGGATTGTGAGATCCTCTATATCTATAGATAGATGGATGGATGGATGGATGGATGGATGGATGGATGGATGGATAGATGCATGGATAGACAGACAGACAGACAGATGGTCAGCACTGTTGCCTACCCATCATGGAGAAGCAGGACCACATTTTCCCCTGGTATGTGAAGGTGCAGACCTCTGAGAAATGCCCTGTTTAATTGGGAGCAACCTGAACAACACAGAAAGGGCTTTTATCTGGGAGCCATGAGTGAGCAGGCCTGAGAAGAGGCATTGGGTTTAGGAGACAGCTCAGAGATGGATGGGAAAGGAAAGATACTCCAGCATGTTCGGAGCAGTAAACTAGCAACAGAAAAATGGCCCAGGCTCCCTGCCATCAGCAGTGCTGAAAGCAGGCTATCACTCATGAGCTCCGGGAGCCAGATGCGGGCGAACCCTGTCCAGGGAAGCTCCCACACTGTGCCCCGTGAGCAAGAGGAACCACACGCGGCCAGGGGCCAGGTGCAGAACGCTGCTTCCAGGGAGAAGCAGCCTTGTTGGAAAAGAGGCTCCAGAGCTTCTGCGTCATGGACTCGGAACCACAGTCCCTGGCTGTTAGCACGGATGGCCATGGCTTAGGGACACGTCCTTCCCCAGGCACACCCAGGACCAGACGTAGCTGGCTACAGCAAGAAGTCAGTTAATCCTGGATGGGCTAGCTAGGCAGGATGGATGGACTTGTTAGTCTTTGTTGCTGAGATAAAACAACTTAAGTTGAAGTAAGTTGAAGTAAGCGACTTCTCGGAGGAAGAGCTGGTCCCAGGGGGAGCGTCCGTCGAGGTGGGGAAGGCATGGTGGCAGGACGCCAGAGGGGAGGCTGAGATACACATCTTCCACAAACTGGAAGTTACCAGACACTATGCAGCATCGAAGTCCCAGTGAATCACGTCCACCCCAAGGCTCCACCCCCCAAAAGTTCTACAGCCCACCCAGACAGGACCACCCTGGGAGCCGTGTGCCCAAATACCCAAGACAGGCAAAGGGGCACGTTTCTCATCCAAACTACCACGGTGGCTGGGGTCAGAGGTTGCAACCCCTTGCAAGGGCTGAAAAGCAAGGGAAGGTAAGCAAGCCACTGTCATCTCGGAGAAGTCCGCCGGATAAACTGAGTGTTCAGAGCAGGGACTCTGAGACCGGGCATAGACAGAGACAGAGCTGTGTCTCGAAGTATCTTGCCTGAGATCTTAGGACTTTGAAAGAACCACTGGAGACAGGTCAAAATTACTTTCCCTGGAAGACGAAAGCAGACTGCATTTTCCACATAGGCAAGCCGTAGATACTCGTATAAGGTCAGCAAGGACTTTTGAGATGTCCACATGCTCCGGTACTGTAAAGGGAAGTCTCGGGGGAAAATGCGTGCATCTTCTCTGGATGGCTTACACCCGTGTAAACACTAGTTCCATGCGTCACTCGGGAGCCGTGTACGGATAACAGGCCTGGGAGTGACCCAGAGTGTCATCGGGACAGCGTGGGTGCTGTGTTCTCTTCCACACATGGAAGCTGAAGAAGGCCAGGTTGCTGGTGTGTGGTCGCTGTGGTAGTCTTCTTCTGAGTTTGCTGTAGACGGCTTAGTTGGCAAAATGCTTGCCGCATGAACCTTGAGGACTGAGTGATCCCAGTTAGTGCATGAAAGCCAAGCGTGACGATGAATGCTTGCTGGGGATGAACATGAGTGGGTCCCAGGGGCTCACTCGCCAACTAGTCTAATGGAGGGATCTCAGGTCCCAGTAGGAGACACCTGAGGTTGACCTCTGACCTCTACACCTGCATGTGAGCCCAGGCATATGCACAGATGGAGACACACGCATTTTTGAAACCTGGGACTTTGTGCTGTTGGCCTGAAAAGCGGGGTCGCAGTGCTGTGAAACTCCACAGGGAGCTTTGACAGAGCCAGGGCTCTGCTGCTTCCTTTGCATGTCACATTTTCAGCTACGGAGCAGGGGAGGAGGAAAACACACGTTTGTGCTTCTTTTCACACCCACAAAAACCTGCTGAGAGGATACAAAATGTTACGGTAATTTCGTCAGCTTATAGTACTTTTTCAGGGCCCAGGCTACAGGTTACCAGGAAGAGACATGTTACACACACAGAGACAGGACTTTAAAGGGAGCCACAGGGCCTCCGGGTAGTTGTGTGGCCGAAACACAGAGACGATACATCTGGTATGACACACCCAGGATCTGAGGTCCAGAGAGCTGCTTTCCTAGGTGATCCTGTCATCCTGGGTCGCTGCCCAGGTTAACCCAGGCTGGGGACATCACCCCAGAATGCATGCGAGCGGGGAACTCAGCTCACCCGCTCACAGCCAAGGTCAGTCACGAGGAGACTCAGCCCGAGCGTGGGCTTGTTCGTGACGTGGGAGGTGCACCCCACGCTTGTGCCTGTATCCAAGGGTTCTTTTCAGATCCACCCTGGAAACATCTACCCACGGAAATGGAAACAGAGTGAATTTACATGTGGCCTCACTTTTGGAAACTAACCCACTTTCTCTGAGCTCGCACTGATGGTAGCTTCCCAGCTTTTACTCTTTCCGTGTCTGAGCAGCCCAGTAGAACAAGGCCGTTTCCCACAAAGCCCGTGATGTCTGCACAGAAGCAGCTCTGCCCAGCAGAGGCGGAATGCTGTCCACCGCACACACATGCTCATGTCAATGGGCAGTGCTTTCCTCGTTGTGCTCCTATGACAAGCACCGTGACCAAAAGCACACTTAGGGGAGGACCCGGTGTTTGGGGCTTACCTTTCGGGGACACACCCCACCCCTGAGGAAAGTCAAGAACTCCGGCGGGAACTGAGGGGCCAGCCTGCGTGTGTGTCACGCCCGTTGTCTCTGACCCAGAAAGTCACAGCTAAAGAAGTGCTGTGGCAGCCACGGGGGTGGTGCTTGCTGGTGCACAGGCTCACACTGAGACAGCTTTCTGACACAGTGCAGGCCACCTGAGTAGGGAATGGTGCCACCCACTCTGGGCTGAGTGTCCTGCATCGGTTCGTACCCGAAGGCCGATCTGGTCTAGACAACACCTCAGCTGGGAATCTCTTCGCAGATGACTCCAGTCCGTGTTGACAGTTGACGTTAGCTGGGACATGGCAGCTATGTGGGAACATACGGAGAGTCAGAGGAACTAAATTTAAAAGGGAAAGCAGAGATGTAGGAAGAAAAGAAGGAAGGAAATAAGGAAGGAAAGAGAACAAAAATGAGGAAGGGAGAGAGGGAGGGAGAATAGGGAAAGGAGGGAGGAAGAGATGAGGACTGAAGAGAGGAAAAAGAAGAGAGGGATGGAGGGAGGGAACGGCGTAAGTACGGAACACACCAGGTACTCCACTGTTCTGGCTGGAACTGGACCATTTTATAGACATTTCACTGGATCGTTTTATAGACTGTTTATTTCACTGGATCATGTTATAGACTGTCTATTTCAATGGATCATTTTACAGACTATTTCACTGGATCATTTTACAGACAATTTATTTTACCAAATCATTTTATAGACCATATCTCTGCATCATTTTATGGACTATTTATATCTCTGGATCATTTATAGACTATTTATTTATCTGGATCATTTTATAGGCTATTTATTTGTCTTGATCATTTTATAGACTATTTCTCTAGATCATTTATAGATTATTTCTATGGATCATTTTATAGACTATTTATTCTGGAGAGGGCAAAGGCGCACAGCTGACTGTTGGTCGCTTGGGGTGGTTCCTCAGCTCCCTTTCCACCTTCTTGGAGAGGGTCCCACCTCCCTGTTCCTTCAGCCTGCTCTCACGAACCATCCAGCCTGGGCTGTACCCTCTTTGTTGCCTCCTACCATGGCGCTGCTCACCTTCTCACGTGCCACGTAAACGAGATGCTGTTCCGTGGCCAGTGAGGTCTTCTGGAGTGGCCAGTCTGTGTTCTTCACCAACATCCATCTGGCACTATAGGTGTGGCCTGGCACAGAACAGGTGGTTGGCACCATTGTGTGAGTGTATGACAGCCTCGCAGACATACTGGGAAAAATGTTTTCACTCAAAACGTATTTGTTGAACACTTACTTTGCACCAGCTGCACTAGATACTAGATACAGCAACTGAACAGTAGAATATTCTGAATATATGGGTGCCTGTGTGTGCGGGTGTGCGTGCAGGTACCTGTGAAGGGGTGTGCGTGTAGGTGTGGGTGCATGTGTGTGAAAGTGCGTGAGTGAGGGTGTCACTGGCAGGCACTGTCCTTGTTCTCAGGAACGGCCCTGCTCTGTGAAAACCGAACAGAAGCTCGTGTGATTGGAGCTCCCGTGCCCCATCTCCCTCACCCTCTGCTGAGAAGATGCCCCACACATAAAGTGCCGTGGTGGTGAGTGCTCACGGCCGGTGTGACCTAGGACCACCTGCAGGAAGAGCCTGTGGGTGTGCACTGGGAAACCGAGTAGGTAGCTGAGGTGGACAGCACACTTCATGGGCTTGCGGCCTTGACTGAAGGGAGGGGGAGAGGCAAGCGTGGGAACCCGTGTCCTTCCACCATTAAAACCCACCCACATGCCTGTAATCCCAACGCTTGGGCAGCAGAGCAGGCGGACCTGTGAGTCGAGGGCTAGCCTGGTCTATAGAGCGAGCTTCGGACCAGCCGGGGCTGCATAGTGAGACCCTGTCTCAAAAACCTGCTGCCGAGCTTAAACAACAGAAGGAGGCTGTTAATGAAGATAAACTCTCATTTAGGAGTGTGTACATACATGTGCACATCACACACACACACATCACACACACACACACACACACACACACACACACACACACGGAAACTAGGTAGAGGTTACCAAGGAGAGCCTTTGCAACTGGCGTAAGCTCCTCTGCTTCCAGTCCTTCCTGCCCATGACAAACCTTCTCACGCCACTGTGTGCGTCCGGGCTGAGAGGACAGCTGCCCACCCTGAGACTGCCCAGGCTCTTCCCCCCGCCTGCGTGTGTCCTCGGCTTCGGGGGTGGGGGTGGGGGTACTGGGCAAAGACAGCAGGAGCCTTCCCTCTTCCCACACTGGGTGGAGGGCTCCTGAGGCATGACATGGTGAAGACTCCTTTTCAGGAAGCAGCCCTCCAGTGAACCCCCGTCTCCAGGAGCAAAGAGGCTGCCCCAGGCAGGCGGCACGGAAGGAAGAGCTGGGGAGGCAGACCCTCCCTCGTGGACCGCCCAGGCTGCGGAAGCACTGCGGACAACAGCGGGACGCCAGGAAGGTGACGGAAAGGAAGGCGACGAAAAGGAAGGCAAGGTCTCAGGGCAGGAAGGTCCAGGCCCACATGAAGGAAAGAACGGAAGGATGAGGGATGGCGGCCAAAGCCTGAGGTGCAGGGGTGGGGTGGGCGGTGGCTTCTTCTAAGCCGTGGGCATCTCAGTTGTGGGGACGCTGGGGCTTGCTCTGGGTGTGTGGGACGTCATGGCGCTCTCTGAGTGGAGGCAACTTGGAGGACAGTGGGTAGCAAAGCCCACGTGAAGACACGAAAGGTGGCTTTCTGCAGGAGCCAAACCCTGCCACCTCAGAGGGTGACAGTGGCACACCTCGGGTTAGATGTGGAAGCGAACAGCAGCACAGGGTGGAGTTCATGCTCAGGAGGGGCGGTGGTGAGGGCTAAGGTCGGCTCCCAGGCCGCCTCCTCCTGCCTGCTTCCGTGAACTTGAAGGCAGCAGCCAGTGGATGACAGCGCTTCAGGAGAGCTTGCTGCTGCTACACTTCTTATGCTGAACATTCTTATGTAAGAGAAGTGCGGGAGCCTGTACCTCTGAGCACACGTGTGTACGTAGGGGCCGGTGACCATAAAACAGTTGTGTCACGGTGTCTTGGCACAGGGTGGAAGCTTGCAAACTCTGAAGGCCCTTCAAGAACAAGAGTGTCTTCGATGTGCCCCCTGCAGTGAAACTGCTTTGTGGGAGTGCCGGGCACAGCTCTGGGGTGAGCCTTCCACACGCCTGCCCCTCCCAGGAATCGGGGGCGTGTCTCTGAGAGACAGCTTTCTGGGACTGCTGCTTCCAGGAGGGGACCAGAGGGAGGGAGTGTCACTCCCCTAGTGTCACTGTGAGAACAGAGGCATTAAAGAGCACTCCAAGTGCCTCACTCCCTGCTACACACAGCTTCTCAGACACCACGTGCTTCTGGGCCATGGCTGTCGTCGCCCCTGTGCACAGGGCTCAGTCAACTCAGCACTCACAGAGCAGCCTGCTTTGCTGGCATATCTGTGTCCCAGACACTGATACCAGACTGTTCTGCATCTCCTGCCCTGGGAGGCTCCTTTGTCCTGCCAAGGCCGCATCCCCTGTCCTACCACAACACTGGGAATTGATAGAAAAGCATTCTGTGCATCCAGAAAAGCCCAGGCAGACAGCGCCTCAGGGGAAAGAGCCGGGGGCATGTCTCCCTGACTTCTTACAGCAGCTTGCACTAGATGGGGAACACCGCAATGCTCTTAGATGCTTCCAAGCCACAGTGCCTGGTGCCTTCCGTGGAAACTTTGTTCCTTGTGAGAAATCCAACCACAATCCAGGGGCATCTTGCACAAGCTTCCTCCTGTTAGCCACAGTCCTGCTTTCACATCCAGGAGGCAAGCGAGGTCCAGCTCCTCGGGACCCCTCCACTCAGGGCTCACACTCTCAAGCCTTCACCTCTGATACTGGGGTGAAATGTGAGCTGTGGGAGGTGGCTGGGGTCAGATGGGGTCACGGGGGCACCAAGGCCATGTTAAGACACGAAAGATGGCTTTCTCCAGGAGCCAAACCCTGCTGGAAGCTGACCTTGGACTGCCCAGCCTCGGGAACCATGGGGAACAGCGTCCTCTGTTGGTCCTCATGGAGAGTACTCTGTGCAGCTCAAGCACTGGGAGCTGCAGCCAAGGATGCTGTACTCTACAGTCTCTCTCTGCATCAGGACCACATTTCCCTCCTGGCTGCCCAGCTCTGGGCAGGCTCCAGATCACCAAGTCTTGCTCGTGTTCTCCCGTGTGGAAGTAGGCCTCTTCCACAGACTCCATTTCCTACCCAGCCTTCCCTCCAAGCCAACAGCTCCTGAGGACAGAAACAGCATCTCATCTAAAGTTGGTAACAGTGCCAGCTTCAGCTCCTGCCACAGAGGAAGGGCTCAGTACATGCCTACCGAGCCCCCACAGGAAACCGACAAGGTAGCCCACCGCCACCCCTCCACGACCATGCCGGCTCACTTTCGTTTTTGAAATAAGAAGTGTGTGCCAGCAGACCAAAGGGTTATTCTGCTTCCATTTTGGGCTCCTCAGAGTGCGCCAGACCTCCTCAGATCCAAGCACAGCAAAGTTCTGCTGCTTTAGGACAGCCCTCTACCCAGCCATCTCTCTTCTAACACAAGCACAGCCCCAACACACACATACAGAAAACAGAGACACACAGCAAAAGGTGAACACATTCACATGCAAAGGAGAAACAGAAAAATAGACACACGTGAGCATGTGCTTACACACACATGCACACACACATGTGGGCACACACACATGAGCATAGGTACATTCACATAATCATACACACATCATTGCGAGGCAGACACTGACGTTTTCCCAGGACCAGGGCATCTGCGTCAAGCTCTGGCGTGTCTATTTATAACTCTAAAGCCCTAGACCACCCCAGGCTTTCTCTTGAGAATGAGCAGAGTTATCTGGGGCAATAGGCCTCCCCTGGTATCTGGCACTGACCTCAGGTGAACCCAAGCAGCGTGCAGCCCCGGCTTCAGCTCACAAGTGGCTGAGTCCACAACAGCGCACATCTGTCACAGCTGACTCCTTGGCGAGGTGCCCACTCAGTGACACCACAGTGCCAGGAAGCCGGAGAAAGCGTGGAATCCGACAGAGCAGGAGCAGGAGGCCATGGGTGCTTGGGTGCTTTCTGGAGCCACACCCCCACCTCTTTTCACACTTCCTTTCCAAGTCCTCAGCTTCAGCGGTGGCTGGTACCCTGACTGACGCTCTGCAGAGCTGCCTCAGACCTGCCGTGCCCCATTGATGAGCAGCAAGCCAAGGGCGTGGCGGCACCCTTCATACCTCCAGCGTCCACACTCAGCTCATTTTCTTGGCTGCACACCACCCAATCAGATTTCCTTATCGACTTATAAACATGGCATCCTTCTGTCTGCCTCGGTTGTTCCAAATCGTACTGTCTGGGTCTTGCCGGCATAAGAGATGAGCGGCACTCAGCCCCCACCTACAGGAGGCGCACAGTCTGGCAGTGTGCGCTGAGGGTGTGGCATGAGAAGTCGGTGCACGGGGGACATCGCAGAGGATCGCTTCTTCATCACTGGACTCAGAGCTGGCCCTCTCTGCAGCCACTTCTCTTCCCCATCTCTCCTCCTCTCCACTTGTACCATCTTCCCTGCCTCTGCAGCCCAGTGATGGGCATGTTGATTAGAACCCTGAGTGTCATAGCAGAATCTCAGCTGAGCAAATACGCCTAAGAAGCAAACAGGTATCCTGGAGTTTAGGGCCAGGCCTGCTGCTAAGGCTGTCTGTCTCCTGAGCCCTCCCTGGCTTCATGTCATGCCACTGCATTGGCTTAGGGTCAAGGGTCAAGTGACCGGTCACAGTGATGTCTACCAAGCCGTCTCCGCCTTCAGTTCATCTAACTTCTTGCCTAGCTCAAAATACCGCTAAATAAATCATTGCAAGCCCTCGCAGCTATTTGCTTGGAATTTCAAATCACAGTTTAAGGGAAAGAGGTTGGAAATGAGCATATTTATAAGCAACGCTTATTGGCTCAGCTCCTCTCTAGAGAAGGTAATTCTTTAAAGAATATATGCCATAAACGAAATAATAATCACACAGGGCTATGGCGTTATAACTCTGTACGGAGAATGGCTCAATTATCCTCAAAGGTGACTTATTTTGAAGGTGGCATTTTGATGTGTGTGTGTTCTTCCCCCAGGGCCCTCAGCGCTCAATGCCAAACAGTTTTTACAGTGCCCATGACAGGTCCTTGAACAGGTTTCCACAAAAAGAGCCTCATCCCCAAGGAAGACCTCTGGCCCTGGCTCCTCCACAATGTATGTTCAGACTCAGGTCCCTGCACTTCTTGAAGACACTGGTGGCCCGCGCCTTTTCCTTTTGCTTCGCTTGGGTCCTAGCTCTTCAACATGTCCAGCAAACTAAGTGTGTGAACTCCCAGCACACACCCAGGAAAGACACACACAGCACACACCTACTTTTATTCTAAAACCGAGCATTCTATTTGGTTCACAGCCACAAGAGTCTGAACCTTACAGTCTCAGGAAGGAGGCCTCTGTGGAGAGAGCAGGGGGCAGGAGCAGGTCTCAGAGGGTGCCAGCTGCTGAGCAGACTGGGAGTGGGGGGTAAACCCCAAGGAGAAAGAGCAGGCTCAGCCTGTAGGCCTCTGTCTTGGTGGGCTGTGGCCTGGCCGGGA
The DNA here is from genome assembly GCA_010120015.1 of Rhombomys opimus. Taxonomy (NCBI): domain Eukaryota; kingdom Metazoa; phylum Chordata; class Mammalia; order Rodentia; family Muridae; genus Rhombomys; species Rhombomys opimus. The sequence continues at coordinate 6,910,887 of REGO01000055.1, read as the reverse complement.
AGTCTCTGACACCACCTATTGGGTCTCGATGTGTTGCTGAGCAGAAAAACACCCCAGCTCCTTGCCCCGTTCCTGGGAAGCCACTCACTTCTCAGGGTTTTACATGAGCCCTGCATTTCCCCACCAAAGCAGCCTGGGGTCGGAGGCCTCGGTGCGTCTCACTGCCGACTGCTGGGTAAGAGTGGCAGGCATTGTCTGGAGCGGATGGCTCCTCGTGATTTGTTGACAGGCATAGATTGTGGAGGAGACTGCAGATGTGAGCAGCCTCGGGGGAAGAAGGTGGCTCTGGCTTGGAGCAGACATGTCAGGAGAGAGAGCAGAGGAAAGAAGGGCCAGTGGGTAAAGGCTCCTGTCTCGTGATGTGTTGTTATAACCAAATCAAGCGTTGGTGTGTTTATCTGTTCACTTAGTGTATCGCTCAAGTGTGTCTGTAAAGCAGAAAACACACAGTCCTGATGCCAGCGCTTTAGTAGAAACGGTTACGCGTTAGTGCTAGGGCTTTGAAACAGGTCAGGGTGGAACGTGAGGCTTTCTGTGATGGACCTGGCCAGCATGAGCCTGCGGTGAGCACTGGCGTCCACGGGCGGAGGAGGCATGTGCTCCCGTGTTCTACAGCGGCTACGGTGGCCACCCCGCTCACCTCCAGCTTCAAGGTACAGAAGCTTGGGGTGAAGTTACCTCCGTCCGTGTGGACTGAGCGTGGCATTCTCCCATGCCTCCTGGGCTTTAACGTTTGGTAGTACTGTTTGGGGGTGTGCAATGCCTGGAAAGTAGGCCCCAGCTGGTAGAAGGAGGCCAGGAGGCCTCATCCTTAACTGTTTCGCCCGGCCCTGCTCCCGGTCCAACTGTCTCTGCTTTCCTTACGCCAATATGTGAACAAGCCACATGCTGACAGCTCACCATCACAGACCAAGCCGCCTCAGCCCCAGATCGTCCTTGGCACAGAGTAAGCAGCCCAAGTGAATGTCTCTTCCCGGAGCTGCTTTTCCACATATTTTGTCATGACAGTGAGAAAAGCCATAGACTGGAGGGTTGCCTTTGGGCTATGTATCTGGATCTACATGTGCCTAATTGTGTCTACTTGTGTGTGTGTTTGTGTATGTGTGTGTGTGTGTTCATTATTATTACCCCCCAAGTCTACCAACTGATCAGTCCACCAGTGGAGGCATGTTATCTGTGGATAGACCTGCCTACTCATCTATAATGTGTACTTTGTACATAATAGATGTTTAGAAAAAAACAGGCTGTCTATGCACTAATACCATAGTTATTGAAATTCGCCTCTCTGTGCTTTATTTTCCAATCGCCCTGGGATAGATGGTGTTGTTTGCATTCTAATACCAAAGTGAATATTAATTGACACAGGTATGATGATGTGCACCTGTGATCCCAGTGCACGGGAGATTGAGGCAGGAGAATCACCATCATAAAGCCATCCTGGGCTATTTAATGAATTCCTCACTTGAGAGAGAAATACTGTTTCCAAAAATCCTGGAATTGTAAGTATGATAATATCATGTGTAAAGGAATGAAGAGTGAGCTGGCAAGAAGCTAAAGCCAGGTCACTGGGGATGATTCCGCAGGGTGTGCGGTGCCCGGGCTATGGTAGTGATGGCATTTGGACAAGAGATTTCCTCCTGAAACCTTGGCTTGCTCATCTACAAAAACCAAGAGCATGGAGGTGCATATCTCAGAGCATTAGGGTGAGGCAGTGTGGAAGGCCTTTGTGAGGTCCCTGTACCAGCCCAGGCAGTCCCGGCACAAGCACCCAGGACCGGATCCATGTTCTCCTGCCTCTTTCCTGAGGTTCTTAACACCTCTCAACAAGCACCCCTGCATCTTTACCTTGCACGGGGCCCTACAAACTACACAGCCAAATCTGAGCCTGGCAAACGACAGCAAATATTGTCAGCCATCCTGTTGATTCTTCATCATCTCAAAGCTCAACACAGTCAAACTTACTAACTACGGTGTAACAAATGAGCGAGTCACCAGCAACGCTGCGGGAGCTCTGGATTATTTAGCAATCAAAAATAATAAGAAATTAGGGGCTGAGAGGCCCCTGGCAGCACAGCAGAGTGGAGGCTGGGCAACACTTGGGGAAGGAGTGGAGAGGGCGCACTCCTGGTGGTCAGCAGGAAATGGCTCCTGTACTGGGGATGGTTTGCACTGAGCAGGCAGCCAGCGGGACCTGGATTGGACAAGAGCAGCAGGCAGGGAGGCCAGCAGCACAGCCTGGTCAGGACGAGCTGACCACGACTGAGCAGGGAGAGACAGGGACAGAGAAGCAAGGCCGGGGACACCTTCCAGGAAGGTCCTGTCAGCAGGAGCAGAGTTGCTCACGGAGCACTGGGATAAGGTTTCCATTTTAGGAGAAGCAGAAGAACGGACAGCTCGTCTGTCGGAGGGAGACAGAAAGGGGGATCTGAGGTCAGGTGGATGGAGGTGAGACCTCCCAGTGTGCCAGCATTCTCAGGGAAAAGCTGATGTTTGCCTAAGAGGCAGGATGGGCAATGATGCCGGAGCCTGAGGCGAGAGGACCACAAGGAGAGGGTGTCCCCACTGTCTCCTGGCTCTCACCCCTCTAACGGGAATTGCTCTCATTCTTCTGTTTACTTATTTTCCACATGGGGGTGAGTGTTCATGTCTGTGAGCGCCGTCATGAGCGTGCCATGCCCTGTGCACACGTGGAGCTGAGGTGTGTTCGCTCCCTTCCCCTGTGCCTTGGACGAGGTCTCCTGCTGCTCTCAACTATGTGGGCAAGGCTGGCTGGCCCACAGGGTCCTGACTCCTCCGCCTCACCTCAGGACCCCTGCCATTGCAGGTGAGCGTTGGCTTCCTGTGGGACCCGGGGCTCCAATCTGGATCACCCCCCACTGTGTGGCCAGTTCTCTACCCAGCGGTCACCTCTCCAGGCGCTGAGGTGGGTGCTGCTCTGGGCTGTGAGCAGCTGACAACGCCCACTTCTCACAGGATGAGCAGGATGGGAGGAAAGATCTGGCCGGAAGTGCTCACACATCCCTACCTGTCTGCCAGGCTTCAACCCCAGGGACAGAGTTTAGAAAAGTCATTAACTTGACCTAGGCTTGATTTACCCAACCATATTTCCGATTTCCTGGGACAGTTACTGGAAGGGCTCCTGTGCAGTGCTCGCCACAAGCTGAGCCGGGTGTAAGTGAAGAGCAGCCGTGGTCGTGAGCTGATACAGTGTTACCGTGTGGTGAGGAGTGATGGCTGTGTGTGCATGTTGTGTCCTCCCTCCCTCTGGATGCTCTGCCAGGTGGGCAGGTGAGAGGCATCTTTTGCCTGTGAGCCGTGATGTCCACCGACCCCTCCCAGACAAGAATGTCCTGAACGAACTCAGAATGTGATGGCTGGAATCCTCGCTGAGTACCGAGATCTCCGCCTGAGCCTGCTAGAAGTAACTGGACTTTCCCAGGGTCTCAGAGAGAGCCAACCTCACGTAGACTGAATGCATAGAACACCAGGAGAGCCAACTGGGGGGACAACTCTTTGAGAAAACTAATAGAGGGAACTAACCGATGGGAAAGCCGTTCTGAGGGCCTAGAACCCCAGGTTCAGCAGTCCACACCGGTGAAGTGAGGCTTGCCAGGCCAATGCAATCAGCACCGTATTCACACCATAGGCTGTGACTCCTGGGAGGGCTGAAACCTTCCTGCTGGTGACCAGCGTACCCCATCACATAAATGGTGGCTGGGACATGAGGGAAACAGCATGTGCCCACCCCATCCCCACAGCCCTACACCCACCCCCCACCCACGCCCCCACCCCCACGTGCACCTAGGTCCGACCTCAGATGGCCCACCTCTGGCTTTCCTCATGTGTTCTTCCTAGGCTTTCGGTAGTGTTTGGCGTCTTTAGCACCATGGAAGCTGGGCTAGCCTTCCCGTCTGGGCTGGGCTGCTCCTGCCAGAAAGACACACCCTCTCTCATCGAGCCTTGCAGATGATAGTCCTCGTCAATGAGTTACCAACTTAGCCCTCAAGGACACTCCACAACTCTCCTCTCCTTTGTCCTACACTAACTGACTCCTGTGCCCTTGCCACAGTTCCTGTCCCAGACAACTTAATTTTGATGATGTTTCTACGTTTGCTTATTTAATGATTAGCTTCCCTCCAAAATAAGAAAAACGCTAAGCTGCATTTTCGTGGCTAACTTGCCTTGTAGCCAGCAGCAGGCTAAATTTATGAAAAACGAAATCCATATGTTTCTAGCTTATTTGTTATTTTAAAGCCATCAAAACAGTTTAGCAGCTGCTTAATGCCCAAGAATCATTTTGATGTTTCTTAATAGGCTTCCAAAAGGCTTTGCCTTAAAAAAAAATTTAACAAAACCGGAGAAGACACAGGTGGCTGTGCTGTGTGAATGAGGAATACAGCAAATGCAGAGCCTCTTCGGCACAGAGCCCATTTCATTGCACAATCCCCCATCACTGTCACCAGCCAGGGGCACACTCATCCATCCATAAAGCCAGGCTGCTTCTGGGACAGTGTCTTCCAGATTTGAACAGAGCTGTGGGTCACATGAGAAGGACACCCGAGTGGATCTCACTGTGGTTCTGGGAGGCAGAGCCCGGGTGAGAATGTGCCAGGCTCTCGTCCTCCCCAAGGCTGCATGGCCTCTGCTCTGCCTGCACAGTCTGCCAGCTAGACAGGCAGGATCAGGGTAAGGACACAGCACACATCCTGTGGTGACCTGGTGACCGGGTCCTGGTGTCCTCGGCTACTTTCATGGCTCCAGTGTCAGTCGTAGGTGTGAGGCTTCACCCCCACTTCACCAGCTCCAGCTCCTCCTCCACCTCCACCACCCTACACTGTCTTTAGCTGTGCTCATTCACGTTCACTCAAGACAGTCTAGGTTTCTGCCAAGTTCTCACCAGGCAGACATCTGGGGATAGTTAGGGAGGCCCTCACCATCAAGTCAGGAAGTGGAAAAACTGACCTGGGGAGAAAGAGGTGATGGTGTCTCTCAGGATTTGAACTGATGAAGGAGTCAATGCTGCAGACTGGGGATTCCTCAGCGCGCCCTGAGGCTCATGAGAGCACAGCCAAGTTCAGCACCAGAGACAGCATTCATCAGGCTGAGGACCGGGCAGGCAGAGTGTAGCAACAAGATCCTGATCAAATTCTTATCTGTGAGATGACATCAAAAAATCATTGCAAATTTTGCACACTTCTTCCTAAGATGGATATGCCTGGTTATAAAGGAATTGATTTGTTCCATTTCCTTGTATTTGGATTCTCTCAAATGATTTTAAAACACTTTAAACATCTTCACAGGAGCTGCTTTTATCTACCCCAAAAGGGATTCTCAAATTGTTTTAAATACATCTCCGCTGTCCTATCTGGAGTCCCTAAATTTACTTAACTGAGGTCTTACAGCAAGTCAGAAGGACTTACTTTTAGCCTTACAGTCTGGGTTTGGGGGAGCCCAAGAGACAGCTCTAGGGATGGAATGGATTAGTTTGGGCTCCTGCCAGCGAGGTGCCTGGGCCTGAGCCAAAGAGATAAACACTGGGCTTCAAGCAAAACCAATGTTTAACAGGTCTGATCTGCTCTTGGGATCTTTGTTTAATGGCAGCCATTGCTGACACTTCTGCCTTCACCTGACCAGCGGATCTGGTCAGCACTGCCAGGCCACACAGCTGCCTGTGGTCAGGAGGACAGGGGACACCCACCAGGGGCCACGCTTATAGGAGCAGGAAGCTCCTCCCAGGGAACTGAGGCCTTGGCTTCTCCATTCCACCCTCTGCGGGGTCTGGCTCAGTTGCCCCCACTGTGCTAACACTTTGCTTGTCAGCTCCTACTGTCCCTAGACATGCCTTCCAGGATCCAGGCAGACCCTCACCTAACCCACCACTACTGAAGGGACCACGGGCCAGCCAGCCACAGTGCCACTGGGCATGGGTGGGCAGGGCCTGGAGTTCACCCCACAGCTCAGGTGTGGGTGACACATGGATCTGGAACAAATGCCATGTTGCCCTGCAGTGGGTGAAGAGCCAGGGTGGAGTCAGAACCACCAGGCCCTCAGCCGCCTTATCCTCTGCGTGGAAATGTGTCCAGTTTCTGTCAGAGCCTGACATGAGCAGATGAGGGGAGCCCACATCACACACGTGTGTGTGGGCCTGAGGCCAATCTTCCTGTACAAATCCAGCTCGGTGTGAGAACTACAGAGCTGGCAAGTGGGGAAGTGGTTCTATGTGGAAAAGGCATGTTAGCAGCTTACTTAGGATGGCTTTTCCATTCTACGCTGAGTAGAACTTCCCAGACTAGCTCTGTAAATTCATGCATGAAACGGCACCTAACAGGCAGTGGGTGTTCAAAACTGCTCATCACCACTGCATTTTAGGAAAGGAATGGTCCAGTAAGGTAGCTCAGTGGGTGGGAACACTTGCTCCCAAACCTGAGTTCAATCCCCAGACACCACACACAGGAAAAAGAAAACACATGCCTGAAAGTTGTCCTTTGACTCCACACACATGCTGTGGGGGCCTTCCGCAGCACAGGGTCCAGACAGAAGCCTTTGCTGACAGAAGCCCACAGAGGAGACAAGACTTCAGAGGGAGGGAGTCAACCAATGGTCGGGGGAATTTAGCAGCTCTGACTCTCTGGCCACCAGGGCACTTCTGTGATACTTGTAAACAGGTGCTTCTTTATTTATACAGCTTTCACAAAGCAAAGACAGACTAATTATCCAAGGGGTACAGACTATGTGTTTGGTTTTTCATTACATGTCCAGAGTTATAAGTTCAGTCACAATTAGAAAATAGGTACAAAATAGATTTTATGTTTATTGTTTAGCCCTATAACTCAAATTTACAGACTCCAAAGAACGTCTCCTACAAAGTGAACTGATTTAGTATGTGACAGCCTGCTTTTAGGCTGCAGTGTTTGTAGTTTGAGAGCTCTCCAAACAGAGCTTCTGAATCGGCCTTTCGTGACTAGTGAATGCTAATACCCTAACACCTGACTCTTTTACTATATGTCTCGTCATCTATGCTATAAAGTAGGAGGAGTTTGTTCTAGTCGGTCTATCTTATTTACAGAGTTTTACTACTTCAGGAGCGTGCCCTGTACGTCCCTAGCTTTAAACTCCATTTTCAGAGAGCTCTAAGCCTGTAATGAAAAGCCCTTGACTCTGTGACCTGTTCTCCTGGCAAGTCAGGGGGTGTCAATTGTCTCTGTTTTATCTGCACCAGTTATACTGTTTGACCTGCTCAGGGCAGACACCCCGAGAAGATTCCTGGGGTAATGGCCTCATCTAGCCATGTGCTTATCTGTGCGTATAATCTCCAGGGCATACTTCCAAATAATAGCCAGATACACTTAATTTTAGGATTTTCCTAAAAAGACTCGGTCATAATTTTCTCAGGAAAAAAACATAAGTTGAATCATAATGCAAAAACTCCCCAATAATGCAACACAGAGAGACCAAACCCCAAAAGTTACAGACAGAAGGATAGTGATTGTCACCATCTGCTTAGTTTTGGTGTGTCAAGCAGCTGTTCTGGTTTCATGACTTTCAGAGTTTCCAGTGGCTATGGCTGTGCCCCCCCCACTCCATAATTAATTAATTAGATTAGATTAAAATTCTGAAGCCATATAACTGAGGAATGGAGCTGCCTGTGTGCTGACTGTGTCTTGGGCACACAGATCCATAGCCACGTGGTCCCATTGCCCCACCACCGGCATCTCTGCACAGGCACAGGTTGTTCCAGTCCCAGTGTGCAGGGCCAAGATGGCCCCCTACTCTCCTTCTGACTGCTGCATAGCCAAGTGCCACTGCTGCCAAGATTCACAAAATCGCATTGTTCTTCCAAGGGCCACTGAGCACTTCTTGCCCAGTGCACAGCAGACACTCTGCCTTCATTTTTCTAATCCATGAGCTAGACACCAGCAGAACAGCTTGAGCCCATGCTGTAAAACCATCGCCCACACAAATAGCTTCTACGAATGTTGTGTTCCAAAGAACACATTTGCCTTGTTTTATAACCGCCAGCCCCACTGCACCCCGACTCTGCCCGGCCTGGCATGGGAGCCCGCTGTAAATCTGCCTTGAATATTACTCAGCTTTTGGGCCTTGTGAGGGAGCGTAGCGACTGTCCCTGGACTGGTGCATTCCCAGGGTGTTGGGGCTTGTCATCGGTAGGTCTTAAGGACTTGTGTTCAACTCCTCTCTCCTTGTGGACATTTGCACCACCAGGGTCTCAGGGCTTTCGAGTCACGGTGCCATTTTCCCCACACTCCCAGAAGCATACACTTCTGCTCATGGTCTGACATGGCTCTGAGCAGCGATCTGTAGGGAGTAGAGAATGGGTATTGTATCTTAGCCTTAACAAAATTGGTAGTGTACTTGTCAAAGGTGTGGGGTGCCGGGTGCATGAGCGTGTGCGCGCACAGATGGGCACGCATGCTAGTAGAGACCACGCTGACCTCAGGTGTCAGTCTCCATGTCAGAGTGTGAGACAGAGTCGCTCACTGATCCCGAAGCTCACTGGCCAGGGAGCTCCAGGAGGACCCTGCCCCTCTCCATCCTGCAAGCACCGGGGCCACAGCTACACCTGTGCTCACAACCTCCATGTGAGCGCTGGGATCCTGACTCAGGACCCTCACACCGCAACAAGCGCTCCACTGACTGAGCCGTCCCCAAACACACTATTTCTCATAGTCTAGACACACGGGATTTCATCCTATAGCGCTTTCCTTTTGGAAAGTCTAGACGCTGCAGTTTAGATGGTACTGTAAATGTCTGTCGAAACTTGCCTTGGAGTCGGCTGTCCTGGCTCTCCTCCCACGTGGAAACACTGAGAAATCAGTGGCTTCCTTCCACACCACTGACCCTTAGCACATGGCAAAATCATCCTGACCTCAACGTGGGGCTGAAGGAAGAGACAGGTGAAAAAGACCTCCAGTGAGTAGGAAGTCTGGGCTGAAGCCTGGTTCTCCCATGGGCCCTACAGTCTCCCATTCTTGCCCCCAGGTCTCCATTTACACACACACACACACACACACACACACACACACACACACACACACACACACGCGTGCGCATAAAACTAGCAATTTCTGCTGACATGCTGGCACCATCTTTCTCAGCCAGCCCCAATAGGAAGACTAAGTCAAGACGAGGTGAGGCCACACCCAGCTCTTTGGACACAGTTGACACATCCTTCTAAACTAAAAGATTCGGTGACTATATTGGAGTCAGCGACCTTGGCTGGCCCTCCCCCCTAAGCCTGGCCTCCTCCCACTGTTCATCAGCTCCTCGGTGGTCTAATTGTTGGAGCATATTCACCATCCTGCCTTCTGTTGTTTTTATCGGATGGTTTTCCACCATCTGCTCTGTGCGCTGCAGATGACATTGCTCCTTGCAAGGAAAGGTCTGTCCGCTACCGGAGCTTCTGTTCTCACCACTACATGCCGGCCACATCAGGTGTGGGTTCTGAAGCAGGTGGGATACAGATTACTATTTGTAAACAAATGTTTATGTAAAGGTGAGACAGAAAATAGAGTTAATTCCTCAAAACCCATAAAATGCCTCCTAACATAACCATTAAAGATAAGATTAATGTATGTCTGACATGGATAAGGACAATGAATAAATAGGGCTGGGGAGATGGCTCAGTCAATAAAGCATGCGCTGTACCAGAACCGGACTTCAGTACCCGGAACGCACATAAAAATGTCGGCAGCTGGCTGTCAAAACACAGGCGGGCCCTGGGATGGCTGGTCAGCCAGCTTCGACTGATTGCTGAGTTCCAAGCCAGTGAGAGACCTTATCTAGATTAAAAAGAGAAAAAAGAGTGATGCCAGAGGACAGCAGGCACATTCACGGTTGTGTATGTGTACAGCACACACACGCTTATCCACCTCCCCCAATAAACAATAAACGTTCATTCTGCTCATGCCACGTACCAGGCAGGCTCCACGGAGCATCATGGGGAGAGTGACTGGGAGGCATCCCTTGCTGGGTGGGTGTGCAAACCTCCCCTCTGACGTCAGTATTGCCTGGGATATTCCTCCTTATGTGTGTGCATCAAACGTGTCTCAGGAGTTATTTAAAAATGATTTTCTAAAAACAAACAAAAAAATCATAATTCACATGAGAATGAAAGATCGGTGTTGAAAATTTATTTAACTCATTTATTACATAGCAAGGAAATCATGCAGATGTGACAGAGGTTCAAGAAGAAGCTAAAGATAGACAAGTGTGTGTGAACTGGGAGAGGAGTGACTGGCTGTTCCTGCAAGGAGCGAGATCATTTGCAGACTGACCTGGCAGAATGCATTGGCAAGTCCCTACGCTGTAATCATTTTGCATTGCTAATTACACTAATTATAATCATACTCTCTACAATTCACAGGTTACAAAAACAGCTCAACAGCAATTAATAGCAAGAATCAGAAAACCTAGAAGGTTGCACTGTAAATAGTGCATTGCTCTCCACCAAAAGCACCCAGCAACCTTCATTGTTTGCTCTGGTTTCCACCCGAAAAAGTGTGTGCTCCTCTTCTCCACGCTGCTTCCTCTTTGCTGCAGCCCTTGGCTGTCTCCAGTTCGCTCTGGGTGCCCCGGGTCTCCCTGCCACCGGACGCTTGGGCTGAAGTTAGTTTCTCGGGGATTGGATGGACCCACCTGCTCCTCTTTGCTAAGGTTCTGATTCATGCCCGCCCTTCCTTCCCACCCACCAAGCAGCTGATGGGGGCGATGTTCAGTTGTTGCAACTGAATGCAGCTGACCTCACTGTCCTGCTAAAGCCAAGACTTCTGCTTTGGCCAAAGTTGCATAAAAATACAGGAAAGTCAGCTTCCTGGTTTACTAAAACAGGACCTGGGAGCCTGGGTACCATTTCCTAGTTTATATGTCCTCTGTCAAATACACTTTTACTGTCAAATTCACCACGGGTAAAGCCATCAGCGTTCAAAGAGAAACAAAGCTAAGCTAGCTGGCAGCCCAGCGTCCTGGGCAGCTGCATCTGCCCCTGTCCCGCCATCCCTGAGTGCCACACCTGGCTTTCCTCTTGATTGCTGGGATTCCTAATTCAGGTACTCATGCCTAACTCAGACTGACTTAGCCATCTCCCTGGACCAGGAGGTTAATCTTCACTGTCAAGATGACAGGCTTGAGAACCAAATGGTGATAACTCTCTAGGCACATCTCTGAGAGCCGTTCCCAAAAGGCTTACTTGAGGTAAGACTAGAATAGAAGCAAAACCTCCCTGTGGGTTGGGATCATGAGAAATGGCCTGGACATCAGCATTCCTCCCTCTGCTTCCTCACTACACAAGCAGAGTGAACACCGCCCCACACCCCCACCACTGTGACTGCCTGCCGTCACATACTGTACCTCAGACTGTGAGCCAAGGAAAACCTTTTCCTCCTCAAGGCTCTTTTGCCACAGTGATGGAAAGAGCAATGGACACAGCCACTGTTTCTAAGAAGGAAAGCCATTCAAGAACCCTGTGAGATGGGCCGTCCACCAGTCTCTGGATTTGTCTTCCCAGGGAGTTCAGTCTCAACCTTCACTCTGACAAGATGGTAGAAGCTCGCCATTCCACCCAAATCCCCCAGAACAGCAGCCTCGGTGCTGCCAGAAGACAGTGCAAGGCAGTGTGCCTTTGGAAAGCCGTAGAACAACTTGTCTGAAAAAGTGCATGCAGGTACCAGCTAAGTGGGCTTTTGAGCCAGAGCCTTTGTGTTATAAACCTAGTAATGTTTAATTCTGGCTAATTACCCATTTTGTCATGGGTCGAAAAAAAAAAACTTGTAGGAATCAGTTTTAATAATATTTAGTAACATTATTTTCTTATGCGCATATGCGCAAAAAAAAGTTTTTAACGCTTTGAGATGTCAACCCCACACTGAGAATACGGAAAAATTCAGTGCAAAACATCAAAAGCGTGAGTGTCTGGCAGCAGATGTGCTTCTAGAAGAATAAACTCCCAAGGGCTCAATAAGAAACTAGACACGGCTCTCCTCACACCTCCCCAACCATTCAACAGCATATTTGTAACCTACCTGAGCTGGAATTTGTGATAGGCTCGTCAGGGTTGGCAAGCTGGAGAAGAGAGCCACTGACCTCTTATCCAGCCCCTGGGTGCTGCGGCAAAATAACTAGTTCTGGCATAACCACTGGGAAGATGTAGTAACAGGTCAGGAATCGGCCATCCTAAAATAGTAATATGTCCAAAATGAAACATAACCTTTAAAGCCGAGAGAACAACATGCAGCATGCTCCTCCTAGCTCCTGAATTTTTCGAGGGTAGTCTCAGTATCCCTCACTATCCCTCAGTGTCCCTCAGTGTCCCTCAGTGTCCCTCAGTATCCCTCAGCATCCCTCAGCATCCCTCAGTATCCCTCAGCATCCCCAGTGTCCCTCGGTGTCCCTCATCCTTTTCTGAGCATTGCCCCTTCATCTCCTTGTGCCCACCCAGTCGGCAGCCTCCGCCCTGGGAAGTCCTCGGAGCTGTGCTCTGGTGCAGCTCTTCCCCCCTTTAACCCAGTCTGAGTTCTGAGGTGGCAGCAGAGGACTTCACATGGTGCCCTGTACTGGTCAGCACATCGACAGCCTCCTTCTAGTGAGGGCCCCAGGCTAGTCCTTGGGAACAGCTTCGCAGTGTCCACACTGAAGGCACAGTAATTCCCTTTTACAAAACTTCTCAGACTCATGAACTGGTGCAGCCCACCAGAAAGCATGCATAGGAGGAAGAAACCACTTCTGTCATGGTTGGCTGGCCGTCTATGTGGAAGCCCTCCCAGGGACAAGCAGGATGCAGGAGGTTTCCAGGATTTCCGTGGTGTTCTAGATGAGGTTACAATCATGCTTCTCTCCAAGGCTTGAGCTACTTAATACCGCTTTCCACAGACAGTTAAAGCTAGGTTTCAGTGTTCACAGACAGGCGTGAAAGGGTATGTGTGAGAGTGTACGGTTTCTGTACACAGATCACAGTTAGAAATCAGAAAAGGTATGTTAGAAGGCTCCCCTGCCAAAATATACACTGGATATTTATTGTAAATAGTGACCCCCTAGTTATGAATATTTAAGATGAACTTGGACTTGAAATTCACATGCATCTTTGGGAGGACTCAAGTACCGAGCCGCTGTCTCTTTATCCTTTGTCTTATTTTCTGCAATTTTAATGAAAGCCAGAAAATATCACACAGAAAGTTCTAGAAATAGCTCGTTTTTAAAAAGCTCTTGTTATGGTATGTTGGTATGATTGCTCTGTCTTATTATTGGTTACAGTTACTGTGATGTGTCTAATTTACAAACCTCCTCGTGGGCTGTAAAAATGTGTGATGTGTACAGAACTAAAAACTTCCAGGTATGTGTGGAATGTGGTCCACCTGGAGGAAAAGGAGCTACTGTGAGGAGAGGAGTTTACTGGAAAAATAATTGAAAGTCAGTCCTTCCACGGACTCACAGAACAAGTCTAACCTTGCACGTGCACCTTTTGTGAGATCAGTGGCCCTGCTGAGTAGGCTGCACCCTGTCTCTATGCTGGCACCCAGCAGCAGGGCCAGCTGGGGCCAGGCTCCTCTGTGTGGTGGGCGGGGTTATGATGGCCGGCAGGAGCCTCGGCCACACTTCATGATGCACGCTGGCATGCAGCCCATCCCCAAATGCTCTCTCCATCGTCCCACCACGCAGGAGCACAGTATGAGTACCTCACAGGCTGGTGGGTCCCTCCGTGCTCCTGAACTGTAAACTGCACGTCAGGGGGCAAAGCCTAAGGCCTGTGCAGCCCTCAGCTGAGGCTTCCAAAGGTCATTCCCAGGCACTTCCTACCATCAGCTCTCATACTTCTAGCTAGACAGATAAGAGACAACGAGCTATACTGTTCAGAGGCAGTCCCGTGCTTCAGAACAAATGAAATGTACAGAACACATTTTAACAAGTCCAGGAACAGACCTAAATATGACCCCAAAATCCACCTGTTAAAATTATTACCCCCAACTAGTTCAGAACATGACTGTGTTAGGAGGTCATCTTTAAAAAGATAGCTAAGCTTCAATGAGGTCATATGAGTGGTCCTCAATCCAGTACCACTGATGTCCTAACCATAAGAGACTGGGCCACGGACACATATTCTGGAGGAAGGATGCCGTGTCCCAGGATGCCGTGGATCAGGATGCTGACTCAGAAGAGCCAGCCCTACTGGCCCTGAGCTCACAGCTCTGGCTTCAAAGACTGTGAGACACTCCCTGCCTCCTTCCAGCCACCCACCCTGGGACACTCTTTAGGGAAGCCTTAGCCAGATAATGCGAGGTGGCGGCCTAGGGTGGGGAGTCAAGGGAATGATGATGAAATGAATTCTGACTTATAACAATACTTAGGTCGCCCTCCCCACCTGTCTGCCCCGTTCATAAGCGGTCTCTGAACTGTTGCCTTGGTTTCCAGATAAAGAGCTGAGCCAAGGGCTTGGCCAGTGTCCCACAGTGCAAGCAACGGGGCCAGATCTAAGCTCAGGAAGACCTACTCCATCCATGCAGGAAGAAAGCTTCAAAGACGAATCTATCAGGGTGTTGTCCAAGAGCCCAGGTAGTGGGGAAGGATACTACGCTAGGTGGCTTGCCAGCGAGGACCCCAGAGGGGCTGTGCTTTAGGCTGTGTCTGGGTGATGCAGCAGAGAGCAGGAGGTCCTGGAGGAGCTTTCCCGATGCGATGTGGCCGGAGGCAGCCCAGAGGCTGTGGTAGCTCATGGTGGGAAGAAGCAAGGAGACGAAGGCAGGGAGGAACTAGGTATCCTGCAGGGACATTATGTCACCCAGGGATGGGCTTGCTCCAGGCACACTGGAAAGGCTGCACTAGATTTAAGCTAGAGGGAGAAATGATCTTTTTTGCACTTTAAAGCCAGCAGTGGCTTAGGCTGCCACACGGAAATGAGGCCCTGAGAGGCCCGAGAGGGGCAGCAAGGAGGCCGTTACAATACACCAGCTGAGACAAGATGGTGGCTCTGAGAAGGCCAGTCACAGCACAGCAGATGAGAAAGGGTGGGAAGCTCCAGCCAAGCAACGGTGGCAGGATCTGCTCAGGGAGAGGGGCATTGCACTCTTTTCCCTTAAAGGGCATGAGCTTCAGTTGGTGAAACAGTGTCACAGCTGAGGTGGTTGGAGGACAGTGAAGAGCTAACCTGGGAGAGAAAAGAATTCAAGAGAGACTGAGCAGCAGGTGAGCTGGGATTATTCCTGACTGGGAAGGCAACGTGACAGGCCATGGCGGAAGTAAGCATCCTTTGTCATTCCTACCTACCTGGAGCAGTACATGCTAGGACCATGTTCCCCCGGGCTCAGGAGTGGAGAGCAGAACATGCCAGGGAGCCCACAGGAGCCTGGGGGACAGGACCCATGGGGCAAACGTGGAAGAAAAAGAGAGTCAGGAGGCAGAGCCGTCCAGAGTCCAGGAGATAAGGCCTTCCTGAAAGGGACCTCCACCCACAGAGGAGTTTAAAGCCCTGGTCCATGGAATCTTAAAACTAGGATTTCATTTTCTACCTTTCTTTTTAGTTGACCTCATTTTGAAACCAGGAAATTTCAAACACAAGTAAATCAATAAAACCGTTTGCTGGTCTGCTCAAACCCAGCATGAAATAGAGAGGTGGCAGCAGGCTCTAATCCTACCGCTGAGAGATGGTTAAGCTGGTGAGGCTTCAGAAGCCCTGAAATGAAACAGCAGAGATTTGCCAGGTACATTTCCGGTCACCTGTGGAGCTGGGGAGTGGCATCTGTATTTTGAGAAAGCACAAATTACCTTTTCAGGGATTCCAGACAGGGGAACCCCTCCCCTACACACAGACAGGGGAACCCTCCCACACACACAGACAAGGGACCCTTCCCCACACACAGACAGGGGACCCTCCCACACACAGACAGGGGACCCTCCCACACACAGACAGGGGACCCTTCCCCACACACAGACAGGGGACCCTTCCCCACACACAGACAGGGGACCCTTCCCCTATACACAATCAGGGGAACCCTCTCTACACACAGACAGGGGAACCCTCTCTACACACAGACAGACAGGGGAACCCTCTCTACACACAGACAGGGGAACCCCCCTACACACAGACAGACAGGGGACCCCTCCCTACACACAGACAGACAGGGGACCCCTCCCCCACACAGACAGACAGGGGAACCCTCCCCCACACAGAGACAGGGGACCCCTCCCTAGCCTGCTCAGCCAGGGTGAGGCCTCTCAGCCTGTGAGTATGGTGCTCGAATGTGTCTTTACAGTTCCTCAATGACATGCCCTACAATGTCTAAACTACGTGGGTTTTCCCCCTCAAAGGCAAGTTCAATAGACACAAAAATGCCAGGCGTGGTGGCACAGCCAGTAATCCCAGCGCTTGGGAAGCGAAGGTAGAAGGTTCAGGAATTTATGTTTATCCTCAGCTACATGGCAAGTTCACAGTCAACCTGAACTATGTGAAAACCTGTCTCAAGTGAAGAAACACTTCAGTAAAAAGATACAGCAAAAGAAACAAACAAAAACCTACACGACTCATTTTTGTTAATTTGTTTTTAAGTCGCTTTTAGCTTAGGGATGTGCCTTGACGGTGTTGCTTTAGGACAGTTTCCTAAAGCTGTATTTGGTCTTTATTCTCATATTTTCCATTAAGCCTGCAAGTCGTAGACAGGTTCTTCTTGTTCTCTAATTGCATGCCTTAGGTTTGCAGGGTGTGCTTTGAAGTCGTCGATAGGCTGCCTGTTGCCCTTTGTTGGCTCTCCCTGTATCCTGAACTTCCATCCCTGCCCTTGAGGCAGAATCTGCCACACACACACTGGATTTACATGCGAGTTCTTTAACATTCTGTTTCTGTCTGTTTTTCGTCTTCCTCCTTCACTGCCTGGTTGTGCTTAAGTCTTTCATTACTCCTAATCCAGGTGGAATGAACTTTATTTCCTGGAATAATTTTCTTACCGTTCCCTCACTTGAGGCGTCTGTTGTGAAATTTCTGGCTCCTTTCATTCTGTGAGGAAAAGCACTTAGTGTTCTCTCTCTCTCTGGCCTTGATGCCAGTGTGACTGTGTAGAGCATTTCCTGCTGACTGACCACTGAATGCTGCCGGGGGGGAGTCTGAGGGCTTCACACTCTGTTCAGTGTGTTGAGTGTGTTCTGAAGCCAAGTGCCCATGTCAATCAATGCCACAAGCTCCCCTCCCTTAGGTACACAGACATGGTGGACAGAGTAGGCTGACATGCCAGACAGAGGTAGACACAGTGGACCAACATGGTACATTGATACAGGACATTGATGTAGACACAGCACCACTGCCAAGGGCCCCTGAGTAGACCTGGCAGACATAATACCCCGATCAGCGTTGAAAACTGAGCTTTGTCTGGAATTTTTCTCTTAAATGGTATGCCCATGTTCTACCAACTGCTCTGTTCTCTTCTTCAAAGGTATAAATTCTGGGGCTTGGAGAGATGGCCCAGTGGTTCTTGGGGGGCACGGAAGCGCAGGTCCCAGCGTCTAGCTCAAGTGATCTCGTACCCTGGCCTCTCCTCACACAGCTGCATATACCCACACACAGACACACAAACACACACAGACACAATCGTACACAGAAACACACACACATAATTCAAATTAATACAAATAAATATTTGGATTTTTTTAAAGACACAGATTAAGTACACATGGAGTCATCTTTTCTCATCTTCCATCTTTTGTTTTCTATTTAATCATTTTGTCTTCTTTATACTTTGCTTTATTTTCTGAATTCTGTATTCCATATCCATGTGTATGTATGTAACATATGAGTTTGTATACTGTGTGGTTTGCCCGCTTGTATACATGTGTACCACATGTGTGCCCAGTGCTCACAGAGGTCGGAAAGGCCACTGGATCCCCAGAACTGGAACACAGGTGGTTGTAAGCTGTCAGCCGAGTACGGGAAGCCTAGCCCAGGTCTTGAGAGCAGCAAGGACTAAGCCATCTTTCCAGCCCCGGTTATATTTTATTAGCATATCTTAGCCCCACAAAGTAATGGCTTCAGTGAGATAATTCATGTGACATACTTTGATCCTGATCTGTTCTTCTCTCGCCTCGTTCATTCACTCTCCCGTTTTCACCATTTACCTGCTCAGTGCATTTTGTTCTGAGTTCACACACTCTGTGAGACAGGCCATGGCAGCCTGCGCCTGTCTTCGGAGCTCCCATTCCGTGATGATTCCACCCCCACCCCCGAGCTGGCTGGAAATGGCACTTGTTCTTCTCTACGGCTGAACAAATGTCCTACGGATGTGCATTCCCGTTCTCTCACGGAGCGGGGGATGGTGGTTGGCCGACCCCACAGTTTGGTAAGACCCAGGAGTGTTGTACTTCACACCACCTCTGTTTCCCCAGCGAGTGGAGTCACGAGGAGCATGGGAACATGGCAGCTCTCCTTTGGCGTTTAGAGGAATGCCCACACATATTTGTAGAGGGGTTTGTGCTGTTTTGTCAGCTTGACAACGCTAGACTCCAGCAGGGACAGGAACCTCCCGTAGGCAGGTCTGCAGACATCTTCCTGGATTACTGTTCGAGGACC
Source organism: Rhombomys opimus (assembly GCA_010120015.1). Taxonomy (NCBI): domain Eukaryota; kingdom Metazoa; phylum Chordata; class Mammalia; order Rodentia; family Muridae; genus Rhombomys; species Rhombomys opimus. The sequence goes on along the minus strand of REGO01000055.1, from coordinate 6,892,328 downwards.
CCGGCCCTGTGGGTCATGGCACCTCTTGGTAGATGAGCGAGGGAGGCATAATGAAGGTGAAACAAGGTGGGCCAGGAGCACGCCATTAAACAGCTTTCCATGGTCCCTGCCTCGGTGCCTGCTTTAGCTCCTGCCCTGACTCGCCTATGATTGACAGCGGCATGGAAGAGTAAGCCATGCAAACCCTTTGCTGTCCTCCTCAGCCTTATCTCGGCAGTGGAAAGCAAACAGGACAGGGCGGCACCTGCTGACACTCACAGCAGTGTGTAAGGTGTCCTTTCTCTCTGCAGCTTCACCAGCATTTGCTGTTTAGTTCCTACATTGCTTTCCTGGTGACAGCCTTGCTGAGGTGAGCCAGCCAGAATCTCTAGAAGCTTGCTGTGGTTTGTCTGTTTGGGTGCTTGTTTCTTATAGTGCTGGGAACTGACGTGTGCCAGGCACACCTGCTGAGCCCTCTCCCAGCCCTCAGCCGCGTTCGCTTTCCCCTGATGCTCACAATGGTGAACACCTTTCATGTATTTATCTCTCGCTGACACTTCCTCTTTGTTCTGATTGCACAGTCACTGGGATCGTCAGTCTTTTCTTTTTTTAAACAAAACCTCTGTGGCCTTTATTTCTGTTTTCATTTCAGTGCTTCACTTTAGTATTTGCTTTCATCTTCCCAGTCATGGTTCAGCTTCTGTTTCTTATTGTTGTGTTGTTTTGTTTTGCAATATTTTGAATAGGTTAAGTGGAGGTTTCTCGACGATGAGGGGATTCCTGCCCGTGTCAGCCATCTGTAAGGACTGAGAGTAAGCAGGAGGGGTGGAGGGGACAGCTCAGCACGTGGAGCACGGGCTCACACACATGAGGACCTGAGGCTGGCTCTCTGGAAGCCACAGAAAGCCGGACGCAGGAGTGTGTGTCTGAGGAGAATCCGGAGCAGCCCATGAGCCAGCTAGATGTGTTCAAGGATTGTGCTCAAGGACTGCGGAAGTCCATGGCCAGCCAAATCTGCCATGGATTCCTGGGCCCGAGCATCTTTGTCACCAAGTGCCTTCATCACAAACCACAGCTGCTGCTTGAAATGCTGGCCTTCCCACTGTGCCCATCTCTGCCCCAGTGTGAGCCTTCCCAGGTCCACCCAAGTGAGGGTTCCCTGCTGTGGAGGTGCTGAGCCGGCGAGGTGGAGGTGTCCCCACAAGTGTGAGGATGAGTTCAAACCCTAAAAGCCATTTAAAAAGTTGGTCATGATGGTATGAAAAGTGGACAGTGCCTAAAATGTAACACCCAAAGTTGTCCTCTGACCTACAAACACACATACATACACACATGTGCACACACACATGCACTCACTCACAAACACACTCCCACATACATACACATGTGCACACACACACACACACTCTCACACACACGTGCATGTACACACACCTGTTCTTTGTCTCATCATATTACAGTTCGTCCTCCTCTCTGAGTGTTGAATAAGGCACAGGGACCCTGACTGAGGCCACGGGGAAACCAAACAACTAGTGTGCCCTCCACACCCCTGTCCTGAGCACACGTCCCCCTAGGTAAGAGAACACACTCCCCAAGACAAGTTCCCCAGTTGTTTTCAGTCTTAATTCTCTGTAGTAAGCTCAGAAGCAGGCTGTAGTGTACGTGGCGGCGGGTGTTTCATTGAGATGCCGTGGTTTACAAATGCTGCCTGCGTGCTCTTCCTTCTCCTCTTCTTTTTCCCGCCCCTCCATTCAGGTTGTTCCTGGATGTCAGGATGTGTTCCCCACAAGTGCGTGAGTGTGCGTCTCCTGGATAACTCTATCCCTTCCCATGCTGTTTGGAGGTGCAGCTGTCCCCAGCCCTGACTTGCTCTGGGAACAGAGACACTGGCTTTGCCTAAAGAGAGCACAAGTCACAGCCATTGGGATGGGAAAACAAGCAAGCAAGGCAACTGCAGAGAGGCTGGGTGGGGACCCAGGCATGGGGAGGGGGGCAGAAGGATTTAACTGCCCCTCAGGCATGGCAGCCCAGGGCATGGCCAACCCCAAAGTGGCATATAGAGTCATTTCTGTGATGCACTCAAGAAAAACTGATTTAAAGTTCAGAGATCCGGGAGAGCAGCCAGGAAGTGTGTCGGGACTGGCTCCCTCCCGCCCACCCGGTGCCTCTGGCCATGACTGCAAAGCCCATGGAAAAGCAAGTGCCATCTGCCTCTGCCTGGGCCTGGGGAGCACAGAGCCTTAGCAGGGGATCTCAGCCTCAGGTCCCTGGATTCTGTTCCATCCCCCTTCCCTTCTGCTGTCCTTGGGGACAAGGAGTTGAACAGCTGCTGCCAGGCAGAGAAGGAGGCCCTGGTTGTGCTTGGCCCATGGCCCACCTTACAGCTCATAATGAGGAAAGCCAGTCTTCCTTCCTGCTAGGTATGCATCCAAACTCTGGGGCCCCAGGACTGTCCGTGGGAAGGCTATTGTGGAGGAGACGTGGTTTTGATAAAATCCCCACATTTGGCAGCACAGGGTTCTGTGGCTCAGCAGTACTGAGGGTCACGTGAACACGGCACACTTATGCAACGGCTGGTCCACAGGGAGGCTGCCCGGCAGCTGCAGACATCCTGACTTCTGCCTTATGAATTGGAAGTTTGCTGTTGGATTTCAGGTCTCATAAGGAAAGCTATTTTTCTGCTCCACTTAATTGCATGTTTATTTGGATTTGGGGAACTGTTTGAACACTGCCCATGATGAAAACCCATCCTCAGTAATATAAAATCAGACCCTCTGATTGCCCTCTGACCTCCAGTTTCATATAGAAAGGTTCCAGGGACAGACAAACAAGGTGGGGGTCATGAAGTTCTCCAAACGGAGAGAGAAGATTCCAGAAGGCTTCAGAAAATGCAAAGTATGGCCCTCTTGTTTCTTTAATACCCTGGGAGAGAAAAGACACATCCCACATCCCTCTGCTCTTCCAGTAAAGTTGACCAGAGTCAGGGGGGAGAGAAGGGGCAGAGAAGAAAGGGGAAAGACGCACATTTTCTAAGTTTACAATCCAGAAGTGTGCTCTGTGGGGTTCCAGCTCCTTTGCGTTGGCTGACACTTGTTATGTACACCGTCTTGCAGACGGCCCTGGGACATACTCTGCAGGCATTTGACAAGCAAGCATTCTGCTGTTGTTGGGTGAACGCCACGTTAACCCTGACTACGTGCTGTGCGTTGACAGGAGGGCTGAGTCGCTGAGTCCTGAGACGCAGAGTACTTTCTAACGGTTCCAGGGATTGTTAAAAACAGTGCGGTGATGCCTTCAATTGCTGTGAAGATCTTCAGCCTCTGTTCTCTTAGATCCGTTTTTGTTCCTGTATCTCAGGCGTCCACTGTTGGAGAGTATCTGTCCATTTGTAATTATTTTTCTGTGTTTGGCATTTACTAAAGCTTCTCTTCACCCCCGTCCTGAGTTTGCTCTAGGCTGCTTTTCCTGACACTCCATCACACCTGCCTCATTCTGTTCATCTTTTTTTTTTTTTGAGACAGGGTTTATCTGTTTAGCCATAGCTGTCCTAGAACACGCCCTATAGCCCAAGCTGGTCTCAAACTGAGAGATCTGCCTGCCTCTGCCTCCCAAGTTCCGGAATTAAAAGTATGTGCCACAACCACTTGGCTTGCTTATATCCTTATGGTGTGTAATCTTCAATGATTTTTTTCAACCTACATAGCAATAATATTTAAATGGGTTTCATTTAAACAGTTATACTTCTTGCATATACGTAGATTTTTCATTTATACATTTCTTATCTCTGTCTTTAAATTGGCATGTTTAAGCCATTTACATTTAATATAATTACTAGCATGTAAAGATTTAGGTGTGCCATTTACTTTTTTTTTTTACTTTTTTTGTTGTGGTTATGGTTCCCTGATCTACTTTATGTGAATTTCTATGGTCTATTTGAACCTTTTTTATAATTTAATTTTGATTTTTCTGCAGTGTTTTCACATGTATTGCTGTCTTTATTCTTTTGGTGGTTTCTCTGAAAATGGCATTCTCTACACTAACTTAGTTGTTGTGGATATTTTTACAGTTCCAGGGAAGTGAGGAAACTCAGGTCTCTTTACATCTACTTTCTTTCTACCAATTTAGGACATCGTCACAAATGCCCTGAGAGCCATATCAGCCCTGCTGTACTTGTTCTTCAGCTCTCAGACATAACTTAGAAAACTGAAGAAGACAGAAGAACCTGTGTGTCCACCGTGTCCTGGCTCTATCCACGTATTTCATATTTGTGTGATGTGTGAAGATTACTTACCTTGTCATTTGCTTTCTGTTTAGGCAACTGCTTTTGGGGGGGATAGGCCTGCTGACAACAAATTCTCTTTGTTTTCCTTTATCTTAGAAAACTTTTATTTACTCTTAACTTAGAAATATTTTTGCTGGTTGTATTAATTGACTTTCTCATTGCTGTATAAAAATACCTGGCAATACAACTTGGGGGGGGTGTATTTTAGCTCCTGGCATCGGGGGTTTCAGTCCATCTTCAGGAGACACCAGGGCCTTCTGTATCTAGTGTTTCTGAGACGCTGGCTTCTGCAATGCTGAGTCTTGGGCATACAAAGCAAAGAAAAAACGGAGAATCTACTCCCAGTACCTCAGGTCATTGCTTTTTTCTTTTCAGTCCATCCTGGCCTCAAGGTCCACATTCCATTCTCATCTCCAGCATCTTATTTAATCTTCTCCAGAAACATGCTCATGGCCCCACCCAGACCCCTGTTTACTAATGTGCTAGGCATGCCACGATTAACCATCAGACAGAAAGAGACTAGCAATTCCAAGTGAGCCTACTTCCTCCCGGTCTCCATGGCTTCCTGTAAATCCGCTCTCATCTGAGGGACTTTTCCCTTGGAAACATTTGTGGTTGTTTTCAGACCGTCTTTGGTTTTCAGACATTTCTGCGGAACCTTTGTGTTAGTCACTTTGGGTTTTCTTGTTTGAGATTCACTGAGCTTCTTAAATCTATGGGTAAACATCTTTATAACACTTGGAAAAGTTGTGTGTTATTTCTTTGGATACTTTCAGCCCCACCCGTGTCCTGTTCTCCTAATATGTCAGCAATGTTAAATCTTCTGACACGGGCCTAAGGTGTTCATAAATCCCCTTCACTTTCTTTCTCTCTGCTGATCAAATCTGTTAACTTCCGTCAATAGGTCACTGTATCTGTGTTCTGTCATAGCCATTGAGTCTTTTATTTTAGTTATTTTATTTTAGTTTTTAGTTCCAAATGTTCCATTCAGCTCTTCTTATAGCTTCTAATATTCTCCCAAAACCTACTACTGCTTTGTTGGAACTTTTTTCATAGTTTTGATCATGTACATAATTGTCTTGGTTATGACATGCCTTGAACCCTTTAAACCCTTTCTCATGTGAGTCTAAAAGCCATGTCAGAGCAGGGTCTGGATTTGTCTTTTCTCAGCTTCCTGTTCTTGGTGTTAAAGGTTTTTCTATTGAAACCTGGACACTGTGTGGGCTGAAAGGTTCTGTCTCGCATCTCAATTTCATGTTGTAATACTACTGTGAAACCACCCTGGTGGGTTAGGAGGGCATTGCCTCACTGGTCCCTGAGAGGCGTCATCTGGTAACAGCGGATCTTCATCAGGGCTGGCTGGGAACAAGGCCAGGCCCCTCCAGGGCGTCATGTGGAGTGAGGCGTGAAGAACGTGGTCTCATTGTTACTTGGTCTCCACTGACCCTTTGTGATGTAGCCTGTCTGTGACTGGGTGGGGCCTACGTAGCGGTAAATGTCCCAGATCCACCCTACTCTCCGTGCCTCAGTGGAGGACAGAGCTGCCTCCCCCTGTCAGAGCCATGTAGATGTCCAGACTCCAGAGCTGATCCCTGGGGAGTCTCTCTAACCTTTGCATGTGTGTAAACCCAGACCCCACACTCTGTCCCTCACGGCTGGCAAGGGGGGGAGGTCTCCCACCGTGTTTGACTTGGCTTTCAGCATGGGTGCTGCTATTTTCCTTTCTAGCCAGAGTTAGAGAAATTATTAGAAAAATACTTTGTTTTAAATTTCTACTTTCCCTATCATTTGGCTAGAGACATCAGGGTCTTCTGTATCTGGTGTTTCTAAGATGCTGGCTTCTGTAATGTCCAGTCCTGGGCATACAAAGCAAAGAGAAAACCCAGAGAAGCCACACCCAGCTCCCCAGGTCACTGTCTGGCCTGCTCAGAGTCTTCTTAAACAACAATTACCAGAGTTGGGGAACTAGGACAGTCAGTAAAGCACTTCCCTTGTAAGCTTCAGGACGTGGGTTTTAGCCTCATTAATCTATGTTTTCTTATTTAAAAAAAAAAAAAAAGTCAAGCCTGGAAGAGCTGGAAGAGTAAGCTTACATACATTCTCAGCACTAGAGAAGCAAGCATGGCAGACCTGTGCTTGGTGGCCAGCAAGCCTAACCTGGTGAGCTCAGGACGCTAGAGAGACCCTGTCTCAAATAGGAGCAGCTGAGCCTGAGGACAGACACCCACGCTTTTACCCTGGATTCCACATGCACGAGTGTGCATGCAAGAGTGTGCATGCACGAGCGTGTGTATATATACATGAATAAGCACACACATGCACACACAAATTGAATAAGTGAAAGGTGCAGTGTCCGGAGTTCTAAGTTGCCCTTGGCGAGGGAAATGGGGAGAAGTGTGTGTATCCAAAATCAATTTAAAATTAAGAAATCCATCACAAAGAGAAAAAATAAAGAAGCCATGGAGTAAAAAAAGGGCAGGGTGGTTTTCCCTTGTTCTTCCTAGGCTCCCGCTGATGAGAACCAATTCCTGGGTGCTTAGTGACAGGGCACCTTCCCTCCCTGCCCTCCGCTAGCTAATCGCAAGTTCAAGCTGAAAGCACATGGAAGGACGCACAAGAAAATGATACAGTGTCCACCCATGAATTTTCCTCAATCTTCAGCTCCAGTAAACGTCATATTTGCTCACAGAGAATTTTTCAAAGTATGGTTTTGAAAGCGTTCCCCTGACGAGGTGCGTTTCGTGACCGCTGATCCACTCGAGTGGCTGAGAAACCACATCTTCCTCACTCTTTCCCTGATGGCATCTGCTCCAGACTGGCTTCCTAGCTGAGTCCATCGACCAGGGTCCTGGGGCAACCCGTCAGGGCCGGTGCTCTGCTTTGAAAATCAGCTTCTGTGCCAATATCCCGGTGCAACTGGCTCCCGAGTGGCCTGGCTCAGGAGGGACTCCTTGATAGGCTCCTCTGGTTTCTATGTCCACTGTGCACGTGCGGGGGCAGCTTCACTAAGGCTCTCCAATATTAAATAGTTAAATTCCACAGTCGGCTCGCTCTCCTCAGGAAGCTGATGGCAACCATCAACATGCCTGAGCTTTAACAGAGACTTACACAGGTTGGCCTGTGAGTGGACCATCAATTAACTAATTAACTAATTGAAGGCAGATGACTGAGCACTGAGGGTACCAAGCATCTGCCTGACGCCTTGGAAGGGAATGCCTACCATAACGCTGACATAGGCAGACCAAGCATTCGGGAGGCCGCCACCCACCACGGGGGGACCACAGCATAAAGGGCCAGGTGGCTGTTTTCCTGTCCACCCTCATCACACCAACCCAGTTCCCACGGCCATCCAGCTCCACGTAAACACAATCAGAGTCCACAAGGGCCTGGACTCCAGACAAGTCAAAGGCAGAGTGAGGCTGAGAGCAAACGCTGGGGTTCTCCTAGGATGCAACACTGGCATTGAGTCCCGGGGAGCCGGGGAGAACCTGTCAGGAGGAGGACAGCATCCCAGGCTAGGGGGATCCCGGGTCCACGTGTCCTCGGGGCTCTGTCATGCTCAGGGCCTCCTGTACAGAAAGCTGCCTGTTGGGGCTTGGCTAATGCTCACCCTGAGATTTAGCTTCCTGGCATCAATATGGCCAGAAGCCATCCAATTGGGGGGAGTCCAGGAACTCACCTGACATTTGCCAAGCACACTAGGATGGCTTCGAGCTTGGTCCCAGGAAGGACGCCTACGGAGCAGGGAGCAGGAGCTTCCAATGCTTAGTCCAAACCTGCTTCTCCTGTTGGGAGCTCGTGTTCAACAGCACAGCAAAGAAGCTCCCTGAAAGGTTCTCTGGACCTGTCCTTCCTGCCACAAACTTGTTCTGGGAGGAAGGACAGGCAATCGCAGCCAGGTTCACGCTAAGCTCTCACTAACTTCAACTCCACTCCCGAGTGTCGGGCCGGGCTTGCTCTGGTGAACCATTTCATTCCTTCGGAGTGTCAGGCCCATCTGGTCAACCAGGCCATGGCAACCACTCCAGAGGGAACCAATCAGGGCAACCACGTGCTATGGTCCCAAAAAAGATGTAAGGTGGTCATGTCGCCAGAAGTGACAAAAGCCCCATACATCATCCTGCCCGACACAGGCGACACCTCTGCCTTCAAACACCCTACACACACACACACACACACACACACACACACACACACACATTTTCACCCCAATCTTGAGGCTGCCTTGGGTGTCTCTGTGAAGTGGAATTTTCTTTAACTGGTATATGAAATCACAAAACTGTATAGATTCATGTAGAGCCATGCGGCGTCTGATATGTTTGTACACTCCGCGACGCTTAAATCAGGGAAAACACATCTATCTCCCAAGCAGCAATCGCTTCTTTACACTAAACTTTTGGAATGCTTCCTTCTGGCTCTGAAACGCGGAGAACACCATCATTGTCGACACCCCTCGGCTCAGCAGCAGACTCGCTCCCGGCACAGGTTAGGTCTTTAGCTGTGTCTGTGGCGGTGAAGGCCGGCGCTCTGGCTGTAAGTGCCGCCTGCCTCAGCCCCCACAGCAGCTGGCAGCCAGAAAAGAATTGCCTCTGTGCCTCCAGCCTCTTCCCGGGGCTCGCCAAGGATGCTGAGGATCGGGCCCAGGTCCTGGCCTTGGCTGGCGCCTTCCTCTCTTCTTCCCCTATCCTGAGTCTTGATGGTCCCATCTCAGTCCAACCTCAGCTGGAGTCTGGGTTTTGGAGTCTTCTGAGCCACCCGCTCCCTCCAGGGAGGAGCATTTCAGTTCAGAAAGTATTCAGAAATAACCCAGGACAGTATCTGGCTACAGTGTTGTATTCTAAATGCATAATGTCTCTAAACCATCCTAGTGTGATGGCCACCCGTGGCCATTGGCAAGAGGCAGAGTTAGCTGGCAGTTTTTAAATGCCTGAGCCTGCATCTCTCAAGTGCCACTCAAAGCCACATACAAGCCAGGATCACCTGTCTGGCTGCCTACCTGAGGACACCCCTTGCTCATTCCATGTGTCTTCCAGTGACCTGCATCGCCTCAGGCCGGGAAAGGAAGTGAGAGCAACCAGGGACATCACAGGTGCATTTGCGGAAATCTGAAGACTCTAGCAGGGGCCTGAGGCCCTTTATAACCTAGGGATGAGGTCCATCTGTAGACAAGAGTTCATCATCCTCACCACAACCAAATGCTGAGCAGCTTAGGGAAAGGGGCTTATTTTGTCCGGTGGCGTCAGGACTGTGGTCCACCACAGCAGAGGCGCCTTGGCTGCAGGGTCTGTTACTGGTCCCTAGGGGAGCTGCTCACGTGGCTTGTTACACCACAACCGCAGCCATCGAGCAAAGCAAAGAGCTGTCCTGAAGCCGGGCTGGCCTCCAGCCTCTGGCCCTGCTTACATGCCCCGCGTTCACAGCCAGGCTCATGGCCAGCGGCTTGTACAATCTCCCCGAAGCATGGTCACCCGCTGAGCAGCCACTGCTCACAATCACAGAGCCTGCAGAAGCACACTTGCGTTCCAACTGTAATGGCAGTCCAGCCTGTGGGCTTGAGGCTTCCCTGGGAAGGATTTAGACTCCGCCTTCAGTGCTGAGAGTGGAGGAAGGCCATAGACAGCACTGAGGGGCTGGGGGCTGGGCGTGGGCTGAGTGAGTGGCGGGGAAGCTGGGTATGGGCTGAGTGAGTGACTGGGGTAGGGCAGCCATGGAAGCGGACCATCACTGGCATCCCTCTGCTGGCAGGCCCCCACTGCCGGCTTTAGTCTCATCAACTGCCATTTCTGTGGGGCTTGATGGCTGCTCGAGGAACAGCGTCCAGCTCTGCTGGGCTATATTTCAGAATCTCTTTCCAGCGATGCGAATCTCACACTAGGAAACCATTTACTATAGCGAGAGCCTTGGCTTGGAATGTGGAGTGCTTACTTGGGACCAAGAATGGAATGTGCATGCTTTATTGGGTCCACATGCCATGCAATTGCAAACATCAACTTCCTGATAATGAGGGAAGGCCATAAGGAGTTTAGAGACATCCAGTAGAGTGACTAAACGAGTTACCCCAAACATATGTCGTGATTCCACCCTGCGTTATGCTAGAGATGAGTCAGTTGAGAAAGCTAAATGTGGGATTTTACAGACCCTCCTTTCACAGTGTCAGAGCTTCCCTCTAACTGCAGAAAGGAGGGACGCGATGATACAGCTGGGACCAGTGTCTCTAAGACTAAGACGTCACCACACTGCAGTGAAAAGGGGCCCCAAGGGCCACCCAGCGGCGAGACAGAGCTCAGGACGTGGCAGGCAGCCTTGTGGTCACACACAGGAAGAAAGGTTAACGGACAGAATGCCCAGAGTCTGGTGTCCGTGTGTCCAGAGAGCGTGTCTGTCGCTGTGAGGAAAACAGAGAGCACAGGGCTTATCTCCCCCAGGAACACAGAAGCAGGAACTCAAGGCGGGAGCTGAGCAGAGGCTGTGGGGGGTGCTGCTCACTGAGGGCTCCTCGCAGCTTTCTAGCTCTCCGTGGCCACCCGCCCAGTGACCATGCGGCCTGCGGTGAGCTGGGGCCACACACACACACACACACACACACACACACACACACACATGTATACACACATATATACACACACATACACATATACACACACACACATACACACATACACACACATTCATACACATACACACACATACACACATACACACACATTCATACACATACACACACACACATACACACATACACACACATTCATACACATACACACACACACATACACACATACACACACATGCATACACACATATATACACACACATACACACACACATACACACACACATTCATACACACACACATTCATACACATACACACATACACACATACACACACATTCATACACACACACATACACACACATTCATACACACACACATACACACATATATACACACACACACACATATATACACACACATACACACACTCACACACACACTCACACACATACACACACTCACACACTCACACACACACTCACACACACACCAACCATCAAAGGCTTGCCCCCAGACCTGTCTTGTGGAGACATTTCCTCAGCTGATGCTCCTGCCTCCCCGAAGACTCCAGCCCCTGTCAGGTGGACAAACACTAGCCAGCTATGAGCCGCTATGGCGGGCTCTCAGCTCTGGACACTAGCCAGCTAAGGCTCTCACCCCTGGACCGGAAGAAGGGGAGAGTGACCCGAGTGAGGAACTCGGAGGAGGAATGAGCCACAGGTGTGGGTGAGCAAGCAGGAGAGGGGTCGGCCGCCGCAGCGCAGGCCCGGGTCTGAAGCTGTCGCTGTGCGTGCTGAGCGTGTGCGGTCTGAGCCGGTGTTGCCCGCCTCTCCCCTGGCACGCCGTTTCTCAGCGTGTCCGGGTGAACTCCGGCGGGCCAGGGAGGGGTCTTAACAAGCAGAGCCTTCCTCTTACTGTGACTGCAGGCGTGTGTGAGGGAGGAGTCACGTCATAGCACAGCTTTCCGTGTGGGAGCCGTGGGAAGGGGAGCACAGTGTCGCCGACTGTGCACACCTGAGGCAGCGCGACACACTCAGGCCTCAGCCTAGCAGCTGCAGCGCCCACTCCCCACAAGGCTGGCCAGCCTGGGGCTCCAAGGCCCCGAGTGCTGAGGTCAGTGCGGCCGAAACTCGGGGCAGCAGCTCCTGAGCAAGCCACCGCCAAGAAAGAAAGCACGGGAAATAACACGTGAGGCTCCAGGTCACACTGTCACTTTGTCAGAGATGGAGAGTGGAGTTGGCATAGCGGTGAGGGCTGCTTCATGCGGGGCACAGTGCTGGTCACTCCACTTTACAAAAGCAGAAAATACGTGGGTAAAGGAAATGGGGAAAATGCATTCTTTTTACATTTATTTATTTATTATTAGTTAGTTTACTCACTTTCTATCCCGGCTGTGGCCCCCTCCCTCATCCCCTCCCACTCCCATCTTTCCTCCCTCTTCTCTATGCCCCTCGCCCAGTCCACTTATAGGGGAGGTCCTCCCCTTCCATCTCCCCTAGTCTATCAGGTCTCATCAGGACTGGCTGCATTGTCTTCCTCTGTGGCCTGGCAAGGCTGTTCCCTCCTCAGATGGAAGTGATCAGAGAGCCAGCCACTGAGTTCATGACAGAGACAGTCCCTGTTCCCATTACTAGGGCACCCACTTGGACACTGACCTGCCATGTGCTACATGTGCGCAGGGGTTCTAGGTTATGTCCAAGCATGGTCCTTGGTTGGAGTATCAGTCTCACAAAAGATTCCTGGGCTCAACTTTTTTGGTTCTGTTGCTCCCCTTGCGGAGCTCCTGTCCCCTCCAGGTCTCTTTATCTCCCCTTTTTTTCATAAGATTCCCTGCACTCTGGCAAAGTTTGGCTATGAGTCTCAGCATCTGGTTTGATTCCCTGCTGGGTAGAGTCTTTCAGAAGCCCTCTGTGGTAGGTTCCTGTCCTGTTCCCTGTTTTCTCTCTCTTCCAATGTCTATCCCCTTTGCCTTTCTGAATGAGGATTGATCATCTTACCCAGGGTCCTCCTTCTTGCTTAGCTTCTCTAGGTGAACAGATTTTAGTATGTTTATCCTATATTATAAGTCTAATATTGGCTTATAAGTGAGTATATACCATGTGTGTCTTTCTGCTTCAATGATACCTCACTCAGGATGATCTTTTTTAGTTCCCACCATTTGCCTACAAATTTCATGATTTTCTTGTTTTTAATTGCTGAGTAGTATTCATTCCGTTGTGTAAATGTACCACAGTTTCTGTATCCATTCCTCAACTGAGAGACTTATGGGCTGTTTCCAGATTCTGGCTATTACAAATAAAGCTGCTATGAACATGGTTGAGTAAATGTCCTTGTTGTATACTTGAGCACCTTTTGGATATATGCCTAGGAGTGGTATACTTGGATCTTGAGGAAGCGCTATTCCTAATTGTTTGAGAGAGCACCAGATTGATTTCCAAAGTGGTTGTACAAGTTTACATTCCCACCAGCAATGGAAGAGAGTTTCCCTTTCTCCACATCCTCTCCAGCATGTGTTGTCATTTGGGTTTTTCATCTTAGCCACTCTGATGGGTCTAAGGTGAAATCTCAGGGTCGTTTTAATTTGCACTTCCCTGATAGCTAAGAATGTTGAGCATTTCTTTAAGTGTTTCTCTGCCATTCAATATTCCTCTATTGAGAATTCTCTGTTTAGCTCTGTGTCCCATTTTTAATTGGATTACTTGATTTGTTGCTGTTTAACCTCTTGAGTTCTTTATATATTCTGGATACTAGCCCTCTGTCAGGTATAGGGTTGGTGAAGATCCTTTCCCAATCTGTAGGCTGTTGTTTTGTTCTGACGAATGTCCTTTGCTTTACAGAAGCTTTTCAGTTTCATGAGCTCCCATTTATTGATTGTTTATCTTAGAGCCTGTGCTGTTGGTGTTCTGTTCAGGAAGTTGTCTCCTGTGCCAATAAGTTCAAGGCTCTTCCCCATTCTTCTTCTAACAGGTTTAGTGTGTCTGGTTTTACATTGAAGTCTTTGATCCACTTGGACTTTAGTTTTGTGCTGGGTGATAAGCATGGATCTATTTGCATTTTTCTACATGTAGACATCCAGTTAGACCAGCACAATTTGTTAAAGATGCTATCTTTTTCCATTGTATGGTTTTGGCTTCTTTGTCAAAAATCAGGTGTCCGTAAGTTTGTGGGTTTATTTCTGGGACTTCTATTCCATTCCATTGATCCACCATTCTGTTTCTATGCCAGTACCATGCCATTTTTAGTACTACTGTTCTATAGTACAGCTTGAGATCAGGGATGGAGACACCTCCAGAAGATCTTTTATTGTACAGGATTGTTTTAACGATTCTAGGTTTCTTGTTATTCCATAGGAATTTGAGAATTTTTCTTTCAAGGTCTGTAAAGAATTGTGTTGGTAATTTGATGGGAATTGCATTGAATCTGTAGATTGCTTTTGGTAATAAAATGGCCATTTTTACTATGTCAATCCTGCCAAGACATGATCATGGGAGGTTTTTCCATCTTCTGATAGCTTCTTCTATTTCTTTCTCCAGAGACTGGAAGTTTTTTTCATACAAGTCTTTGACTTGCTTGTTTAGAGTCACACCAAAGTACTTTATGTCCTTTGTGGCTATTGTGAAAGGTGTTGTTTCTCTAATTTCTTTCTCAGCCATATTGTCATTTGTATACAGGAGGGCTACTGATTTTTTTTTAGTTAATTTTTAATCCAGCCCAGTTTGCTGAAGGTGTTTATCAACTGTAGAAGTTCCTTGGTAGGATTTTTGGGGTCACTCATGTATACTATCATATCATCTGCAAATAGTGATACTTTGACTTCTTCCTTTCTGATTTGTAGCCCCTTGGTCTCCTTTATTGTCTTATTGCTCTAGCAAGGATTTCAAGAACTATGTTAAAGAGATATGAAGAGAGTGGGCAGCCTTGCTTTGTCCCTGATATCAGTGGGATTGATTTAAGTTTCTCTCCATTTAGTTTAATGTTGACTATAGGGTTGCTGTATATTACCTTTACTATGTTTAGGTATGTGCCTTGTATTACTGATCTCTCCAGGATTTTAAACATAAATGAATGTTGGACTTTATCAAATGCTTTTTCAGCATCTAAGGAGATTATCGTGTGTTTTTTTTTTCTTTTAGTTTGTTTATATGGTGGATTACATTGATGGATTTTCATATATTAAACCACTTCTGCATAACTGGGATGAAGCCTACTTGGTCATAGTAGATGATATCTTTGATGTATTCTTGGGTTCAGTTTGCGAGTATTTCGTTGAGTATTTTTGCATCAATGTTCATAAGGGAGATTGGCCTGAAATTCTCTTTCTTTGTTGGGTCTTTGTGAGGTTTAAGTATCAAGGTGACTGTGACTTCATAGAATGAGTTTGGTAATGTTCCTTCTGTTTCTATTTTGTGGAATAGTTTGAAGAGTATTGGTGTTAGCTCTCCTTTGAAGGTATGGTAGAATTCTGTGCTGAAACCATCTGGCCCTGGGCATTTTTTTTTTAATGGGAGACTTTTGATGACAGCTTCTATTTCCTTATGGCATATAGGACTATTTAATTTATTTGCCTGGTCTTGATTCAGGTTTGGTAAGTGGAATCAATCAAAATTGTTCGTTTCATTTAGATTTTCAAACTTAGTGGCATATAGTTTTTTGAAGTACGACCTAATGATTGTTTGGATTTCCTTAGTGTCTGCTGTTATGTCTCCCTTTCATTTCTGATTTTGTTGATTTGGATAGTACCTTTTAGTTAGTTTGGCTAAAGGTTTGTCTATCTTGTTGATTTTCTCAAAGAACCAGCTCTTGGTTTCATTGATTCTTTGAATTGTTGTATTTGTTTCTAACTTATTGATTTCAGCCTTGAGTTTGATTATTTCCAGCCGTCTACTCCTCTTGGGTGTGTCTGCTTCTTTTTTTTCTAGGGCTTTCGGGTGAGCCATTAAGTTGCTTGAATGAGCTGTTTCAAATTTCTTCTTTAAGGCACTTAGTGCTATAAACTTTCCTCTTAGCACTGCTTTCATTGTGCCCCATAAGTTTGGGTATGTTGTGCCTTCATTTTCATTGAATTCTAGGAATACTTTAATTTCTTTCTTTATTTCTTCCCTGCCCCAGCTGTCATTGAGTAGTGAGTTGTTCAATTTCCATGTGTGTGTAGGCTTTTTGCTCTTTCTGTTGTTGTTGAGGTCCAGCTTAAGTCCATGGTGGTCAGATAGGATACAAGGAATTATTTCAATCTTCTTGTATCTGTTGAGTTTTGCTTTGTAACCAACTATATGCTCTATTTTGGAGAAGGTTCCATGAGGTGCTGCAAGGAAGGTAAATTCTTTTGTGTTTGGGTGAAAGATTCTGTAGATGTTTGTTAGGTCCATTTGATTCATGATCTCTGTTAGAATCATTGCTTCTTTGTTTGATTTCTGTTTTGTTGACCTATCCTTTGTTGAGAGTGGGGTGATGAAGTTTCCCACTATTAATGTGTGGGGATCTATGTGTCATTTAAGTTTATTAATGTTTCTTTTACAAATGTGAGTGTCCTGTGTTTGGGGCATAGATATTCAGAATTGTGATGTCTTCTTGGTGGAATTTTCCCTTGATGAGTATGACGTGTTCTTCCCCATCTCTTTTGATTAATTTTGGTTGAAAGTCTATCTTATTAGATATTAGAATGGCTACTCCTGCTTGCTTCTTGGGTCCATTTGCTTGGAAAACCATCTTCCAGCCCTTTACCCTCAGGTAATGTCTATCTTTATGACTTAGATGTATTTCATGTATTCAACAGATTGTTGAGTCTTGTTTACACATCCATTCTGTTAATCTGTGTCTTTTTACTAGAGTTGAGTCTGTCGAGTTGAGGGAGATTAATGACCAGTGGCTGCTAGATGCTTTGATTTTGATGTTGGCTTTAGTAGTGTGTTTGTGTGCTTGGCTACTTTTAGTTTTTCTGTGGTAAGGTTGTTTATTTCCTGTGTTTTCCTGAAAGTATTTCGTTTTCTTGGGTTGTATTTTTCCTTCTAGTATCTTTTGTAATGCTGGATTTGTGGGTAGTTATTTTTTAAATGTGTTTTTGTTGTTGAATATCTTGTTTTCTCCACCTATGATGACCGATAGTTTTGCTGGGTACAGTGGCCTGGGCTGACATCTGTGTTCTCTTAGGGTCTGCATTATACCCATCCAGGCCCTTCTGGCTTTCATAGTCTCTGTTGAGAAGTCAGGTGTGATTCTGATGGGTTTGCCATTATATGTTACTTGGCCTTTTTCCCTTGCAGCTTTTAGTATTTTTCTTTGTTCTGTATACTTAAAGTTTTGATTATTATGTGTCGGGAGGATTTTCTTTTCTGGTCTAATTTATTAGGTTTTCTGTAGGCCTTTCCTTTAAATTGGGGAAATTTTCTTCTATGAGTTTGTTGAAGATATTTTCTGGGACTTGGAGTCTAGAATCTTCTTTTTCCTCTATTCCTATTATTCTTAGGTTTTGTCTTTTCATGTTGTCTTGGATTTCTTGGATGGTTTGTGTCAGGAATTTTTTAGATTTATTATTTTCTTTGACAGACACATCGATTTCTTCCATTGTAACTTCCACACCTGAGATTCTTTCTTCCATCTCTTGTAGTCTGTAGGTTATGCTTACCTCTGTAGTTCCTGTTTCCTTCCCTAAGTTCTTCCCCTCCATGATTTCCTCCATTTGTGTTTTCTTTAATTTTTCCAATTCTGTCTTCAGATATTGAACTGTTTTGTTGATTTCCTTCACCTGTCTGACTGTATTTTCCTATTTTTCCTTTACTTCCTTCACCTGTTTGTTTGAATATTCCTCTGTTTCTTTTATTTCTTTCAGTGACTTAATCATTTCCTCTCTGAAGGCCACAAACTGTTTGCCTGCATCTTCCTGTATTTCTTTATGGATGGTCATGCTCTGTTTAACTTATTCTTCTTCTATTTTTTTTTTTTTACAGATGGTCATAATCTGTTTAACTTTATTTCTGTGTGCATTTTATTTGTTTCTTCTGTTATCCTCTTCATAAGCATAGATGTAAGGTCATCTTCTTAAATTTCACTTACATTTGGGTGTCCAGGGCTAGCTGCCCCTGGATAACTAGGTTCTGGAGATGCGGTATTGTTTTGCCTTTTGTTGGTTGTGCTTTTTTGCTAGCCTTTACCCATCTGGCTGTCTTGGGTGTTGGCTGTTAGTTTCTGGTGCCGGCTGGAATCCTGGGCTGGAGAGAATCCCCTCAGCAGAAAGATGGTTGTTCCTAAAGGAAGCCTCCTCAGCTTTTTAGGTATCGTCAACGGAATGACGGTGTTTCTCAGGAATTGCCACAGCTCCCCTCAGGCATAGAGACCTGGGTGGTAGCTGTGGTCTTTGGTAGTCAGGGAGATTCTCCTCTCACCAGAAGTTCTAGAGATAGCTACCCTACTGCTGGGTTTCTTGCTCTGAATTTAGTGAGTTGCTGTTGCTGCTCCTATACTGTGGTTGCTGGGCACAGCCCTCTTGAAGAACCAGGGAGCCCTGCAGTTTGGTCAGTTTAGCTAGGGATAACTGGTCGCACCTTGGAGCAGTATCAGGGGGCTGATCCAGTGGCTGTGAGTCTTCTGTAGGTCTGAGGTTGGAGCTCTGTGCCCCAGTGCCAGGGTGGTAATCAGTGGCAGGTGAGCACAGCACTCATGTGTGCAGCAGGAGGCTAGAGCCTGTGGGGGCCCAGAAACTCTTCAGGAGCTGGGTGTCCTGAGGTACCTGATGTTTCCCCCACTGTGGGGTTTCCTCCCGACAGGGAGACCCAGTCTGTGGTGTTTGGGGGTCCACAGTTCCATCTGGGGTGGTGAGCAGCAGGCACAGGCGAGTGGCTCCATGCTGGAGACTGGGCACCTGCAGGAACCTGGGAACTTTTTTGGGGGGGGAGGGGTCAGCTGAGTGCCCTGAGGTCAGACCTGATGTTTTCCTCACCATGGGGGTTTCCTCCGGGTGCGCAGGCAGGTCTCTGGGCTGGCTCTGAGCACCTGCCAGAGCCCAGGACCTTTTCCAGGGATTGTCTGGGTAACCTGAGGTCGGTCCCGATTGCTTCCTTCACTGTGGGGTTTCATCTCAGATGGGAAACACAATTGCTGGTGTTTTAAAGCCCAGAGTTCAGTCCGTTGGTCACTGTGCAGTCACTGCTGTCCTGCTCATCAGACACAGTGTCCTCCTGGCACTGCTATCTTGGATCGAAAAATACATTCTTGCAGGTAAATTCACTGGAGACTTTTCTGCCTTTCCCCAGGACGAAAGACACAAAATCAGTAGATGAAGGTGCAGGCTTCTCCTGACATGGGGAATGTAGGCTTCAGAGTCAGTGGCTTAGAGTATCAGGTGCACCATGCTGGTATCTGTAAGGGTGTGTTTCCATGACTCTAAATAGTCGTGGATAGAAAAATGCAGCTAGAGGATGAGGGAGGCCCCGACAGGCAAAGCCCTTGCTACGCAAACCTGAGGACCCAAGTTTGAATCCCATGTAAAGCCAAACACGGTGACCCTAGCAGTCCATGGGAGAGACGGGACACGGAGGCTCACAGGCCAGTGAACCTCGGGTGTGCAGGCTGACCGCAAAGGGGCTTTGTCTCACAAGAAGGTGAACACTGACACATGAGGTTGCCTTCTAACTTCACATGCACACTAGGGTGTGCTCGGCACACACACATGCCCCCCCACACACACACACACACTCATACACACATACACACACATGCTCATACACACACATGCTCACACCACACACACACACACACACACACACGCTCATACACACACATGCTCACACCACACACATGCCCACTCACACACACGTGCCAGTCCACACGCCCAGGCACATACTCATTGGTGGGATAGAAAGCTCGCTCATGCTCCTGTGACTGTCCAGGCGTGGAGTCGCAGGGGCAGTAATCCAGGCAACCATCTATGTTCTCTTGGTATCACAACCACGGAAACAGCTCTATGAAGGGTGGAATCAACATCACTGAGGCTTTACACGCTGCTCACACTTGGGACTGAGGAACGGGGGAGACCAACATTGTCTGATGGAACAGAGGGCCTCTCAGCGGTGGCCTGTGAGTCTTCTTAGTCAGGACAGAGGCCGTTGCTGGGCGGCTCCACTCTGGGCCTTGGTGGTTAAAACCTGCATCTGGTTGAAACAAAATGTTTTCAACTCAAAACAGAGGTTAGAGAACCATCAAACAAACCCATGAAGCTCAGAAAACTGCAAAGGAACCCAAAGAGTAAGACAAAGGAAGATGTATAAAATCTATCGAGTTTTTTGGAAACTAAATGACTACAAAAATATCAGCTCTAAAAATACCAAAAAAAAAAAAGCAAAAATTTGAAATTTGAATGTGAATGTCAAAACTCCAGTGTCAAAGAGGTTTTGAGGATCAGTTGTGCTTCACCAATTATATATATCCAAGATCAGTGTGGTGGGCGCTCCCTGCCAAGAGCAACGCGAAGGCTTTCAGTGCCCGAAAAATTCCTTTTTCCAGGCACTCTCTGGTGGCTCACTGTAATATAATGACCCAGGAAAAAGAAAGAGAGCCAGCTGCAGCTGGAGTGCTGTATGTATTCATATCCTAGACACATTTTATTTATAATTATCTTTTCTTCTCTCCCCAGGAAAAGCACAAAGAAGACATGACAATGGCCAAGTTAACTGAATCCATGAGTGAGTAATTTGAAATTTATTATTTACTTTTGGTTTTGAATGAAGAAATGCAAACTCATGCAAGGACCAAATCCTGCTGTAGTGCTCTGCCTGTGTGATTGTCTCTAATTCCCGGAGAGCAAAGGTCTGTCTGATTGAGTCCACGGCATGTGTCAGTATTGCTTCATGAAATGCTCAAAACTCATTTGGGCTGGGTTCGGGTTTCCAGACTGAAACTGTTGCCCAAGAATGGAGCTAAAGAATGGAAATGGATTTGTTTTGTGTTGCTCCTTTTGGTGTTGGGAATCCACAATACTTTGGGCCTGATTTGTCGGATGATGTTTTCCATGTGCTTATCCCATGGGCTGGGTGGAGTGAAAAGAAAGGGATGCTGAGTCATCATAAAACCTTCAGGTACCACTCAGAGCTTCCCAACAAACAAGAACAGATTGCATGAAGGATAAGTCACTTGCTGAGATTTTCATTCTGAGGAGACAGATGTCATGATGCCCTAAACCTTTAAGCTGAATGAACAGAATTCACAGAGCATCTTTAAGAAGGAAGGAAAAATAATTATAACAAATCACCCTGCAGATGACAAGTGCAGGTTCCTCTGTTGACATTTAAATATTAGAACCATGAAGAGAGGGGATAAGCCAACTGTCGTTTGTTTTGAAAACATCCATGACTCCCCATAACGGCTTCTACGTGACGGTTCCCGAAGGCCTGCACACTTGTCTATGTTATCATCAGGGCTCTGGGCAACTTCCTTTTATTCCTTTGATCTGTGACAGCTAAGGTTGACTATTCTCCTGCAGTGAAGTACCTCGGGCTTGCATGCTTTCAGTCCTGAGACCTCACTGGGGCACTAAGGGCAGACATGGGGGCTGTAGTCTGTGACGGCAGAGGATCCTCAGTACCCCCGGAAGCTCAGTGTGCTCAGTCTGTGTGGTTAAAGAGGAATGCAGGGCTCCTGCACACAGCTGAGTGAGGAGGTAAATTTAGCTCATCTCTGTAGGGGGCAGTTTTTAGGGTGTGAACATTGTGGGAGAAAGCTATGGCGGACATTTTCTGCACACTGTCAGCACTCACACTCAAACCAGATAAAGGTTTTGCTAACCCTCCAAATCTCACTCGGGAAAAGCTTTGGCATGTCTACAGGGCTGAGGCATTGGTCCTTGACACAGTGGTGCCCATGTCAACAATACACATTCACTCAAGACTTTATTCGCCCCCTAGAGCAGGGTCAAAGGTCTTAACAGCTCCATCCCTAGATAAGAGGCTGCCAAATGACTTTATTACTGCTTTCCTTTAACTCCTGATGGCAAACTGTGCAAGTTCCAATAAGACCTATCCTAGGCTGATGTCAGTGTGTGACCAGCAATTACACAAGCAGAAGGAGCAGATGAAGCAGAATCCTCCTTGAGCTCTTCACTCTCTCTGCACCACTCTCTGCCCTGCTCCCTGCTCCATCCTGCTTCACCTGCGGACTTGAACAGGCTCAAAACATTTCCCATGTGGTCTGAGGCACCACAAACTGGGTCTTTATAATGAAAAGCCTCTCAGACCAAACAGCATGTCCTCTTGTAAGATCTGGCATGAAACCGAGTCACGCAACTTTCACACTGTGTTCAGACATGGAGAGGGACTGCAGACAGTGGCCACTCGTTCACCATCACAGGCAAAGACTGTCCTAATCTCTGCATCTAAACGACCAATGTAAATGGTCCTTCCTCCTCCTCCTCCTCCTCCTCCTCCTCCTCCTCTTCTTCTTCTTCTTCTTCTTCTTCCTCTTCTCCTTTTTCTCCTCCTCCTCATCCTCCTCAACCTCCTAGTCTTCCACCTCCTTTCTCCTGTTTTTCCTTTTTCCGTTTGTTATTCTACTTCTCTTTCTCATTCTATAGCCCAGACTGGCCTGTAACTTACGGCCATTTTACCTCAGCCTCTTGAGTGCTTGGGTTACAGACATGAGCCTCTAATGCCCTGATCCACAGTTCCTCTGAGTACTAAAAATAGTAACAGCCTAAACCCTGGTACTACTGTCCACAAATGTGAATTCAGCCTCCACTGTGTGAGTAAATTAAGCCAGAGAGGCTTAAACATAGGCTCTAGGCTAAAACTTCTCCACAAAGCCTCTGTTAGAAACTTACTCTCTGCTGCCATTAATACTGTTTTAATCCTCGTCGTAAAGTACTGTCCTGGTCACTATTTATTATGAAGTGTTTTAATTCTCCTGTTAGTTGGATGTGGGATCCTCTCTTGGCTATCATGGGGCTAGTGCCAAATTTCAAATTTCTTTCCCATTTTTCTGATGATTTTGGATCCTCTGCTTCAGAAAAACACTATCAAAATTGCATTCTCCACTCTTGAGTAGAGAAAAGGGGACAGCTGTTCTAAATTGCTTTGTCCTTATGGGGAAACTCAGAGATATGGCCAATGCTCAAAAAAAATTTAAGGTTTTAAGAAAAGAGTTTATAATCATGCCCAAATGTAGCAGTTCACTGATTTCTTAGAAAGAAGTTCAACTTTATGATGTATAGCAGACAAACTGTGACTCTTCTAGATTCCATGAAATAGAATCGTGAGTTAACAAATAAACATGATATTAAAATGAAATCCATGAATGATGAAGTATACAGCTGAATACTCACTATGCATAAAAATCAATAAGGAAATAGGAGCATTGTTACGTAAGGAGGTTCAGATCAGTAAACGGAGGGGAGAACAAACAGCCACCACTCCATAAAACGAATGGGAACATCACATCTGTGGCCACCGCAGAAAGGGGACATAAACAGAATCACAACAGCCAGGACACGGTGCTCTGAAATGGGTAAACACTTCACTTGACAAACTGCCAAGAAGGAGCCATCTGGTTACCAGATCGTCGCCATGCTGGCTGAGAGCAACGGTGAGGCTCCTCACGCCACTGCATATCTAAATGCTGCCGACACGGAGCGATGTGAGCCCTCCCTCCACCTCCCCAGCCCACGCCACCCACAGCCACCTCAGAAACAGCCATGAGAAGCAAGAATGTCAGTAGATCACTAGGCGTCCAATGAAAAGCAACTCTATTGAATACATAGGATACTTTAAAATTTTTTATATCTCATTTTGAGGTAAGGAGGGGCAGAGTAAAGAAAATAAAAACAGGATGAAAGAATGATGATGTGAAATAGAGAAAGCAAAAACACAAAAAAATACATGTTATGGAATTCATAAGGGAGAGTAAATAGCAAAGATCATTGGTCAGAGAGGGGAGAGGAGGGGTGAGAGCTGTGAGGGGGCGAGAGGGCCAGAGGGCCTAAACTTTAGCACCGTGCACGGGCCTACTTCCCATACAGCCTTTAAAACTGACTCGCTGCATCTATGAGGTGGGTATTTTCCCACTTACTCTATCAGAAGCCCTATTTTAAAAGAACGGACAGAGGCTAGGGAGGTGATTCAGCGTAGGATCACTAACGTTCTTCTAGAGCACCCAGGTTTGATTCCCAGCATCCACACTGCTGCCTATAGGACCCAGCTTCTTCTCCAGACCCCACGGGTACCCGGCATACACATGGCTGCACAGGCATATATGCAGACAAAACACTTATGCACACAAAATAATAAGATAGGTTTTTAATTAAAAAAGAACATTCAGAAATCTCACAGTGGAAGGAGTCTCTGAATTTGCTCTTAGGGTAGCCATGTCTGTCCACTGAACGACCAAAACAGCAAAGCCCAGAGGTGCTAAATGCTGTCTATAGACACACAAGGACTCAAACGGTGCCAACATTAGAGGTGAGTGGCTGGGTCCTGACATGAGCTCTCAAACCAAAGCCATGACCACCAGCTGGAGGCTTGGAGCTGTGGACATCCAAGGCTGTCTGGAGTCACCATCAGTACCTGTGCGAGCTGTTCTTGAGCACATGTCCTCGGTAAATGGCTTTGCGGTCACTCCCTGCTCCTCTTTCTCCTGACACACACCCCCCAGGCCTCAGGGGAATGTGTCAGGAAGCCTCATCACTGGGCCCACCCTGGTGTGGATGCCAATCAGGATCTGACCTTGTACGGGGTTGCAAGGATGAAACAGGTTGCAGACTTGGCCTGGTACCTTCCCCAGCTGCATGAGATCCTCAGGCAGCCCCCTGCGGTGTCCTGGACCATGCTCCTGCCCCCTTCCCTGAAACAGCAACAGGTTTACAGGGTATCACTGCCTGAGTAGATAGAGATCTCCCGATACCCTGACAGTCCTGGAGTTGACCTGTGGCCTCCATCTTGCCAGCCTCGCCTGGGCACAGGTGTCTCAAGCCTCTCCTTTCCCAGCCAGTGTCCCTTGTGGTCCTCGGGGTCATGTCTAGGGGTCATTCTGCCCATATGTCCACCCCACCTGGACACACAATCCCAGCGCAGCTCCTGGGAGCGGGAAGAGCCACTCAGCACCCTTTGGAAAGAAAAGACAGAGCAGCAGCCTGCAGACTTGCACTCAGTGGCTTCAGAAAGTATCCTGGTGCAGCCAGGAAGAGACTCTGGGAGCCAAGGGCCTGCCGCCACTGATAGTGCTTGGCTTATGGCAGTGGGCCTCCCTGCCCTGGTGAAAGAGACAGCTCAAAGGAAAGCAGCTCAGCTCTGAAAGCTGCTCCTGTCACAGGAAACGAGGGGAGGGAGCGACTACAATCACCACACTTAAATTAGCTCCATTAAAGCGAAGTGGTTTTTAATCACATAGCCCTCGAGGAGCAGCTGGCGTGGCTCCAGCATTGCGTGAGGCCTCGGAAAAGCGAGCGGCTTCCTTCCTGTGCGGTGCGCCACCTTTGGGGAGCTGGCACCCACAGTTCTGGGAACACGTGTTGCAGCATAACCCAACAGGTTGACATGGTGGCAGTCACAGGCCGCCAAGGCCCTTCCTTCAGATCCCAGCACACTCCTAGGTCTGAAGGTCCATGGAAGGGCGAGCAAGCTTCGGCAAGTGTGGGATGCGAGTGTGGGTGTCCAGCTTAGAGCAAATGGTACAGCCTGAGGGTCCGGGACGGGAGGGCAGCTCAGAGGGGGTGGAGCACGGACAGCAGAGGGTCAGGCTGTGGGGAAGCTGTGAAAGGCCAGAATCTTCTTGTGTGTGACAGAGGGCTGGGACGTTAACACTTTGGAATGGTTCTTTCAGGCATTGTGGGTAGCTCACAGCAGGTTGGTCGGAAGTGGAGAAAGGCAGCTGGAAGCCTGGAGAACAGATAACTGAGAGACGGCATGCAACACGAGGGTGCATCTAATGTGAGCGGGGCGGTGGCGGCTGGGGCGGCTGAGGCAGGGGAAGCACTTGGAGATGTGCCCCGTGCGCTTAGGGTGGGGCTGAAGCAGGGCGGACGCTGTGCGACTGGGTTTTAATGCGTTAAACCTGAGCCCTGTACAATGGCGCATATGGGCTTCACTGCTCTAGAGTTGCTTTTGTCGGACGGCCAGCAAACTGTGAAGGAAGAGTGTCCCCTTGTGCCCCGGGCGGGTGCTAGTGTGCAAGCAAGATGCTATGTGTTGGTACCATAACAGAAACACTTCAAGGTTCAACAGACACACAGGTATGCTGTACCAGGTCCATTCTGTGGCGATTAGACAGGCACACACATGCACAAACACATGCACGCACACACACCGGTACACACACACATGCACACACATAGGCAGCCACACTCTACACATGCACAGGAATTGCCACTGCCAGGAACACACAAGCTGCACAAAACAACAACACCAAGAAGCACATCTCAGTCTCCTTGTTCCAGAGAGCCTTGAAGGCTGTTGCTGGTCTTAGCGGGAGCCAAGCGGACCTGCTTCCTGCAGTTTCTGCCCCTCCTCCTGGATCTTGGGCGTCGCAGTGGACAGGTGAAAACAGCACTCTGATGTTTCTCTTCCCGTAGTATCCTTCCTGTAACTTAAGAAATGAACAAAAATAAAAATAGTCTTAGGATTCCTTGACTTGGGCACCATCGCCTTTTGGGGGCCAGTTCAGTCCTAGCCATGGCATGTTAAGCAGCCCTTGACCTTTAACCCTCTAGGTGCCGGTAGAACTTTTCTCATAGATGGGAAAGTGGGAAATGTCGAGACATCACTAAACTTGTACTGGATGGGGAGAGGGGCTCAGAGAGGGAGGGGACATGGTCACTCCTGGTTAAAAGTCAGGGCTGCCCTGAAGCAGGAAGGGCAGAGGAGAATGGGGGAGGACAGAGGAGGGTGGAAAAGGGTGGGGGAGGGCAGAGGAAGGCAGGGGAGGACAGGAGAGGCAGAAGAGGGAGAAGCAGGGGAGGGCAGCTTGCCTTCCTTCCCTTTCATGCTAATGGCAGAGTTGGCTCCTGGCTCCCACACCTTCCCAAGCCCACAGGCCCCATTTTGAGTCACATGTCTTCCTCTCATGCTCTCCTCATCCCATGATTAATTCAGAAGTGGCCAGTGCGAACTGTTGCTGGGAGCCTTCTGCTCAGTCACCTGACTTGGAGAATGCTGGGCCGTAAGCATGTCTGCCTCAACTCAACTCATCCACCTGAGACTCAGACATCTTGAGCAGCAACGTTGAGGGTGGAAACAGAAGCAGCCCGGCCCCTGGGGGCAGGTGAGGGGGCGGCAGAAGAGGCGGGCTCCAGAAGAGGCATGCTCCAGAGCAGAGCTGCCGTTCTGTCCCCGAAGCTCACAGGAGCGGCGTTCTTCCACAAACAGCAGCTCTTAGGACCTGCCTATGCCCTTGCTTCCGAGCAATCACAGTCCTCGAGCATCCATCTTCCCAAGCTGCTGCTCGCGTCCAACCCAGCGTGGTAACCTCCGTGCCTTCCCCTGCCTTCCTCTGCTCCCACCAGGCCTTGTTTCAGAGGCTCCAACATCAAGGTGAAACCTCCACAGGGCACCTCACACGGCGTCTGCCCCTCACCCGGGACAGCAGGGACCTTGGTCCTTGCTCATCCTTCACTTCCTTTCCAGTGGGTGGCCATAGGCAGAGCAGCTGTGGGCCAGGAGCCAGCCCAGCCCGGCAGTCAGGAGGCAGCACCTGAGTCAAGCTGCCCCGCTGCCTGCTGGACCACCACTCAGGAAGTCCCGGCCACTCACAAGACGATCTAGAAATCCATCCCTGCTTGCCTTTGCCACAGCCCTAAGGGGATAGTAAATTCAGTGTAGACTCACCCCACCTCTCCAGAAGCTCACTTTCCCCTCTCTCCACCACTGTCAACCAACCCCATCCCACTGTCCAGCCCCTCCCTCCTCCCACAAGCTGCCACCTGGCTCTGACAGCCTATCCGCCCGCCCACCGCCTGCCAAGCTGAGGAAGCTTCCCCTCCTCCCTCCCACAGCTCCATCCTCCTCCTCGCATCAACCTCCCTGAACAACAGGTTTCAAGACAGAGAGGGAGAACGAGAAAGTCTTTGCAAGGTGGCGCAGGTTCCACTTGACTATGAGGCTAGAGCCTGAGGCGCCAAGCGTTCCTTGGTACCTGCAGGAGTGGGAAGGGGACCTGAAAACAGTCTGTGGGATCAGCATACCCAAAGTTGGGGTCCTCAGAGTACCAAGGCAGCCCGCCAGAAACACACCCACAAGCAAGGCGTGCGCAAGGGAGCCGAGCCTCCCGTGGTGCTCTGGAGCAGAGGGCCTGGGCGAGCAGCAGAGCACGCTGCATTTTAACGGCCCAGACACCTCAGAGCACAGCAACCCAAGACAGCTGGAGCCGGTTCTGCACCCAGCCCCGCCCGTCCCGGTGCTCCCAGCCCTTCAGGGAACTGTTATCAACAATCTTCTACAGTTGTTTCCTCGCACACTCCCTCATCACCCCTGTTTCCCAAGCAGAGTCCTCCTCGTCCTGTACCACATCTCTGTTGTCAAGGCCTTCTAAGACTTGAGAATGGTGCTCAGGGACCGACGCAGATGCAGCGGCGTGGTGCCCGTCAGCCCAGCACACTCAGGGGTGGACGCAGAAGAGACTCAAGCTAAATCAGCAGCTCCAAGTCAGTGAGAGACTCACGCAAAAATGAAAGGAGAAAGAGACTGAGGTTGACCTCTGACCCCTACCCACCCCCACACAAAAGCTCACCTCAAAATTCTTTAAAAGAAAGCTTATTCCGCTCTAGTTTCTCTTGAAGACCTGAGGGCTGTGCTCTGCAATTCCAGAAGTTCACTGAGATACTAAAATAGTCACTGTTGACCAACGTCCACCACAGCTGGTGTTTTAATATGTTGCTGGTGGGGCCTTCATTTTAGATTCACTCACATTCTACCTACATTGGCTACACAGCAGAAATCCTTTCCACCAGCAAGGACCTGCTCTGTGTCATACACCCCAGGACCACGTTAGGGACAGGAGAGACCAGGGCTCGGTTAGCCCAGCTGCTGCCCCGTTCCATCCAGGAAACAGGACTTACCTGGTGCCATCACTGCTTCTGGCTCTTACGACCTTTAAGCAGTGAAGGAGAGGGTCTGAGATGATCAAAACACATCGCATGAAATTCTCAAAGAATGAAAATACTTTTAAGGAAAGAAAAACAGTAATCGATACTTGTTGATATCAAGGAAAATAGAGTCAATATTTTTGAAAAATAACAATTTTTAAAAATACAGAAACTTGAGACCAGTTCTCCAAACAAGGAGCATGCATGGATATAACCTAGAGCCCCTGCTCAGACGTAGCCCACAGCAGCTCAGTATCCAAGTGGGTTCCCTAGTAAGGGGAACAGGGACTGTCTCTGACATGAACTCAGTGGCTGGCTCTTTGACCTCCCCAACCCCCGTGGGAGGAACAGCCTAGCTAAGCCATAGAGGAGGATGTTGTAGCCAGTCTTGGTAAGACCTGATAAGCTAGGGCCAGATGGAAGGGGCACTGGACTAGGAGAGGGGCGGGGAGGAGATGAGGGAGGGAGGGTGGGATTGGGAGGGAATGAGGGGGGCTACAGCTGGGATACAAAGTAAATAAATTGTAATTAATATTAAAAAATTTAAAAAATACAGAAACTCTTTTGAAAATGTCCTCTCTGCTTTAACTTTTGGGAAGAGTTAAAGAAGGACCGACATTGACTTTCCTTGAATGCTTGGTAGAATTCCCTGGAGGCCACACTGCCCCCCAGGGAGCTTTTCTTTGTTGGGGTCTTTTGATCGTGGACTCTCTGTCCTTGCACTTTATTGGTCGTCTCGGAATTGCTGCCTTTTCACGCTCAGTCTCATTGGCTCTAGATTTACAGAAATCCACTCGTTTCCTCCCATTCACCCAGTGTGCCCTGATATCCACAGAGCGACTCCTTGAGCTCTGTCCTTCGCTGAGGCCACTGTGGGCCTCTGTCCTCCCCACTCTCACCTGAGCCTTCCTCCCTCTTGCTTTCAGGACAGCTAAAGTTCACTCTGTTTTTCTTTCCAAGAAACTAACACTTGGTCCCGTCGGTCTTAATCTTGTGTGCACTCCCCCCTGCTTCGGCTCGTTTTGGCTGGTTTCTTGTTATTTGGTCCTGGTTTGTCTTTCTTCTCCTGGTTCCCTGAAGCATGAAGTCTGCTGGAGGAGAGCCTTCTTTTCCATCAGTGTACACGTTTACGGCCATACCCATTCCCCTCAGAAGCAGCTGGGCTAGCTCCTGTGAGTTTTGGTATGCGCGGTTTCCACTTTCACAGAAAACACCTTGTGCGGAGATATTTTTAAACATCTTTACATTTCTCTCTGATGCATTGCTGGCTCAAGGAGGGATTGGTTTCCATGTGAGCTTTCCATTTCTCCTGTTGTTCGCCTTCCTAGTTTCCGACTACTGTGGCTGGGAAAAATACTTATGTGATTACAGCGCCTATAACTATTAAGATTTGCTTTGTCGACCAACCTATGCTCTAAATAGAGAGTGCTTTGCACACTCTCTAGAAGAACACACATTCCACTGCTTAGACGGGCTGGTCTGTGCTTTTCTGCTTGGCCCGTTAGGTCTGGAGAGTGGTTCACTCCTGGTGGTTCTCACTGATTTTTAAACCTGGATGATTAATCCACCTCCAGAGAGCGGAGCGATGAGGTCCTCTGCAGTTAGCAAACCTCTGCTTTCCCTCTGTCCACATTTGCTGACGTGTTCAGGGTCGCTGGGACTGGGTGCTCTTATGGCTAATAACCTGAACTCCTCAGAGCTTCCTGAGGAGTACCTTCACCTCGCATGGCCGTTCCTGACCTGTCCTCCTGGGAAACATCTTGTTTCTGTGCTGGACTTGTGTGCCCCATCTCACTGGCCCGGTCTCCCTTCTGTGACGATTTCTCCATGTGCAGCAGGCAGTGAGTGATGCCCCTTGGCACAGGAAGTGTTAGGAACTGTTTCACCAATGTGCTTATATTTTCAGGAGCCTTTACTAGGACAATTCTGTCAACAAGATTTGTGCCGCCACATGGGTTGATGACTAGGAGCCAAGGGGGTGCTTAGGGCCTGCCACACAAATATGGGATCCTGAGCTCAGAGCCTCTGCACCTACATAAAAAGCCAGGCGTGTAACCCCTGGGTGGGGACAGAGGCTCTGAAGGACTTCCTGGCCAGCCAGCAGCTTCTGGTTCAGAAAGACCCTGCTCCAAAGAATGAAAGCAAAGGAGAAGAGACTCAGTATTGAACTCTGACATTCTTAGACAAACACACACATCACATATCACACACACATGCACACACACATGCACACCCACTATATACACACACACCACACACGCACATACACACAAAAATGCGCACACACAAAATGAGTTGTTTCTGACTTCTAGACAGCTCAACTCTCCTCAGTGGCTGACACGGGGCTCGTTACCCCCATAAGGAGAATAGAATTGATCTCAGTTGCCATAAAATGGTCCTTGCTCACCACAGAGTCCAGCAAAGCCACAGGCTCCGCCCGTCTTCTAATTGGAAGACAAACCTTCTCCCTTGTGGAGCGGAAAATCAGTGTTGAGGAGATCACAACTGCAGGGTGTCTCAGACCTCCCACAGAGCTCCAATGGTCAGAACCTTCTAGGGAAAGGACGGCCACCTAGATCTGGACCCCCAGGCTGCAGGAACCCAGGAGTATGCAGGCTCACAGCAGGGAAGGGACAGTCCAGCTGAGTACAGCCGCGGCTGGCCCCACACTCCACATTCACGGGTGGGGGGGTGGAGTGCCTCCCTACTACCAGCTCCATGTTCTGAAACCAGCTAAGAACCAGCTTCCCGTTCTGAAACTCCACATAGCAAGAGATCCCGTGTTCCTTGTCCATCAGGGCTGTTCCATAAGTGCCACTCAAACGGGCAGTGTCCAGACAGGCTCACCTGGAGGCTGTCAGTTCAGGGGTGCGCGTTAGCTCCCTGTCTTCTGTGTTTTAGCAAGCAAGCTCACTAACACTTCCTATAATGTTATAAAAATACTAATATGATAATAATGACAACACTCAGTGCACTCCCCCCGTAAACGCACGTCGGCTCAGGTAACTGGTATAAATGTGAGGCTTGGTGGCTGCGGGCAGTTTCGCTGGAAAAGAACCACCTTGGAAAGTGGGTGACTGCTCTGTATGAGTCTCCCTTGGGTGCCAGCGTCGGACATTTGGGAGCCAGGAGGAAGTGGATATGGGATGGCTCCGTGCCCCTGGAGTGTTCCCTGTGAATCCCCACAGTCAGGGGCCTGTCGCGTTGACTATGTGATAAAACTATGTGCTTTATCTGCCTACTCATGGCCTCTGAAGGTGAGTGCTCCTCTGGGTTCTGACTGTCTTGGAGCTTCATCATAGATACACCATCCTCACAATGAAGGAGCTTGCCGTTGGCGCCTCTGAGGTGTTCGGCTTCCACTCACATCAGAAGAGGGTTCTGGGTGAGGGAAAAGCAGAAGCAGGTCAGCAGTGGGCATGTCCAAACAGCCATGCTAAGGGAAGTGTGTCCCACATAGGACCCAGAGTTTGGGGAGAACTCAAGAATAAAACAATTAAAATTAAAGCTTTGGGAGGGAACAAAGCTCACGTGCCTTGGTGGTTGGCGTATTTTGGCAGAAGTCATGATTAAAGATATGACCCTTGCTGGTAATGCTAGGGAAAAGATGAAGATTTGGCTATAACGTACGTAAAACCTTAGAGGAGATGAGGCTTGTCAGGGTCTTGTCGGCCGTTCCTGAACTGCAACATCACATGGCCTGCCTTGTCTGGTACAGTTCCGGTGCTGAGAAGTAAAACACTCACTGATGAGAGAGTCTTTCTTGCTCTGATGAGATGAGTCATGATGGGCCCAGGTAGGCTGAGCACACCTGACCAAGTGGGGCCTCCGAGAAGGGAGGAGGCGGAGGCTCCAGTCTGACTGTGGGCCCAGGGAGGAGGCGGAGGCTCCAGTCTGACTGTGGGCCCAGGGAGGAGGCGGAGGCTCCA
>REGO01000055.1:6840293-6859455 GCA_010120015.1 Rhombomys opimus | reverse complement strand
GGCGGAGGCTCCAGTCTGACTGTGGGCCCAGGGAGGAGGCGGAGGCTCCAGTCTGACTGTGGGCCCAGGGAGGAGGCGGAGGCTCCAGTCTGACTTCGGACCAGCGCTTTGATTCCTGCTTCACCAGCTCATGCCCGGGACTCACACCCTAGACGGAGTGGGCATCTGGGGGAGTAGCCACATACACCTGACCCCACAGAGCGGAGTCCAAAAGCCCCAGGCTGCCTGTCAGAGCTCACCTGTGAGTGCCCACCATCATAAAACCTGTAGAAACATGGCAAAGAGCCATCCCTGTGCACGGGTGAGGCTGGTTCCAGATCCCCACACAGCACAGCTCAGATGTTCAAGGCCCTCCTCTCAAGTGTGGTCGTGCACACACAGAGCCTGCGACATCCTCAGGGCGCATTAAGTCACCGCTGCATGCTTTGTCACTCCTAATGCGGACTGAGTGTGGTGGGAGCCGCCAGGAGAGCTTGTCATTTAGAGAATAATGACAAGGTTTCTTTGCTAATCCCCACTATATGGAACTCATGGCGTAGGACCACTGCGCTGCAGTTTTGCAAGTTCCTCTGGAAGAGCTGACAGCGCAGAATGAACAGTCGTAAAAGCAGCCTTACCAGATCGGCTCCCTGGCACTACGTGGGTAGCCCCTCAGGGCTGTCTTCACAGCGTGGAAGCTGAGGCCTGGCACTGGCTAGTCCATGGGCCTGGGTGCCTCAGGAACCCCAATCAGGTGCTAGAGAAGTAGAACAGAGGCACTGGCCACGCTGGAGGGCCGAAGAAGCTAGGTTCCAGGGGCAGCAACAGTGACAGTGGCAGCCACAGCAGATACACTCAGCCTGTGAGAGATTCGGGCCAGCGGCCTCCAGCCACGGCGGCCTCCACAGCCCTCCGGGTTTCTGGGCCACCCCTAGGAGATGCCGCCCACCCTGATTAGATGGAAGTAGTCTTTCCAGGAAATACCCCACAGGCATGTCCTTCCCTTGACTCCAGATCAATCGTTGTGTTCTCCACCCTAAGCGGGGGTGGATGAGAATGCTAGAATTATAACAAGGATTATGCTAAGACTAAAGGTCAGGGTGTCAGTGACGGCCACCCCTGGGGAACTCCTGGCCGTGACAGCGGGGCAGAGCCGAGAACAGCATCTGGCAGCATCCACCCGGGTAGGGAGGGATAGTCTAGAACCTGGCTGTGCCTCCTCTCAGTTTCCTGGTTCTTCTGGCCTCCATCAGAATTCCGATGGGACAGAAGACAGGAGGACTTTACTAGGAGCTGGAGTAGGGTGCAGGTGACAGGAGACAACGGTGGAGAGACGATTGATTCACCAGCCGCCATGCCGAGGCTTCCTGGAAGGCTGTGTGCTGCTTCAGCACTTCAGGACCCCTCGGAGCAGCTCTGAGGAGACCTTGCTCTTGCAATGGCTTTGTTCCTTACCAGAGACCATCAGCCAAGCAAGCACCTTACACCCCCAGACAGTTCAGGGTGTCAGCAACACTCAGGCTGCACACAAGCCTCGGCTGCCATGTTTTTGTTTGTTTGTTTTAAGCAGGAATCAGTGTCCTACAGTCTTGGTTCCTGGCTTTACAAGCTGCTGATTATGAAGGAAGGTCCATCCTCAATGACCTTCAAGCCTACTGACAGCTGATTAGCTACCTCCCTGGAGCATAGTCACATATTTCAATTTCTTCCTCTTCACATAATAATAACACCCTTTCCATCATTTTAACAAGATACCTGAGACAACCAACTTATGATGATGGAGGATTACTTTGGCTCACAATTACAAGGATTTCAGCCCTTATCCTGACAGACCCACATTCTGGGGGCCTGTGACAGAACAATGTCGTGAGAGGAGACAGGGGGTAGAATAAAGTCACTCACCTCCTGGCCACAGAGAGAAGAGAGGTGGCCCTACCGTCCTCCTCCAGTACACACCACAAGGATGTAGAGCCTCCTCCCAGCTCCACTGCCCTTCCTGGGAGGGCCCACCTCCCAAGCCTTCTCCAGGTGGGCCTTTGGAGGACATTTTGAGGCCTCAGCCTGTGTAGGGATGAATTCTGGCAGTGGTGTTAATTATAATAATAATCATCATCATAGAAGATGATAAAGCCATAGCAGTTGGAAAGCTGGCACATAATTCCGCTTGGGAATGAGGTTAATTGGAAGAATTAAGGGCCTTTGGCAGTGAGGTAGGAGGGAGAGTGTTAGGGAGAAAATGTTGAGAAAGGGGGTGGACGTGATGAAATGTAAAGGGAAGGAAAGGCTTCCCTTTAAAAGCCAGAGAGGGAGATTCATTAGGTTTGAGAGGAGATTCAGACAGTTACCATTCCAGATGTGAGGAAGGGGAAAGCATGGACATCTGAGATATGGCAGAGAAAATCTTCAGAGCAGACTTCCCCAGAAAGCCAAAGAACTAAGGAAACATGGGGCAGGGGGTCATAAGTTTGGAGAACTGGCTGGAAGTTTGTGGCCGTGCGATTTAGTTCAGCATAGCATACATGACACACAGCGTGACAAAGGCAGCTGTGAGCTGGCCAGAGCTGCCACACACCTCGCAGACAGCTTCAGTCTTCAGGGGCACTGTGGGGAAGGGGGCCTGATTCAGGGCCTCTTAGCAGAGGGCCAGGCCTGTCCTAAGGAGTCGAGCTTTGCAAAACAAACGAGAAAAGTTCGTTTTCATGCACAGCCACGAAGTCTAATGCAGATCCCATCCTGGGTCCTTCGTCTCGGCAGAGGTGATAGTAGGTCTTGTTCAAGCAGACTTACAAACGTATGTAGTTACTCGTTCATTTGTTTACATTTCTCTGGGAAAATATTACCTAGAATTTAACTAACATCTTTTAGATGACCTGACTTTCTTAATGCACGGATGTTTTTGTTTTAAGTAAACAAACCAACGCTTAGCCATTTTAAGCATTTACTTCAACCTGATGGGATCTTCAGTTGAGAACCAGTAACGTGAAACACAGAGCAGGCAAGCTGGAAGACCGTCACTCTCTCCAGCACACACAGCACGTGGCTCACTGACAGGAATAATGGCTCCAGGAAGTCACTTCCTCCCTAAAGTCATTGCCCTTCAGATTTGTTGGATGGAATTTTCATGTCTGAGCACTCTCAAAATAACACTGGTGGGTGTTTTAAATGCCAGCCATTAGCAAATCGGAGAGGCAACGTAGAGAACAATGTTGGGCTGTGAGACAAAGAACCCCTGGTCCCCAGTCTCCAAGGACAGACACCTCAGCACCGTTTGCTTCTCACATGATCTGGTCCTGTGAGTTTTCTTTTTCCTTCCTGCAGCCAAAAATGGCTAATCAATTGAAATTTAGAACCATTCGCCATTTCCTGCCAGGAAGATCCAGAAAGATCCACAAAAGGAACTACTGACAAAGTGAATACAATGCCAGAGTGGGCAAATGTCCAGTTTGTCCACTGTGGCGCTGTGGCACAACACTGCTAACATCCCCAAGCAGCATTGATAAGCTGTGGAAAAGAGCTGGACTTGGTATGTGTAACTCACCAGATGCCATTTTTCTCACGTCTGCTAACATTTGTAACTAATTTCCTCACTACCCTTTGACATCCAACCTCCATCCTATCACTCTCTCTCCAGCCAGAGGTGTAAGGACTCTGAGCACCGTCAGAAACTTGTCTCTGCGTTGATTGGAGCCTAAATATCCATCCCCTAATGTAGAAGCTGGAGAGGAAGGAGAAAGACAGAAACAGAGAGCCCCAGACCACTTGGGGGTACTTCTCTTGAAATCATTGCATTCTTCTCTGGGAATAGAAAAACATGCCAGGAGGAAGAAGGGAGGGGCATAGGCCACCACCAGAAATATAAATGGCTTCTGGGTTGCTGGAGAGTCTTGTCTTTACAGAGAAATTATCATTTTAAAGCGGTTGCTGCAGGTTACTATGGAGACCTCTGTTTTGTGGCTCTGTGAGGGGATCACCCCAAAACTGTCCAAACATCAGAAGTGGGAACCTGGAGGCTTTATAAAACACAGCACCCTGAATCATTCAGAGGCCTGAAGCTAATGAGAGAGCAGAGGAATGCGGCCGCACTGTAGAAGGTCCTGGTGTGCGTTCCATTCAGCTGCCTCATTAGTCCCGGCTCGCCTCGAGGATTATGTATTCACACCATAGCGGCCTGGTGGATGGAGAGCCAGTTTCCATGGAGACACTCTACAGCTTTGCTGGTTCTCCCCACAGAAAAGAAAGAAACCACTCAGCATGCAGTGTGCACGTGCACACACATACCTCACCACACAGACACAGAGAGAGAGAGATCACACGTACACACCTCACAGACGTGACATAGCACACCCATATAAGCACACAAGCAAAACACACACAGAGACAGAAAAACGCACACCACACAGACACACTTACCACATAGATACACACACAAACATACACAGCTCATTGAGACACACAACTTGCTTCAAGGAGGCCAGAGCTTGGCATGCGGCGTCTTTCTTCAACCCTCTCTACTTTTTTCCCGAAAAAAAAACCCAAAAACCCTCCTGTCTGTGTCTCCCCACCATTCCCAGCTTTAAGTGTATGTGTGTGTGTGCACGTGTGCATGTGTCTGGCAATCTTTCTGTCTTCATGCCTGTGTAGTAAGCATTTATTGACAGAGCCATCTCCCCAGCCTACACGCATTATCTTTATAATCAAATATTTAGTACAACAAATAGGAGGGGTGAGGGAGGTTGAAGGAACCCAGGCAGTCTGGAAGACTGAACCAAGAGAGACTCAGAGGCTCAGAGACTTGCAAGGCCCATGCAGCTGGGTTCGCTCTTTCACCACAGAGGACAGGCAATGTATTTTGCTGGGTGCTCACACCTTTAATGTTTAACATCATTCAACAAGATGCTAGAAAAAGGGATGGCCTTGGCTTTGGAAAGTTAGTCTTTCCCGTTCTAACATCTCAGCTCATTTGGGTACAGAATGGAGTGATTTTGTTAAACTTTGTTTTTAACGCAAGGCAAGGTGGGTTTCTTCATTAACAGATAACCCGGTGCCTTGGTGATGTGCTTGCGAGGCCCGGAGCAGAGTAACCGGCAGTGAAGGGTCCTGTGTCACAGACTCACAGAGGTAGGGCTGCCATTTTGTTAAAAGCTTTCAACTAGCTTTTCCGCAGTCCATCATGACATCTGCTCATGACTTTGGCTGTTTTTTAACTCCATCTGTAGAATAATAAAGCAAAGCTAACTTGATCGCCTACAGCCAAACTCACAAGCCCATCTGGGGCTGTGCATAACAAACACTTAACTCATTGTTTCACAACCTACCACAGAATAGAACGATTCTGCACATTTCAGTGGACAAGCCACAGGTACGTCTTTTCCGTTCACGTTACTGTTCAATGCACGAAAGAAAGCATGCAACTTGTGTTCATCTTATGCCATAGGAAGTGATTGCCTTGAACTCTGCAGAGAAGATTTTTCTCAGGTGGAAGTGGCACATCAGGCTTGTGCCGCTGTAGCCTCCTGTGGCACGGCTTTGTCAGCTTCCCCTCGCGTTTCCACTGAGTGTTCTCATTGCCACCTCAAACCCTGAGAGGGTCCCTGACTCTGCTGCTGCTCGGAGCCTCCAACCTCCAGGGTAACTGAAGCTGCCAACTGTTTATTAGTGAGGGAGATGCCATCGAGACACAAGAGTCCTCCATCTGGCTCTGGTCCTGCAGAAGAAACTCTCTGGCTCTAGTGGGATGGGCTTCATCACAATGCCCTTGAGGAGGGACCTCTCTGAGAGCCAGGTGTGAACAGCTCATCTGGGAGCCCAAGCCTTATGCTTCTTCTTAGTGGTCTGAATCAATTATCACGCATTGTTTTCTGTTCGTGCTTCTCAAGACCATCACAAAATGGAATAAATTGTCCCCAATCACATAAACAATTGCTCTAATGAAAATCATTTCCAAAGATTATGTAACATCATCATTCAACTACAGGCGATGTCCTCCACATGCGGGGTGAGTGTGGGTCATGAGGTATTAAAAGCTGTCCCCAAATGTGCAGGCAGGCCAGCCATTTCAAGATAAGCCCATCCTCAAGGGATTCCTGAGAAGATGGAGACAGCAAGAGAGAGCCACCCTTCTAAACGGCTATAGGAGTGTTTCTTTAACAGGGGGGCTGAAGAAAAGCACGGCTGCTCTTGCAGAGAACCCAGTTCAGTTCCCAACGCTCAACTCAGGCAGCTCACAACCACCTGTAATCCAGGGCACACCAGCTCCTCTGGCATTGCAATGAAAAGCATATGCCCCA
Organism: Rhombomys opimus; assembly: GCA_010120015.1. NCBI lineage: Eukaryota > Metazoa > Chordata > Mammalia > Rodentia > Muridae > Rhombomys > Rhombomys opimus. The sequence continues at coordinate 6,853,189 of REGO01000055.1, read as the reverse complement.
TACATGGCTACACATTTGTGCCCATCGTTTAAAAAAAATAACTTCAAAAAAATTTAAAACTTATTCGGAGAAATAAAATGTTCTTCGTGTCCTGTTAAGTTATTTCCATGTCCCACTGAAAATATAGCATCTTCTGTAAGTACTTTATAAGAATGTAAATGTCTGTCAGTCACAGGACCTAAGGAAAATGGATGGCGAGGCTCAGGCTCAAGGCTTAGCCAGCCCTGTTTCACTGACAGAAGATAATGGAGGGCTTTGAGGCAAGTTAGTGGGCATATGCACTTGGCACACGGCCTCAACACCGGGTTGCATCCCTGGGACCAACATAAGGATGGAAGAAGAGAACTGACTCCATGCAGTTGTCCTCTAGCCAGCATGCACACACACGCAAGCACACACACCCACACCAACAAATTAAAAACAAACTAAAAAAGGTATTCCACATCTTACTATATGACCCTGAAAAGGGAAAAGTTAAAACTCAGATATCAACAACATCATCTTCCTTCCAAGAAACGTAAGAAACGCTTGTTGTGACTAGAGAGCAAGGCCCATGACAGACGAGGAGCAGACAAGGAGATAGTGGCTTTTCACTTTCAGCCTGAGTTTACAGGATGAGTGGACCTGCAGCCATTTCCACACGCCTGGAAGTTTAAGACGTGTGAGAGCCATCTGAAGAACAGGCCTCCTAGACAGCCAGCACGGAGCAGGGTCTGGCAGCCCTGAGGACCCGAGGCAGAGCTCTGGTGTGGCTAAGTGGCCCTGCACACAGGACTACCTGACCTCTGCTCCTGTGCCCGCTGCCCGGTTCTCAGGCGTGTGGCTGAGAAGGTGCTGTGTCACCTAGGGCTCCTGAAGTAACAAGCAAACATCACGGCTTCTGTGACAGAGCTCTTCCCTTGCCTGTTGACTTCACTGAGCAGAGCAGGAAGACCCTGAGGGCCCCAGGCACCCCGCTCTGCTCCCTCTCCTGGGCCCCCACATCCATCTGGGTTGCCCCGAGTACAGACAAAGGTTTCTGGGATGGTGTTTTATTGGCACTGGGGACTGGAGGCTGTGTGAGCATCACGTGCACCTTGTGCCATCAGGCCAGCTCTCCTACCCAGCACTTCTGTTTTTACCACCTTGTTCCTAGGTTCCTTCCATACAGGCACCACAGGCCCTGCCAAAGCAGATGTGCCATTTGCTCAGCAAGCACGATTGGGCCTGTGTGTGCCTGATTTCAGGCTGAAAACAAAAGGTATTTCCTATGTGAGAAAAACAGCACAGCATGGGCAATGCAACACTGCCGAGATTATGACTCACTGTTCCAGAGGCCAGAAGCCCAGCATCAAGGGATCCATAGGAATGCTCCCCGAAGGCTCCAGGGCAGACGCAGTCCTCCCTGGCTGCTTCCTGCTTGTGGCAGGGTGTGCCTGGTAGGCCTGCAGCTGGCCTCCGACACTGCACACCTTCCTGTGTGCATTCACAGCCTCCGGCCTGTGGCCTGTGCCTCTGTGCGCACAGTTAGGCCCGTTGAATCCATCATAGTCTCCACTCCAGTTTGCTTTCTTTGGCTGTGATTAAACACTCTGACCAAAAGCAACCTAGGGAGGAAAGGGTTAACTTGGCCCAGGCCCATCTGCCCACAGTGGGCTGAGCCACCCCACATCGATTAGCAATCAAGAAAACGCCCCACAGATGTGCCCACAGGCCAGTGTGACAGAGACAGTTCCTCCACTGGAAGTCCCTCATTCCATGGGCTGTCGAGTCGACAACCAAAATCTACCACCTTGGCCTTATTTAGCTTGGCCAGGCCTGTGAAGACATGATTTCCAAATAAATTCTCATTCACAGACATTGGGATGAGGGCCCTCGGGGGGGCCTGTCCTAGAAGTTGGCTCACAGCAATGAGATCAAGTCCAGGGCATGCCGGGTGGCCGGGCACATGTTCCAGGAAGTAAGAGCTGGTCGCCAGCCATCAGAGGGAAGGTGACCGTGCCCAGGGCTGCCATGCTTCTTCTTTTATGTGTATCATCATCTTTTTTCAGAAGAACATGCTCTTGAAAATTTAAACAGAGTAGGACCACCACCATGCCCCAGGTTCATTCAAAGACGATCTTTGTACTGAAATATTCACTTTCTGGAGCTGGGCAGACACCAGAGGGTTAAGAGCACTGTGCAAACACGAAGACCGGATCGCCAATCTTAGGCACCCACATGAAAGCTGGGCAAGGTGGAGTGTGCCTGTGACCCCAGCACTTGGGGGCAGAGTCAGAGATACAGTGCAGTGGGAGAGGCAGGAGGATGGCTGCGCTGGCCAGCCAGCCGAGGCAAACACTGATGAGCACCGAGTTCAGAGAGTGAGTCTGTCCCAAGGAGCTCAGAAGAGAGTGACAGAAAAGGATACTCTCTCTGTCCTCTGCTCACACGCCATGGGTGTACACACACTCAAATAATAAAAGGGAGAAATACTGACGTACCATCAAATTCACGCTTTCCGTGTATGGATTTTGACAGTTCCCAGCAGCTATCATTGACTTTTTAATCCCAAAATATCCCCATCACCCCTAAAATGTGTGAACACTCAATTCACACGTCCTTCCTTCTGGACGGCTATGATCACCTTTCTTCCATCTTCCTGAAGTTTCTATTCCAGAAGTTCTGTGATCAGAAGCACACATGTGGCCTCTGAGACTGGCTTGTTTGTTTTTTTTTTTTAATTTAGCGTAATATGTTCAGTGTTTATTTGTGTTCACACCTTTTCATGGCTTAATCATAATCCACTGGGTGGTTGTGCTGTCCTTGTTAATGGACAGGCATAAAGCTATTTCCACCGCCTGGCTACTGTGAATAATAGTGCTATAAAGATCCATACAGTGAGCTATCTATTTATCTATCTCTCCATCATCTATCTATCATCTATCATCCATCCATCTACCTATCTATCATCTATCTACCATCTCTATTACCTATCTATCTATCTATCTATCTTCCATCTGGCTATCTAGCTACCTGTCTCTATCTACTTGTGTATTTATTTGAGACAGTAACTCTAGCCTCGGCTGGCAAACACAGATGTCCCACTGATACATGGCAATCTAACAGAGATGAACTGTTCACAACCAAGGAGAAGGAAATAATGTAGAAGATGACAGGCTGGCTAAACTCTCAGAATGATGAGTATCAGGAGACGAGCAGGCATTTAGAGGTGAGAACCTGCCTGTGCCTTGCGGGTGAAATGTGTGTAAAATGACTACCGTGGATCCTTGCCAGAAAATAGTCACCTGGGTGAAAGGAACTCCATATTTGATTCTTGCTTTTCTCCCAAGAACTTGGGTTTTCTGTAACTAACATTGTAATCCCTGTGAGATAATACAAGCCAGGTTCACAATTTGTGTTTCTGTTTTAGGGGGAACTTTCAGTAACTGTACCTCCTTTGTTCCTTTTTAAAATTTTTTACTGTTCAGCAGGAAGTTTTGACCCCCACTTTCTGTAAGCAGATTCCCCTATGGCCTGTCTACAGCTCATGAGCACCCCATGCTTTCTGTCCTGCATGAATAAGTGGGTGCCTTGATCCTCTGCACCCCATCCTTTCCTTGCCATCCTGCATGAATAAGTGGGTGCCTTGGTGCATTGCCAGCTCATCCCAGCCAGCTACTTCTGCAGGAGGCTCTCCATTCCAGAGACATGAAGCACAGTTTGTTCTAGCAGAGTCTTCCTTCCGCTCTTGGTAAATGCTGCATTGCCAGCACCTAGGGCTTCAGCTCAGGCATCATTCCATCTCAGCTGACTCTTACAAAAGCCAAGGGTAGCTGTGGCTGTAACTTTTGACACTGAGGGACTTAACAGGCAAAACCATTGGGTGCTTTTCTCACCCAAACACACATTTCCACAGGAATTCTTGAGGGAAAAAACAAATAAAATGATAACTTTAAATTAGAATCTATAGGAAAGATAATAAGGAAGACAAATCCGTGGTTCAAGAAGTCCTTTGCATTTAGCACTCCTGGGAAGATGTCTAGAGCAAGCCATGAGCACATACATCATGGACAGTCAGTGGTTTAGCTAAGTGACGTCTGAGAAACATACATGCTCCATAAAAGAAAACTGAACAAGTTATTTTTTGACATGGGACAAAAAAATTGAGCAGATATTTTCTGAGTTATATTCTTCTCCACGGGATGGAAATATTTGAGCTCCTTATGCAAAGTTCTGTTTTAATAACATGTTTCATTTATTCTTTGAATTTTTATATAATTATTTTAATCATATCAACCCACCATTAGTTCCCTCCTAACCTACTTGTGACCCCATGTTATCACCCTCCCAGTGTCTTGTCCTCCATTTAGAAATGTTTTAATAGTAACCTTAGTCTCATTACAGCTGCCCACTGCTAAGTACATCTGTAAAAGCCGTGTTACTAAGTCTCATTTCAGCTGCCCACTGCTGAGTACTTCTGTAAAAGCCGCGCCTTGTCTTGAGATCAGGACTTCCCAGTCCTCCTCGCTGTTAGCTCCCGCATTCTTCGCACCCACCCTCCTGCGTCTTCACTGATCTTTGCATGGGGTAGGTTAACACAGATGAGTGGACCATGGCTAAACACTCACACTTGTTTTTATTTGACTTGGAGCGGCTGTGAAGCTGTGAGTTAACTGTTACCCACTGTGGAAATAGGTTTCCCTGATGGAAGTTGAGAGCACCTGAGTCTGTGGGCATGAGTAGTGCTTAGAAGGTGGTTTGACAGCATGAATACGTAACAATGGTGGGTTCCCTGTAGCGTCCCCAAACCCCGAGCCGTGCGATCGGTCAGGTTCACAGCACCAGGCAGGAATCCCTCCCGAGGAACAGGTCTGTTATCAAATCAGAAGGTCGTTGGTGACTCCACAGTTACTATGCTGCTGCTTCATGAACGGGTGCATCTCCACAGACACAGCACTAGGCCAGCACTAAGTAAAACCATCGGTGTCCCTTCCTCCCCAGCAGCCTGCAGAGCAGCCTCTGGAATGGTGCTCACACACGGGACTCCATCTTCAAATACACAGTCCCGTGTGGGGTGTAGCTCATAATTCCTCAGCTGGCTAGGATGCATTCTCCTTAAACTGCTCTTTAACGTAACAGTTAATTAGGAAAAACTAGGGCTTTTAACCATTTCTCAGCACATGAGTATCAGATATGTCTGTCTTTGGTTTATCTTATATGAGCAAGCACATTCACTTTTGGTATGCAAATTTTCCCTGTAATAAATGGTAAAATTATATATGTATGTATGTATACACACACAGGTATACATAAATTGCTTTGTGGCCTCACAGGTTCATGAGCAACCCTGTCTACCCAATCCTGCAACCACAGGACCTCATTCCATCTGCCTTGTAGAAATGTCTGAGCCAGCTGAACATAGTGGCAGATGAGCGTGGTGGCACACACCTGTGATCCCAGCACACAGGAGGCAGAGGCAGGAAGATCTTTGTGAGTTCAAGGCCAGCCTGGGCTACAAAGCGAGTCCAGGACAGCCATGACTACACAGAGAAACCCTGTCTTGAATAACAAATAATGATGATGATGTCTGAGCCTCTAACAACCAAAAGAATTTCTTGACAAATAGCATCATTTAATAACAATAACAATAATAGCAATAGCCTGCCAGAATGCTCAGCCTTTACAAAATATGGGTGTGCATGCATTCTCTCATGCCCTTTTCCTGAGAGACACTGATTAAAGTGGGCATCAGTGTCCTGGTCGGAGGATGTAATGGGTGATAAGACACATCTTTAATCCCAGCACTTCAGAGGATGAGGTGGGCAGATCTTTGAGTTCAGTTTGGCCTATCCAGAGTGTTCCAGAACAACTGTGGCTGCACAGTGAGATCTCTTCTCAAAAGAAACAAAAAAAAAAAAAAAGAGTAGCTCTCAGCTCTCAGGGGTGAAACCTGAAGCGGAGCCTGTAGCCCCAAGCCTGTAACCTGCATATTTACAAGCATGGTGTTAGAGGCGTGACGACCATCACAGGCGCCCATGGTTCATAAAGTGTGGAGGATAGGGAGGAGAGTATTTCTTTAAGCCAAGCGAGGTGAGCAAACAGTAGCCTCAACCTTTAGCATGCAGCACACACAAGATACACCTCTGCTGTTCTTCCCTCTCACATCTGTCCCCACCTTAGCCACAGAATCTGTGCTCTGGCCACAGAATCGCTAAGGACTTGGTTGCTGTTAGAAAATTGTCAGCATTCTGCTCATCCAAGAGACAGGCAAAAAGAAGTACATTTTTCGTGGAGATGAGTGAGGAGCAGGGTGCTAGGTTTGAAGATACAGTGAAAATGATCTTGATGACAGAACTAAGCAGCTACAGGCTGCCAGAGGCTGAGCCAGGACCACAGAACACTGATATCTTCTGGATATCAGTGTGGAGATGAGACGGGTAGAGCCCCCTAGAGTCAGGAAGCCCAATCAGAGTACAGCAATGCTGCCAGGGAGTGTGCGCCGTGGCCATTGGGCTGAGTTTGTATGTAAGTGCTCTCTTGTAATGCATCTTCCAAACTTTCTGAGCCGTCGGAATGTGCACCCACCTCTGAGATCTCCTTGGCAGTTAAACGGACCCCCTGCAGTCTGGAGACGGCTCAGCTCAGGTCTGTTCTAAGCTCCCATTCGGTGGCTCACAAATAGCAGTAACTCCAGTTCCCAGGGCTCTGACGGACCCTTCTGACCTCTTTGGGTACCAGGCATGCGCATGCTACACAGATAAGTGCAGGATAAATAGCCACATACATACAAGTTAAAAGTAGTAAAACAAAGTGTCAATTTTAGAACTAGAGAGATGTCTCAGGGTTCCTGAACATTTGCTACTATTGTAGAGAACAGAGGGTTAGTTTCTAGAAAGTACCCATAACTCCAGTTCCAAGGAATACAATGCCCTCTTTCGACTTCAAAGGGCATTAGGCACAAATGTAGTTCATATACACTTGAAGAGGGGGAAAAAAAACACCTCATACACATAAAATAAAAATAAAATCAATCTAGAAGAAAAGCTGTGCACAGACCCCATGAGACCCCATGACAACTCAGTTGTGGCTGGATCAAGTCCCCCCTCTTCCATAGCTGGAAAATGCCTGTGTCCAGCTGGATTGAAGACAATGTGGAGGAAGTCAATAACTTCTTTAAATCCTGATAAGAAAAATAAACAAACAAACCTGCAAACTCCACAGGAAATAAAGACTTAAAAAAAATAGTTTACTCTGCCAGCAGACTGGTGAAGGAGCCTGCCAGGTGTGATTTATTTATCCCCACCTTAGGGGACGGTACCCCAGGAAGCCAGGTAAAGCAGTGAAGATCTCCTCAAACGCTACACAGTCATGATCAAGACTATCCCAGAGTGACATTTTCTTCTGTCTGTCTTGGTGCCTTCTTGCATGAAAAGATGGTGCTGGTAACAGCAGACATCCCAGACTGCAGCCTTGCTCTTAAAGGATCCCTTCTTGTCAAAAGACATTGCGTTCAGGCTCCTAGGAGCCCTTCAGGCCTCCGTGTGTGGTGGTCCTCGTGTGGACCACAGAAACTATAACAGAAGACGGGAAGGGGATGAAAGCCCCTCTCACTCATGGGGGGAAGGAATCCACAAACCCACAGCACCTACACAAGTAGTGACTATCACTCTTCTTCACTTTAGCCCACAAAGGGAATGTGCTTTTCAGTGCCCCTGAATGGGAATTAATCAGCATCCTTGCAGGAGAGAAAGCCGAGGGCATGTTGGAAGACAGCGGTCCCGCATGACCTCCCATCGGGTCCGGAATGCTGTGCAGCTGGAGGACAGGTCCCTTTTACAGCTGAAGTTCCCGCAGCTTTACTGAGGCAACGCTTTGTGCTGAAGCACCCGACTGGATTGCGAGACACGTTTAAAAATAGACAGTAAAGGCCTCACAGAGAAGAAACCACAACATAAATTGGCTTTTGCGATCCAACTGTGATAAGCAGTGGGAAGTAATGGAAATGTAATTGTTGAGCCCTTGGTTGAGGTATTAAACTTTGAACAGGAAGGATTCGCATTAGCAGGCTCCAGGGTGAGCCTTTGGAGGGCGGGGTGATTCCATGATGACTTGAGCTTTCCTGCGTCAGTCCTGTTTACAGATGTCTTCAAAGTGCACGGAAGGAGTAGGGGAACGATGAGTTATCCTGAAGTGCAGAGCATTCACATTTTAAAGACACCAAAGCTTCAGACCCTCAGTAGCGTCCAGATCCCTAGGCCCTCGGCAGAAATCCATACCGTATCTAAATTCTAGTTTTGCTATACATGACACTAAAGTCTGTCCTGTCGGAGATGGGTGGTTACAGCTGGGAGCAGGCTATACTCCACCAGAGATTACTCAGGATGGCCCTCGTGCTTCTCTGGCTCTGCCCTACCCCACCCTCACACACCTAGATGCGTAGCATCTTTTGAATTATTGAGTGTTTTGAGTCCTTGGTTGAAGAGATTAATGCACATAGCCCAAGGAACGTGAGACACCGGAGCTGTTGCTAGGAAGTCTGGGCTCAAATAGGGCAGGCCAGATGACAAAAAATATGGCAAACTGATTGGCATCAGTGACCTGAGAGTCCACCCAAAGTCCTGGGCTCTTTCCTGCCTGCAACCTTGGTGAGCCCTCCTGTCCTCCACCTTGCCACCGTGACCTCCACCCTCTCAGGCGTCCCTCGCAAAGGAGAAAGCAGAGAAGGAGTCTTCACGGCTGACCATGGTGGCTGCACAGTCAGCTTAAGGGGAGGGCTCACCCAGCGTGCAGGGGCACCTGCTTACATCTCCAAGCCTTTCCTCAGAGTACGGGAAGTGGGGATGAGTAGAGAAGAGAGGAAGACGGCCACGGGCAGAGAGGAGAAAGAAGGAGGTTGAGAGAACCCAGCCATTTCTCACACTGTTGTGGGCAGCCTGCTTCTGGGTAGAGCACAGAAAGCCTGCTCAACAATGAACTGATTTTTAAATAAAAATTAAAAAAAAAAAGACTCATGTCTGTGGCTAAAGACTGGAATTAGGTCTAAAACTGTTAAATCTTCCTATACGTTGCTTTTATTAAATAGACTAGCAAGTGCTCTGGTGAAGATCGTTTGGCTACAGTTGAGGCAGAGCAGTGGAGGGAGGCTGGAATGCCATCAAGAGTCACAGACCGGTATTAAGACAGGGCAAAGAGTGCCTCCAGCCATGCCAGGCCTTCCTCCTCGGTTTAGGGGCTGCTGCACAGAACTAGAAGTGGAGAAACAGGAATGCTAGACTGTCATCGCTTTAGCTTTCTGACCATGACCTTCAGGAAGATGGCTCCCTGCCTGGGGCAGCAGCAGTGCGGGGACGAGGGCAGAGGTTTTCCAGCCACATTGTTCTTCATTAAAGAAATCACTGATGCAGCTGAGACCTTAAGGAAACATCCTTGACCTTTCTATAGCGAGGCTCAAATTGTAACTTTAATTAAATAAACGGCCCTTTCTAATTTCATCTCAGAGTCATTGGCTTACTATTATTTTTTTTTTGCAGGCCAATTCCCTTATGCTTTCAAAAATAATCAGTGTTAGATTCCTATGGGCACTAGCCACCACTCTTCCGAATTTGGGCTGTCCAGAACCGATGGGGATGCTCCATCATGGGTGTGATCAGCTCTCTTGTTATCCTGCATTCGCAACACACAAACACCATGCCACACTGATGGCAACCCCGCACACGCACTGAGGTCACGCAGTACCCGTGTCACTGCCTCCCAGCCTTAAGCCGTGGGCATCTGTTATCACCAGGAGTGTAAGAGGCTGGGTCTCTGGCAGCTGACACACGCCTTACAGGCAGAACAGTTTCCCACTGGCAAACACAGCCTCATCAAGTCTCTGAAACGAGTTGTGAGCATCTTACGTAAGATTCAAAACTCACTTTTAGCAGAAGTTCCTGGTCGTCCTCGCTGCTGGGTACACTCGGAGTCACATGAACCATGACGACAGGTATCCCTGGACCTTGTGCGTGTTTGTGAGCTTCCAGCCTCTGCTATGGCTTCTGAGGGTCTCTGGAGACAGCCGATGGGCAGGGAGACATTTCTCAGGAGTAAATCTGCCCTTCCATAGTGCTGCCAGTGGTGGTGCCAGTCCTTGCCCCCTGCCCAGGTCTGCTAGAAACATGTGCTCTTAAACAACACAAAGGTGAGCCTGGGACTGAGTCCTCAGCCTGCTCACTGTCACCCACCACCTGGAGGCTGAGGCTCAGTTAAGAAGTGGAGAGAGCTTCTGGGGACCATAGTAAGCTCTCTGGAAGAACATTTTCTGAGAACGCCAAGAGACAATTCACAGCAAACAGATGGAGAAAGGAGGGTGCTGGCTGGGAGCTTCAGCACCTAGCTCTGGCAGTAATTCACACTTCCCCAGAGCCAGGTGGGCTCACGCTGCACACTGAGGACCTGAGACCTGAGCAGTGTGCCCCCAAGCAGAGCACATGTGTGCGACGCTGGCCTGGGAGCACGCACTTGGGCTCAGCGCAGAGTAGCAGTCTGTGAGGTTTCTGGGTGTCGGGAGCCTTGGCAAGGCCACGTGGTGACCAGGGATCAGTCGCCATCCTGAAAGACAAAGACGGACCCAAATACCTAAGAGGACAGATGTTGGTTTCCCAGGGCCTCTGTGAATACAGAATAGAGTGAAGTCCACAGCTTAAAACAAGATGAATCATCCGTTACCTTCCAGACGCCAAACTACACACAACTGATGAAATTGTCCCCCAACAGCCCTTGAAGAGCAGCTTCCCAGCCAGGCTTGGTGGCACAGGTCTTTAATCCCAGCACTCAGGGAGGCAGAGGCAGGCGGAGCGATGTGAGTTAGAGGCCAGCCTGGTCTATAAAAGGAGTCCAGGACAGCCAAGGCTACACCAAGAAACCCTATCTCTGGAGAGCAAGAGAGAAGAACCACTTCCCACCTCTTCCAGGCTCTTGCTGTTCCCAGGGCTCCTTGGCTTGTGTCTGCGTCACTTCATTCTCTGCTCATCTTGCTCATGACCATCTGCCTTCTGTCTCTGGAGCTTCTTGTGTACAAGGGTACTAGCCATTGGGTTCAGGGTCTGCCCCGAACTTCACATCATCTCTTATTACATATCCTTATCATTGCTCTATCAAATGCTCAACAAAAGCAACTTCGGGGAGGAGGGGTTTATTTAGGTGTAGGAGGTTTAGGGCAACACAATCTGGTAGGGAAGTCATGGCAGGAGGAAACAGTGGGTCAGGTGGCAGCCATGGCCAGGAAGCAGGAGGTGACCGCTGGGCTCAGCCAGCTTCCTTCTTTTCACTCATGCTGAGCTCCCAGCCCAAGAGGTGATGCTCCCAGTTCCAGCGGCTCTTCCATCCTGAGTTAAGCCTGTCTGGACACTCTCTTCCAGAAGCCCTCAGAGGTGAGCCACACTCCAGTCAGACTGGCAGCGAAGGTCAGCGAGCATAATTTTATCTCACTTCAAGATCCCTAATCTTGAATCCTTAAAAAGACCATTTCCAAAGCCCCCTCTCTATTCTGGGGTATTTGTTGGACACTGTTCCAGTCCATGAGTATTGGTTGGACACTACACCTTGCTACTCATGGCTGCTATGAAGTCCCCACACATTCTGGCATCTGCGTTAGCTCTCAGGCTCAGAATTTGGAAAGGTCTAGGGATGAAGCATTCAAGGTGGGCCTCTGTCTGGGCAGCAGAAAGGGCAAGGCCACAGAAAGTCAGCAAAGACAGCGTAGACCAGGGACAAAGTTCAGAAGAATCAGTGTTGGAAAATGGTGCATGGTCGGGAAAATGAAAAGTAGAGTGAGGTGGCACTGTGCTTCGAATGTGCAATGTCGCCCATTGAACTCCTGGTCCTGCTTCCGTCGGACATTTTACCCCATCAGCAGGAAGATGCGCTAACACAGGAACACACACCGAGGACTCAAGGAGACACGGTTGCATCAGCCAGTTCACACTGCTGTGACGACTCCACAGCCTTGGTGACTGAGGTAACAGAAGCGTGTTCTCTGGCAGTTCGGGAAGGTGGAAGTTCAAGGTCAAGATGCCAGCAGTGCAGTGGAGGACACTCCGCAAGCGCAATGGCCGCCCTCCACCTGCACCCCCACGCGGCCTTCTGTATGCAGAGTGAGACAAGGCGAGTGTCTAAGCAACCTTAATCCCACTGGGCCGGCCTCTTCCTGTGACATTTGACCTTAATCCCCAGAACTCAATCAGAATACAGCCACACTGGAGTTGGCAACTCCACTGTGTCTTTCAGAGGGAAAGTAGCATTTGTCTGAAATGGCAGTGGAGGCTGATGAGCAATGGACACCTGCGGAGGAGACAGGACAGAATTGCCAGTGTTTGGGTGTCAGGGCTGCTGGGTCCATGGGAGATCTGGTGAGGCAGGGACTCCTTCAAGGCTGGGTTCTGCTGAGCTGACCTTCCCAGCACCGCGTAAGGGGCTGTGAATGCACAGGCAGGCATTCTCTGAGGAGGACGGCTGGATGGCGTGGAGACCCGTGTCGTCAGGTCAGGGTGCTGGCCACTATGCTTCGTAGCTACTGTGGGCCTTGGCGACCCTCTCCAAAGAACTTGGGGGCTCTGCAGCCTTTAGGGTCACCTTGTGGCTCAAGGAGAGCTGTCAGTAATTGCTGGGTGACAGAGAAAGCAAGCCTAGAATCATTCAGGGTCTGAGCACACTCAGGCGATGAAGGTGAGCTGAGATGGAGCGACAGTGTGATTTGTCATCATACCAGGTCCAGTTTCAGATAGGAACGGAGGGCCTTGCCATGTTCGTCCCTGGACGCCAGAACAACCTGGAGGGCCCTAGTGTAGACAAACATCAAATCCATAACGAGGGGCCAGAGTAGCCAGCGCAGCCCTTAGAAAGCAAAGAGGAGCCTAAATATGTGTCAGCGTGTGCGTGTGTGTGTGTGTGTGTGTGTG
>REGO01000055.1:6800094-6838448 GCA_010120015.1 Rhombomys opimus | reverse complement strand
GTGTGTGAACAAGGGGCCAGAGTAGCCAGCGCAGCCCTTAGAAAGCAAAGAGGAGCCTAAATATGTGTCAACGTGTGCGTGTGTGTGTGTGTGTGTGTGTGTGTGTGTGTGTGCGCGCGCTAACGCTCGCTCGCTCTGTGAGTTTGGGGACCTAGCCTATGTATTCGTTTCCTAATGCTACTATAACATTACAAATGTGGTAGCTTAAAGTCTGCAAAAAGAAACAACAAATAATGAAAACTGGGTAACTTCTGAAGAATGGAAGCTTACCTGGCTCAAGGTTCTGGAGGGCGGGAAGCCTGAGGGCCGTGACGGCAGAGGGTGTCACATGACAGGCAGTTGAGTGCGCCTCTTCTGGTTGCTAATGCTGTCACAGGGGCCATATCCACAGGTCTTCATCAAATTCTAATCACTTCTCAAGCACCATTAACTTCTGAGCTTGGGGATTAAAACTTCCAATGCCTGCTCGTTTGAGAATCACGTGCAAGCCACAGTTGAGCAACCAACTGGTCTGGGATGAAAAGGCCTGAAGCCAGGAAGTCTTCGGGGCTCAGCTCCTTCTGCAGGCTCCTCAAGAACCTTTTCCCTGCTCTTCTCCAGCCTCTAGTCCCAGGGAAAAGCAGCATGGGGGCGGCAGGCCTGTGAGCTTGCATACCATATCTTGGCTCAGAAGTGAGCCAAGGCCACGGGGCCTGAGCTGGTTAGGTGGGTCCCAGCTTAGCTTTGACCCTAACTGACAACACAGTCCCTCTTCATCACCCCCGGCATCTACTATCGGTCTTCTCAGGTGAGAGTGGCAGCCCCACAACTTTCTGGCTCATGATTGACACCAGCAGGGCGTGGCTGTCATCACATCCCTCAGCACCATCATCATCACCATTCTCACTGTCACCAGGGGTGCCGTGGACGCCACACCGTCTCTAAGTCTGCTGTCTCTGCCCCAGCCAATCCCTCTCAGGGCTCCTGCTGGGAGGACACATTATGCTGCCCATTTCCTGCATGGGATTTCTAAAGCAAGCGAAGTGCTCATTCCCCCCAGGCTGGTGGGTCAGAAGACGGGCATCACAGACATGTATGAAACCGGCAGAACTCGAAGCTCGAATGTGTCACTCTCTTTGACCCAATCCCACCCCTAAGATGAGGTAATAAATGTGAACGTGTTTACATAAGGTTGAAGAACAGCTGAAACGTGTTGTGATGCTATTGTCTATACATACAATCAAATCAATCACAGTGCGATGGGGAGAGTGCTGTACCCAGGTACAGTCAGATCAATCACAGTGTGGTGGAGAGAGTGCTCTACCCAGGTAGAGCCAGCCATGCGCAAACCAGCTGACCCTCAACAGATGAATCTGATTTGCTGGAACTGGGGCACGCTGCAGAGAGGGTCCTAAGTAAACGGAGGCACAGCAGAACACACACACTGAGGTGGGAGAGTGGTGAGAGGGAGCAGGGCGGGGGCAGGAGTTCAGAGATACCATCTTGGTTTAGGAACATGGATGGAAGTGGAGCAGGAAGGGCCAGTCCTGAAAAGTCTTATCAAAGGCTTTGGCTGGCACAGTAGCCAGGGTAATGTCCACACACAGATATAATCTGTCATCAAGTCCAAAGCAAGAGCTAGTGGGCAGTTACTGCTGCTGCTTATTAAATACTGAACTTTCTCATGGATTTCAGTGGGGGAAATTGTGGGGTCAGCTGGGAGGAGGGTGTGAGGATGAGTATGACCTAAATATATTGAGTCTATGTATAAAACTCTTGAACGGTAAACTAAATATATCATTTTCAAATATCAAAAATAAATATTTAACTTATTTGAAATTACAAAAATAATGTAAGTATATTTTATAAAATTAGGATAATACAAGTATAGGCGAGGCTCCCTAGCATGTAACATGTGTCCTTCCTGTGTTCTCCAGGAAGAGACAGGCTTCTCTGAAGTGTTTGGACAGCTGATGCAACAATCTAGAAACAGGGTGCTTCTAAGTCAGGTTCATGGAAACAATGATGTTAGGAAAACAGACTTAGGTTACATGGAGGATGTGAGACTTTCTTTCCTGTGTGTGGCAAGTGCCTGCAGGGGCTCAAAGTCACACATGATTAACTCATGTATCCTGAGACAAACCCAACAGATTTCTACTCATACACGGACAAGACACAGTTCTTTTCCTAGCAGGAAGAATCACGTAGTCTTCATGCTTTGGGACACTGTTTCCCTTCTTTCCAGACATCAGCTGCCAGCTCTGTGTCTAAGAACATGGGAACGTCATTTCTGTTTTGAGCATTTGACCTGGCTTGGTCCTGTGGTGCAGGTGTGCCAGGCCGCAGGGGAGGATGGAGCTCCTGCTTCCAATGCTGGGAACACTGGGACAGAGCCAGGCAGGCAAGACAGCAGCAGACCCTTAGTTCCCATCAGGTGAATAGGCAATTCCCCAAAGCAGTCTCTGATAAAATAGCCACTCACTCCTCCTTATGCAAAACTTGAAAATGCAATGCAATTTATCACAGAAAGGCATCAACCATCTGCTTGGTTCTTAGTGCTTCAGGAAAATTCCAGGGCAATAGTTCCGATCCGCGCGCTGGAGTGCATGGTCCAGTGTGGGCAGCTCCTGTGTGATGGTTCCGGATTAAGGATCACAGATCAGGCACAGGGCCTTGGGATCAAAAGGCAAGAGCCAGGTCATCGCTGAACAGGTTGGTGAGCGAGAAGCTGGAGTAAGAAGACCAGCCTACTGAGGAAAAGACAGCAGAGGTGGGCACTGGGGCGGGGAGCAGCGAATAGCCGTTGTTTTAAACGGCCTGTCTAAGTAAAGAATTATTGTATAAACAATAGGTAATTAGTGAAAGGATTAGACAATGATATGGAATCCCAGGCAGTTAAGATTTGGTGATCAGGAGCAGATAGACATCTTAAGTTGTTGAGGGAACAACATAATGAAAAACAAGAGCAGCAGCAACAGAAACCAGCATGGGGGAGGGGCTGGAGGGACGGCTGTGGCTAAGTGTGTATGCTGAGCATGCAATTGACAAAACCAAATGCAGTCTTCAGCACCCTGGAGGGCAGCGGGTGGCTGGCACCCACCTTAACTCAAGGTCAGAAGACTGTCTTCCCGTCTGCATACTCCCCACACAGAGACACATCTACAAAGTAGAAGTAAAATAAACCTCTCTTTAAAAGCAGTGCTTAGGAGAATCATCCTGCCAGGGAGACAAGAGAGCAAAGGGAGAAACACAGAGCCACAGGCGACATCAAGAAGTGGCAACAGGAAAAGGGACTCTGAGCTGGAGAAGTCACTCACATTTGGGATTGACAGCACCCCACCCAGAACGCTCGGGAAACACTGTGGACAGGGGTGGCATGAGCTGAGGGGCCAGCTCACAGGAAGAATGCTGGGAAACTCTTCTAGATGGCACACAACGCTGTGCTCACAAACTCGCCGCTGCGAACACCTGGAGGAGATCAAGCCAACAAGGTCAGCGGACCTGCCATCAGGCAGCAAGAACTGGACTTGGTCGGCTAGCCAATACAAAGGGGAAGACGTGAAGGTGGGAGGGAGGCCTGTGGAGGAGTGAAGGGTGGATCTGAGCAAGCTACATTGTATACAAGTATAAAATTGTCAAAGAATAAATAAAAGATATCCATTTTGTAAAGTGGAGCCTTAGAATCTCCAGAAGCGTGTAATCGGCTTGGAGAACTCAGAGGGAGTGCATGTAGGGTGACCTCAGGAGTTCACACAGGAGGTGATTCTCCAGCGCTAGCAGCCCAAACGCAGGCCGTGGGCAGGGGATGCCCTTGGTGCCCACCCTGAGGGAAAATGGGAAGAGGTTCATCTACATGTTAAGTTCGGTTGTGCGCTCTAAAGGGCCTCCTCCATTGACAACCTGACAGTGTCTGTGAGGGACCTCCAGCAAGGACAAACTGAACAAATATAGACCGGCTCTTGATGTAGGCGGCACCCTTTAGTTGGCTGGGCTTGTGGACTGAGCAAAAAGGAGGACACAAATTAAACAGTAGCACCCCCCTCCCTCTGCTGTGGATACAATGATGTGAGCAGCTGCCTCTCACTCCTGGCCCATGGCTTCCCTGAGTGATGGACTGTATCCCCTCAGACTGTAAGCCAAACTGAACCCTTCATCATACGGTGTTTGTCAGACATAGTTTTATCCCAACAATGAGAAATAACCCGTGTTGAGAAAACAATTCCATTATCTGCCTGCCATGCATTCCACAGGGATGCACGGTAACAAAGCACATGCGGAGGGTGGGGGAGGTGAAGAGTGTGGTGAGGAAAGAGCCTTAGTTAGCACCTTCCCACCTCCCACTAGGCCCTATCCTAGGAAGGAGAAAACAGGAGCTCTGAGCTGCTTGCCAGGAGCTATCTTGGTCCTGGGAGATAAAGATAAATAGGACACGACTCTTGCCCTTGGAGCTGAAGACAGGAGGGTGGAGCAGCCCTCCCCCTGCAAGCCTCCAGTTGACACTCCTGAGACAGGAGCCCAACATCTGCACAGATGTCACCCCGGGAGGCCGCTGGGAGCTGCCATCCCCCAGCCTCCCACCACGCAGCCCAGGAAACCAATGCACGTAGACACCCGGGCTAAGGAAAACAGCAGCCACTCGGTGCCCCCTGTCCACTGTCCACTGTGCAACCCATACGGTCCTCAGACCACCCAAGACCAACTACAGCCTTAGCATGATATAAAAAATAGACTTCTGGCTGTAATACCCTGGTGTACTGCAGGTCTTAAAACTATCAAATAGATGACGCATGCTTCCTGAGAGGACGCAGATATCCTGCAGCGAGTGTGGCTGCCATACCCCAGTTCAGCATGCTAACGTATGGCTGCATGTCTACACAGCACAGCACAGCACAGCAGCTTCTGAAATGCGGAGTGACACGGTGTATCAAAGGCACTTTCTCATCTTAGTGAGGGATACAGAGTTCCCAGAGGGATGTTAAATCAAAGATGAAAAGGAAGCCCCTGAACGGTGTTAAAAGCAAAAGAAATGCGCTGTGCAGGAGAAAATCGGGGACTTCAGAGGGAGGGCGTGGGCGTTGCTCCTGCTCCTCACGCCGTCTTCTGCCTGACGCTAGCCCTGCTCGGAACACTGTAGGCCCCTGTGTTTACTTTTCTCTTTTCCCTTCTGTGGGGGGAGGGAAGACAGGATGGTGTAATGATTCTAGTATCAAGTGCTTGTATAAAAACAAGTGATGTAGAGCTGGTGTCGCCAGTAAATGTGCTGGGTTTCTAACACAAATTGTGTGTGTGTGTTGTATGGGTGTGTGGACTCATGTGAACATGCGCATACACGTGTGAATATGTCGATGTGTGCTGACAGGCGTGTGTAATTTATGGAGGAGTGTGGCTGTATCTGTACACATGGATGTGTGTACATGTGTTTGTGTGTGTACGTATATGCATGCGTGTATGTGTGTGTGTGTGTGAAGAAACTTCAAGAGTGCACACTAGATTTCCACTTCACCAACTAGATAGAAGCACAATAATAAGCCACACTAGCAAACCCTCCAGGCATACTCGGCAGCATTTTGAGATTTGGACTTGAAAACTCTTCTTTCAAATATCATTTTGTAGCACACTTTAATGTTTAGTTATTCTTTGCTTTTGCAATAAAAATCTCCAAAAGCAGACCAGGGTATAATTAGAAGTCACCATGGGTGGAGTTAAAGGCAAGCCAGTGAGACAGGCTTTAGACAGGACCGTTTCAGCAGCGGCCACGGGCGGGCGTGGAGTGCCGCTCCATGCTCAGGTAAGCCGGGACACAGGGCACAGGGAGCCTCCTCTGCTCCTGTGGACCTCTTGTACCAAGAAGCATCATAAGGACCATGAAAGTCCTGAAACATGATGTCCTCTTTAGCATCATCTGAGACGTATTTGCCTCGTGGAAGAAGAGAGGGGGGAGAGTGAAAGAAAAATTTAAGAAGTTCAAAGTGACACATAAAACTACGTTGACATCAGCCCAAAAGGATCCATGGACGAAGCACCATTGTCATCTGTTCCTGGAAATAAGCTGCCCTGAGAGCCCCTCAGATGCCAGTCACTGTCTCCTCCTGTGACACTATCTGAAAAGCCTCTTTGGACCAAAGAGTAATGAACAAACACCCTGCCCGCCTCCTAGAAGCTTAGATCAAGTGTATCAGTCAAGGTCTGTGAGCAGGCCAAAACTAGTGGAGACCCGCACCGAGAGATCTGCTGTGGGGCTGCAGGAGGCTGCAGGAGGCTGTGGGGCTGCAGCGCTGGGGTCTGTGCAGGGCTGCAGGAGGCTGCAGGAGGCTGCAGGAGGCTGCAGGAGGCTGCAGGAGGCTGCAGGGCTGCAGGGTTGCAGGGCTGGGGTCTGTGCAGGAGTCTGAAGGAGGCTGCAGGAGGTTGTGGGGCTGCAGGAGGCTGTGGGAGGCTGCAGGGCTGGGGTCTGTGCAAGGCTGCAGGAGGCTGCAGGAGGCTGCAAGGCAGGCCTCACAAGCATCAGAGCAGACACAAGGCACAGCAGCCTGAACTCAAGCACAAACTGAAGCTCCCACTTGCCAGCAGCATTTCTTCTCCCAGGGAAGGTCAGCTTTTAAGAATTCAGCTCATTCAGGTTATCTCAGATAACAAGGAAAGACCTTGAATATGGCAAAACTCCTAACACTGGCGAATAGAGTCACATTAAATAAAGAAGCAAAGGAAATGGCCACTAGAGTAGAGAACAAAGTATGTCTGCTAAGAGGAATCTGTAATGTCTAAGAAACTCAGACTACCACCAAACATTAAAACAGAAAAGGTGATCAGGACTGGGGACATAAAGTGCCAGCCACACAAACGTAAGGACCTGAGTTCAAATCTTGGCACGATGGTTCATGCTACAGTTCAGCACTGGGCAGTGAGGACAAGATTTCTGGAGCTCGTTGGCCAGTTGGCTCATCGAAATCAACAAGCTCTGCCTTTACCAAGAGACCTTGTCTGAAAACAACACGGACAAAACACAGATGGGAAAAGACATCCAAGCTCTGGCCTTGAAGAGTATGTGTGCACACACACACAGGCACACACACACAGGCACACACACACACAGGCACACACACAGGCACACACACACACAGGCACATGAAGGCACACAGAGTGCTTCTAAAACAGCAAAAACCTAAACTGGTTCTTAAAAACAAAAAAAAAAAAAAACCGGAAGTGGTGAACAGTGTCTGAGGTGCTAGGCCTCACTGGTCGCTCTCAAAAGCACAAATGCAAATCAGAACCATAAGGAGAAACCATGTCCCTCTAGTCAGAAAAAGACGGAGGATCAGCACTAAAGAGGACGTGGAGCAGCTAGGGAGAAGAGGAAAACCACAGACACCCAGCAGGAGTGTAAATTACTGCAGCTATTACAGAACACAGTATGGCAGCTCCTTTAAAATTAAAAACAGAGGCCCACGTGACTCAGAAATCCCCCTCCTGGGTGTGTGTCCAAAACCCTTCCCGCCAAAGGAGGCACTCTGCAAAGATGGCAGGAAGGTGGTGAGGGTCCACTCTGCTCTGCCAACAGCCTGGGAGAGTCTATGTGCCTGCCTCTGCCAGCTCCGCTAGATCTGCTGGCTCCCATGCCCAAGTGGCTGAGCAGCTTGTGTGACAGCCTGGACCTGTTGCACAGCCTCTTCTTGTTCTCGGCCCCACTTGGAGCTCCCAGCCTACAGCTGAGTGGCCCAGAGCAGTGCAGCCAAATGGGGACTGTGTTGCTTTTAAAGTCTGCGGGGGCTCACCAAACTCGGGGACTCATCGGGTCAGGGGAGGGGCCTGCCTCTGCAGCTACTTGTCCTTTACTTTAGGAAGGATGGCCTGGTGCCCGCCCGTGCCCCCAGAACCCTGGGCATCCCCTTGAGCTTGCTGGGAGGAGGGGGTTTCTCTTTCATCCTCTGTCATGCAAGACCAGAAATAGCTGCTACTTCTTGCTCAGCCATCCGATCAGCATATCGCTTTAACAAACCAGCACCTGGGAGTTCTGATGTCTGTCCTGCCAGCTAGTATGTGACGTCAGAGTATGCACACTCCTCAGGTCAGCCAGTGGCCTCACCAGCAGGAAGCAGACTGAGCCTCCAGCCAGGAGCAAATGTGCTGGGAAAGAGCAATTCCAGATCAGTCCTGCCACCCAGGAGGGAGTGCTGATCTTCTGAGAGCCAGCTGATGCCACATCTGGAATAGCAGCTGCAATGGGAATCTCTGAAGGAGCGAGTCTGCAATGACCCAGCGTCACCCCAACAATCTGCCAGGCTCTGTGCAGGTCAGACGGGCAAGGCGGGAGGTTCCAGAGATCTGCTTTGCCTTTTTTCCACGTCCCTGCAGGTGGAGCACACCTGCAGTCTCTCCAGGAGTGGGTGTTTGTGGATGGCGGCGACTCCAGCCGCTCGCAAGGCCTTACCAACCACAGGAGGCCTCACTCTGTGGGCCACGCGCCTGATGCAGAGATTCTGTGTACCTGGCCTATGCAGTCTGGCTTGTGACTGCTACAGATTTTACCAGGAATAAACCTGGACCCTCAAAACCCATCCCACACACACCGCCCAGACTGCTAGCTCTGTGACCTGAGGGTGCTTGTCTTCTGAGATGTGGCCCACTCCCTCACAGGGCACGCCTGGAACCTCACCCTCCAGTTCAACCAGCAGAAGGTCAGACTGGAGGAAGAGAATCCTAAGAAGAATCAACAAGACATTCTGGGAGAGCAGTGCAGCCTCCCAGGTGAGGCAGGAGAAGCCTCAGATGGAGCAAAAGGCTGTTTGTACCCACAAAGACGGCAGGAGGTTGACAGCCACAGCTTCTTGAGGACCAGCACAACCGTCGTTCCACAGAACACACCACCCAGGCAGTTTCTACTTTAGAAGAGCTCTTTCCTTATTGCCCCCAACCCTGGGGACTGTAAGGCCAGTTGCCTGCTGAGAACTGCCCTGGGCTCCGACCTGAGTTCTCCAGGAGCAAAGAGCCCGGTCCCACAAGGAAGCAGGAGAGAACTGACCTCCAAGAGCTGACCTTTCACTTCCATGTGCATGCCATGGCTGCCCCTCTTTCTCCCCCTATTTCTCGCTCCCTCTGCCCCTCCCTTTCACCCTTCCCCCCTCTCATGAAGGTCTTTAAGTAATAGAGCCGAGAAAACAAAATACAAGTACAGGCTTCCCGAGAGGGGTCAATGGACCCCGATGGCACTGGTGACATCACAGTGATCTCTACAGAACGGCCCCGGAGGACCGACTAGGCAAACCCGCACGGCCCAGGAAGGACCAGGCTGACATGGAGCAGAGAAGAAGCCAGACAACTCAGGCTGACTCACACAGGCGCTCCATTTTTTTTTTTTTAATCCACACAGCCACCTACAGTATTTTAATTTAAAATTTTTACCCAAGTCCTTTGGAAATAGAATTTTCATGAAAGCCCACACGTCTAAAAAGATTTTCAGTTCCCACATCTGATTCCCCAGACCTTCAGGCTTCTGTGCCCCTCTCCAAGCACAGCTCCTTTTCCAAGCCTTGGTGTATAAAACACAAACACTGCTTTCAGCTGAAATCTAATCAATCTACACTTAGTCGAAACACAAAAATCAAATTCTCATCTCAGAAGGTTTTTTTTTTTTTTTTCAAAAGCAACTGCAGCATTTTCCTTCTGGGAGACCCCAGGCTGCCTCCCTGAGTTCCTGCACTCCCGTCTTCTCCCTCATAGTTCCCAGGGTGGCTGCGGAGCAGGGGCTGACAGCCAGGACATCTCATCACCCTCCCAGGACCAGGCCAGTTCCTGCTGCCCGCTCCTCTGTGAACAGGGGGAGTCTGAACTCAGGCCTCTAAGATCTAAGCACAACAGTCTGTGATCTCAATCTGCCCGCCCTGCCACTGACCCCTGGAAGGCCAAACTGTAAAGGCAGCTGTCCACGTATCTGAGGTTCTTCTGCGGTGACTCCCTTGGTTCCCATCTTTCTCACCAGGATAAGGAGAGCTAGTCTCTGGTTCCTAAAATTACCCAGAGTGCCCAGTGCTAAGATGTGGCCTGTTCGGCTGGAGCAGATAATCAAAGCTGACTTGTGGGTCACTGGTCTCCACTTGGTCTCAGTTTCCTTTGAGGGCACTGAAGCGGCCCTGCCTCTCCACCTCTTTGGAGGACCCTCGGTGCGCTGTGCGCTTGGAGACACCCACCAGCTAGTGTCTCGCCAGTCTTCGGGGCCAGGCGGTCCATGTTCTCCCCGCCATCAGAGCTCGCCTCTGAGAGGCTGTTTCCAACTGCAGCCTGGGACCGGCTACAGCGTGATCTAGTAAATTTAATGCCTGAAGAAATTCCTGCCAACCAGGCAGACACTGCTACCCACCCCCTTCCCTTCTGTGCCCGAGCCCATTGCTTCCTACCCTGGCAACAGCCCACGTGCCTCCAAAATGGCCCCCACCAAAGCCTGGAGGCAGGTCCCCGGAGCGGGGCATGTGGGTGGTGGCGGAGAGCCACCGCTCCCCATCCCACCCACCAGGAGGGAGCCGAGCTGTGCAGCGCTGTGCTCACCTCGCGATCCGCCTCAGTCCCGGGGAACAAAGTCACCGAGAACCAGCCATAAAGTCCTTGGAAATATGGTGGGGACGAAGAAGGAGGGTGTCACATTGAAAATCAGATCACTCTGCAACCTCACACAGTGGTGTGTTGGTAAACGTTCACCAGCAAGCTCTGTACTAACACACACACACACACACACACACACACACACACACACACACGCCCTGGGCTAGAGGCTGAAGGACCATCAGCACAGTAACCGTGTGATAAGTTCCGTATGGCCAATCGGTCCCTACAGCGTCAGGTCTTAGAGGTGAAGATGAAGGATGGAGAGATGCCTCAGGGGGTAAAGTGCTTCCTGGGTAAGTGTGCAAATGAGCTCAGATCCCCAGGCCTGGGTAAAGACGCTAAAACAGGAGGTGTTGGCAGGAGAATCCCCGCTCGGGGGACAGCTAGCCTGGGGCACACGCTGGTGAAGAGTCCCGCCTTTTACCTCCACAAGTGTGCAAAGGAGTATCCACATTCATACACAGGAACACACACATGCATGTACACACACATCATACACACACACACACACACACACACACACATAATGAAGATGAGCAGCAGAACATCCCTCATTTGACAAAATTTAAAAAATGTTCCTAGTGACTTATGTAACAGTTTTCAATCACCAAAGAACTGGTCCTTGTTTTCGTGTGGGGTGTGTGTGTGGGTGTGGGGGTGTGGGTGTGGTTCACACAGAGTAACCCCAAATGATGACACCCCAGTTTATTTCCCATTGTTACCTTTTTCATTACACTTCTTTTGGGGGAGCAGCAACATGGGGCACAGGCTACATCATGGCGCACACAGAGCTCAGAGGACGACTTTCAGAATTGGTGTTCTTTGCCCATGTGTCTCTGAGATCAAACTCGGGTCCTCAGGCTGTGGGAGGCCCTCCACCTGCCAGGCCTCATCATTAAAATTTTCTGCGCATCATTAAAATTGTCCTGTCACTTTTTGAAATCTAGGCCAGGACTTCCCAGTCTCCGCAATATGGAGACTTTGGAGTGACGAGCACAGCTGCGTCTTTCTCCGGGAGTCGGGGAAGGTACAGTCGTCCCGTGTGGCATGGGCTAGTTCCCATTACCCCTGGCTGCTGCTCTCTAGACGCCGGGACAGTGCAGCCATTGTTCATATCAAACGTGTCTCCAGAGGGTTCAGGGGCCTCCTGAAGGCCCCCTCTGCTCGGGTCGGAAGAAGTAAACAACCCTGCACTGGCTGCTTGATAGTCTTCCTGGTGCGCCCACTCCCACCACAGCCATGGTGACAATCAAAGCGGTGTCACAAACACAAGCTGAAGAGATATGAGGTGACGTGTTCACAGCACGCAGACACAGGGATGGGAGTGGCCCTCGGGTCTGGTGCAGAGCTGGAGGAAGTGAGCCGGTAAAGTGCTTGCCTGGCATTTACAAAGCCATGCACTCTGCCCCCAGACACACCAGGCCTGTTGCCCCAGCACTCAGAAGCATCACAAGTTCAAGGTCAGAGCATGTCTGAGGCCAGCCTGGGATGTGTGGAACCCTGTCTCAAATTTTTAAAAAAGAAACATTGGCGCATTAAATAAGAAGAAAGTGCTATTTTGAATATTCTACCTTAGCTTTTGATATTTTTAATGTAAAAGTTCACAGAACTTAATTATAAAATGGATGCATTTAACAATTGCCTCCTAAAAGTGCCAAAATGTTAATATTTTAGTGTCAGCTCCAGAAAGCCAGCACAGCTGACTCCAGCACTCTCTGCCGGAGCTTCGGGATTAGAACAGAGCAGACAGGGTGCACATTTCAAGTGGGCTGTGTGTGTGTGTGTGTGTGTGTGTGTGTGTGTGTGTGGAGGGTGTGTGTGAGAGGTGTGTATGCATGTGTGTTGTAGGTGTGAGTTGTGTGTGTATGGTGGGGGGTGTTGCCCATGTGAGGTGTGTATACATGGTGTGTGTGCATGCACACACGTGTGTGTGTGTGTGTGTGTGTGTTGCTTCCCCTTCACTGATCCCGACTCTCCCTTCAGTTAAGGCCTAGCCTTCACTAACACACAGAGTTGAGTGTGATGACCCTAGGAAACTGCTGTAACGAGCTGTGAGAGTGAAGCCATGTTGCAGCGGAGACCACAGGATGGTAGAGTCCCAGGACCTCGGGTGTCCCAGCTTGTAGGAGAGTCACAGGTGCAGAGCAGGACAAGCCGAGGAGGCTGGGTTCTGCGGGCAGCCTAGGCTGTGGACTCGGGCTCCGACAGCCCCGGGAACCCCACCCTGTGCCCGAAGCCTGGCATGCTGCTGCAGGACGTCTGCTGGGTTCGGCTTGATTTGGTCAGGGTTTTTCTTCACAGGTCCTGTCTGCATTTCTCTCCTTCAGAACTGCCGGTGTTTTGTATCAAGGACAGAATATTTTCTGGTAAGGTGATGTGGTCAGCATGAAGTTGAGGAATGGTGTTGCTCCATCTTGTCCACTTGACCTAAATCCAAATTGTTGTGGAAAGACACATGTCCCTGGGAGTGTTCACAGAAAGTTTAACTGAGCAGGGAAGACTGACCTAAATGTGGGAACCACCATCCCGTGGCTGGGACTAAATAAAAGGAGACAGCAATATGGAGAGAAAACAGAAAGCACTTGCCAAGCACTGAAGAATTCTGGGATCGCCACACACATATTCTCCCGCCTTAGAAGTACTAAGAACTGGAAAATGCCAGCAGAAAGCAGCATCAAAAACCCTACAAATGACTCTGACAGTCCCATCCCAGCGTCTCCCTTCTGCTTTGTCCTTCTCCCGTCTCCCAAGCTTCCCAAATGCTGTGCTGCTGGTGCCTCTGCTTCCGGGTCCTCAACCTGCGTTGTTCCAGAAGGAGGAAGTCCCTGTAAGCCAATGACCTCTGCTCAGTGTCCAAGACAGTACTTCTCACCATCGCTTCAGCCTCGCTCCTCACAGTGTCGGTGCTTGGTCCATAGCTGGCTGTGGTGGTTTGGATGACAATGGCCCCCACAGGCTCATAGATTCAAATGCTGGTCACCAGGGAGAGGCACTATTTGAAAGGATCGAAGGTGCAGCCTTGGCGGAGGAAGTGTGTTACTGGAGTTGGACTCTGAGGCTGCAAAAGCTCACGCCAAGTCAGAGCCTCTGCCTGTGGGTCAGGATGTAGTTCTGGCCACTTCTCTAGTGTCCGCCCGCGTGCCTCCTTGCCACTGTGAGGGCAATAGACTAGTCCTCTGAAACTGAAGGCCAGCCCCAGTGAAATGCTTTCTTTTCCAAGCCTGCCACGGTCATGGTGTCTCTTGACAGAAAGAGCGCTGCCCATGACGACAGCAGAAGGACCTACCGCTCAGCTTTAGTTTAAAGGCAATTGTGTCACAACAGCCATCTCACTGATCGGAGGGAGGCTTGGTTCTTCCAGACACAGATGACCTCTGAGGCTGTATCTTCAGCCATCACCTCTTGGCTGTGTGTTCCACATCCTGGCACTCAGCCACAGCATGAATGGGGAACGCCTGGAGGGAAGTGCGGGTGCTGAGCATGCACAGATGTTTCTCCTTGCTGCCTAAATAATGCAGTGTGACATCAACTTACACAGCATTTACGTTATAGGGGGTGTTAATAGTACCCTAGAACTGACTCAGATAACTAGGAGGATGTGCAAGCACTGCGCCATTTTAAAGAGATCTAGAGTACATCTATAGAGCTTGCTAGCGATGGGAAGCCCTGGGTCATGCCTCACGGATGCAGAGGAACGGCTGTACATTGTTTAAGTAGGAGGCGGGCCTTATGTAGAGCCAGGTCCAAAGTCCTTATGTGCCAATATGACCCTGATTCTGATTTCCCACACGCTGGGGTTATAGGAGAGTGCCACCATCTCAGCTTATGGCATCCTAGGACTCTAATCCAAGGCTTCGTGCCTCCTAGGCAAGCACCTTAACAGTCGAGGTGCCTTCCGAGCCCAGAGACAAAGACTTCTTAAAAAGCAGAGACCCGTGAGGTTTTTAAGACAGCAGTTAAGCAGGATGTCTAGATACCGCCACGGCACAGTGTAACCCATACTGTCATGATCCCTCTCCTCCAGGACTCCCAGGGTCATTTTCTCTCAAAATATCCCAAACAGCCCAAGGAGACTGTCTTAGTTACTGTTCTGTCGCTGTGACGAGCACCTCCAGTGACAAACCGCCTTCAACCAGGCCACACCTCCTAATCCTTTCCAAAATGTTCTGCTAACTGGGGACCAAGCATTCAAATGTCTGAGCCTATGAGGGCAATTCTCAGTCAAGCCACCACAGGGACTACAGGAAAAAAAGTTTCAGAGGCTTTCGGAAGACATGATGTGCTCTGAGGAAAAGCTAGAGATAGCAACTCCCAGGAGAAAATGAGTGATCTTTACCAGAAAGTTCTCCCTGCTGTCCTGGGGAAGCTCAGGGAAGTTTCAGAAGCCTGGACCAGGCTGAGCATGCCATGAGCTATAAACCACCCACATGGGAATGAGAAGTGCTTTGTACACAATGAATGACTGCTGTTTTAACGGTCTGGACCACTACAGAATGGGCTCCATAAAGTCAGTGGATAAACACACCCTGGACCAACGGCTGCTGGTCTGAGGTGTCTGAGGGGGTGTGTGCTCAGTTCCCAGACCAGTGAGTAAAGCAGGCCCTCCCATGGTCAGGATCCTGGTCACGGAGCAGGCCACACAGGAGGCCTAGTGCAGTCCCTGCCGACCCTTCCCCAGGAACGGACACAGCATCCTCTCTACGGAAGCAAAGGTGTTCCTGGGTACCCCTGCACATTTGGGGAAGCCTAGAGACACTGCAGATGACAGCCAGATGGAGATGCAGAGCAAGGCCTGGACCAGGCCTTCCACCTTTAGTGGTGAATGCCTGTCTCTAGGATCCATGGCAACAGTGGCAGGTGAATGCATAAGCGCAGAGAGGTCCAGGGCTCTCAAGCCCCTGGACAAAAGCTGGCATCTGTCCAGGTTGTCAGGATGCTGAGGGTAACTGACCTTACCCCTGAGAAATGCACATGAGAGATAAGGTTGTCTGAGTCTTCCCTAGAAATGGCTATTTGCCTTCCACTGGGATGAGTGACAGGACCCGGGCTAAGAGGAAGGTGCTGTCTGTGTTTGGGCCGTCATCTGAATGTGTCCCCCGAGGGGGAAGCTCAGCCCCTCGTATGACGGCACTGAGTAGCATTGGGGCTTAGTGGGAAATAA
Organism: Rhombomys opimus; assembly: GCA_010120015.1. Classification (NCBI taxonomy): domain Eukaryota; kingdom Metazoa; phylum Chordata; class Mammalia; order Rodentia; family Muridae; genus Rhombomys; species Rhombomys opimus. Next base: position 6,822,715 of record REGO01000055.1, on the reverse strand, counting down.
CCGAGTCGCGGCTGTGGCTGCCGCAGGGGGCTAACTCCCTGTGAGCGGAAGCGTTCCTATAGAAGAGCGGGCACAGCTCCTCCCTGGCCTCTGGCTTCCTCCCTTGCCATGTTCTCTCTTCTGTGCTTCCTGCCGTGGGCCCTCAGCACAGCTGGTACTGTGTCCTCGAACCCCTAAAGCAGGGGGCTAAACAAACCCCATCCTTTATAAACTTCCCAGCCTTATATGCTTCATTACAGTAATACAAAATGGGATGCTACAGCACCCCAGGGATGATGACCGTAGGGGAGAGTGACCCCTGAGTCACATGACTTCTGTTCGCTTGGCCACAGCTCTCAGAGGCCTGGACAGGACGTGGCTTCTCTAGGGATCCCTGAGCCCCGCCTCAAGTCTCTGAAGGGGTGTGATAGAAAGAGTCGGGGTGTCCCACGCAGACACGTCCACTGGACCCTGCTTCCCAGCATTCATTACCATTCACCCCATCTGCTAAGATCGTCCAAAATGCAGCCAGCTGCCCCACAGGCCCCTTCTCCCATGTCAGGTCCAGGAGCTTCACAAAGCCCCCAGACCTCGGTCCTCTGTGAGGAATCTGGACCCTGAGAAGGAGAGACATGGGCTGGGTTTATGGCAGGAGTCCGGCAGACGAAGGCAACAAATACCTGAAACTGAGAGTGTAAGGTCCCAAGTCTGGAGACTTGGAGGGTATCAGTGGCAGGAGCCATGCTGCCTGCAACATGCACCAGCAAAGTCCTGCTGGGGTGCCTGGCTCAGGGAGAGGGGTTCTCTGTGCTTAGGCTTGGCCAGTGTCTGTGCAGGAGCAGTCTCAGTCCTTGCTTGCTCAGTGGAAGAGCAGGCTCAGCGGCCTTCTGAATAGGAGGGGGGGGGCACTGGAAGAGGCAACCATGTGTCCCCGCGTTTCCTTGTCACGTGAAGACAGCCAGTGCTGCCCTGATGTCCTCAGGAGTCCTCAACAGGGTTCTACAGCCCATCCCACGGGAGACAGCCAGCCTGGGTGGGGAAGGAGCACCAGTGGGCTCCGACCCTGGGGAACAGCACAAAGCTGGGTGACAATCTGAAACACACTCTTCCGGAAACTCTGGAAAATTCCGCTTGTCAGGATTCAAAGCTGCAAATACATGGTTCTCGGAGAATCTAGGAAGCCTGTGGTCACAGGAGGCTACACAGCTCTGAGCAGCCCTGCTCCCTGCCTGCTCGTTCTCTGGGAGACTCTGTTTGAAGAGAGTCCCCTGCGGAAGGAGCTCAGTGTGCCATTATTCTCAGTACTGGAGCTAGCTGCAAGCCGGCAGCTCCACACAGCCCCACCCCAGGGGCCGGCTTCCGGTGGCTTGGATGGGTTTAGATACAAGAGTATGTGTCATTGTGCATGCATGTGTGTGCGTGTGCTGGGCCTGTGTGTACATGTACAGGGAGAGACTAGGGGACAATTTCAGCTACCACTGCCCAGGAGCCATCCACCTTGGCTTTCGAGTCCAGGCCTTACTGATTGTTAGGCTGGCTAGTCAGCCAGCCCTGGGGATCTGCCTGTCTCTGACAATCTCAGCTGGAACCCCAGGCCACGCCCTTACATGTGTTTGGGGATCAAACTTGGGGCCTCATGCTTGCACGGCAAGCATTCTTCAACCCCACCCCCAAAGGACTAAGGCAGAAGATCTGGAGGCCACAGCCTTTCAGCATAAAACACAGCAGGGCGTGTCCTGTGTGGTCTGGCCTTCCCAGGGATGCAGCTCCTGTGTCAGCTCAGACTCTCGGATGTCATGGGTCAGCACACAGCTGTGGGCACTGGGAACGTGAGAGTGGATCTCAGGGAGTCAGACCCTGTACGGCCAGTGACAACCAAGCTACAGGCTGTCTCCTCACACAACCTCCCTGAGAGGCCTGCCCAACCTCTCTTCACCTCAGGCCTAGCTCTTCTAGGCGGATTTGCCTTGTAGGCCTTAATTTCCAGCAGCCTGGGCAGGAAGCCTCTCCACTTGGTGCTCTGGGGTCTTTTCTTCAGGAGCTGTGCCTTGTGGGTGCCCGCCAGGGAAGACTGCTCAGACACGGCTTTCAGCAATGGAAAGTCATCACTAGCCAGCAGGTGACAGGAATCCCAGAGCAGCACTGAGCCTTTCTCAGGGCACAAAACCATGTTCTGGGGTGACATATGTCAGGTAACAGTTAGCCAGAAGCAGAACCACAGAGGCTGAAACAAGGTTAGTTCATTCAGAGACTTCCCCAGAATCACGGACTTCAGTGGTGTGGTGTCCCGACCCTCGGGAGTTCAACGGGTTCCTAAAGAGGGTGGTGGAAAGAATGGGAGGAGGACAAGAGACACAAGGAATGAAGGCCAAGTCTGTTTGTCTGATCAAAGCCTCATTTATTAGAAATTTTTACCCAACTTATATAGGGAGAAGGCAGGAAAGGGGGGAGGCTAATTTACTGCTGCAAGAGATAGGAAGAGTGTTTTCATGGCTTGAATATTGCACCTGCAAGATACCGTAAGGATGTTTTCTTAAGATATCTCACGGATGCTCTCAAACTAACAGACAGATGTCCTCACAAATCTATCACCCATGATTTAGGGTCCTAGGTAACTCTTTCACTAAATAGCTCTAGGTCTCCACTAAATGACCTTTGCTCACTATTTGGCTTTGGCTTCAGTAAAGAGCTTTGGCTCCCGGCAGAGTGGGTCTTTGTTTTCATGGTCAGAGGTGGTGTTGTCTATGGTGGTGTTGTTTACGGTCCACGGTACTTCTATCATGGAGTCGGTTGTGCTAAGGTTTGGGGGCCTACTGGGACCCGGAGGACTGTTACAGACTCTGTTTACAACTGCTCTCCCTAGGCCAGGGAGAAGCTCCCTCATGTGTGGAAGTGGTCATCTATGCAAGATGCTAGATCCAGAGACACTGAGCGAGCCAGGAATTCTGGGAAAGATTCAAAACCACACGGCCGGGGCTGGTCTTCCCACTTAGCTTTTGTGGAATACTTAATTCTTCCCGTGGGACCTCTAGATCAGGGATTGAGACACATAGAGATAGGCCTTTGGACTCTCCCTATGCACTGTGACACCAAGCCCATTCGGCCACCAGCTATCATGAGCCATAATGCACCAAGCAAGCAGCCCAAGGTCTCCGCCATAGCCAGCAAACCTCCCACCCACCCACCAAGACTCGGACCAGAATCCAGAGGTGGGACAGGTTCACAGAGCTAGGTGAATGCAGAGTCGGATCTGATGCTAAGAGCCGAGCATCCCAGGCAGTGGCAGCACTGTTGTTTCAGTTAGGAATTATTTGCTAAGGAAAGTATTGTATGAGAACCAGTCCTGCAACCGGGGCTCAAGCCAGCGTCTTCATAGACGTGTGATCTATGAAGCCCAACTCCCACCTCCTTCTTCTATGAGGGGTGTGTGTTTGTGTGTGTGTGTGTGTGTGTGTGTGTGTGTGTGTGCGTAGAGGACAAAGAACAACCTCAGGTATCAGGGCTCAGGCATCATACCTCCTCCCCTTCTTCTCTCTCTGTCTGTCAGTCTCTGTCTCTGTCTCTGTCTCTGTCTCTCTCTCTCTCTGTCTCTCTCTCTCTCATCACTCTGGAACTCATCAGGTAGGCTAAGCTGGCTGACAGTGAGGCCCAGGGATGCCCATCTCTGCCTCTGCAGCACTTGGTCACCAGCAAACACCACCATGCCTGGCCTTTTTGCTGTAGCTTCTGGGAAGTGAGCATCTCACCAACTGAGCAGGAAATCATTACCTGCCAACACATGAGCCTTCATTCTCTAAACCCTGGAACACCACAGACTCACAGATTGACACCACCTCCCCATACACAAGCAGGTGGAGGCGGGCAAGGTACAGTGCCTTCTACGGACCCACAGAACCCAGAGTCGAATCCAGATGCATCTCAGGGAGCTGAGCCCTGGAACATTCGTTTTCCCCCTCTGTCTCTGCTGAGTGACCCTCGGAGCCCCTGAGTGCCAGTCGCCCCACAGGATCTCCCCGAGGGCTGAAAGCACAGCCTGAGCTATGCCTGAGCACCCACGCTGCTCCACACATGCTCTGTGCCCACCCCGGCCCCCAGCCCAGCCCCTCGAGGGAGCACACACCTCACCTGGCACCTCTTCCCATGAGGAGGCCGGGCACTCCAGGCAGCTCAGCTGTGCTGCGTCACTGGCTAAGGCAAAGGGGTGCCCTTGCAGGTCCCTCAGCCAAGGAGAGCCGGACTATGAATGGCTTGGAGTCTTTCTCCCTTCACCAAACATGAGGGCTAACGGCCCTAGGCCAGTCTGTCTGCCCGACAGCCTGCATCTCCTTGCTTCCTTTTCGTGGTCTTCTTCGGAACTGGTTCTGTTTTTAGACTTTGAACTCCAGATAAAAAGCTCTTTGGTAGGATTTGAAGATTGTCGGCCATTTTGCCTTCTCCTAAGGCAGCCTTTGAGCTGAGCACATTCTACTCACAGGGTGCAAATGTCGTCCTGTCCTCGCTCACTCATTCATTCACCAGGCCTGCATCGAGGGGTTAACATACACCAAGCACTCTTCAAAGCCAGATGACACAGACCTCACTGTCAAAGACTGTGTGACAAGGTAGAAGGCCATAAGGCTGGGGAGACGGCTCGGGGGTAAAGCGCCTATCACACACGTGTGACAAGCGGATGTAAGGCTGAACACAGGAGTACATGACTCCAATCCCAGTGCTCTTCGGCGAGGTGGGAGACAGAGGCAGGAGAACTCCTGAAGCCACTGGGCCAGCCGGCCTGGCACACAAGACACTAGAACAAGTGGCCCTGCCTCCAACAGGTGAAAGGACCTCTGCCTGAATGTGCTGCACCAGAGTGCGCTCTCTCTTCTCTCTCTCTCTCTCTCTCTCTCTCTCTCTCTCCTCTCTCTCTCTCTCTCTGTCTCTCCCCCTCTCCTCTATCTCTCTCCTCTGTCTCTTTCATCTCTCCTTTCCTCTCTCCTGTATCTCTCTCTTCCTTCTATCTCTCTCTTTTTCTCTCCTCTCCTCTCCCTCTGTTTCCCTCTCTCTCCTCTCCCTCTCCCTCTTTCCCTTCCCCCCACCCTGAGGTGGAGCGCCCCTGCACAGCTGGATGGCTGCCAGCCCCACCTACTAGTGCTGTCCAGGGAGACACCTCTCTCACTTCTCAGCTCACTCAGCAAGTGCAAACAGGAGCCAAACAAAGGACCTCCCACCTTTGCACCTCCATCCCAGGGCACTCTTAAGTGTTAGTGTGGAAACAGCAGGAAGCCACCCACTTCTGTCCAGCAGGACCGCAGGGAGAGGTGGGAAGTTCCTGGCAGTTCTGCAGGGAGCATCTTGCAAGAATTGCTAATAAAATGTCCAATGGTGCAGTACAAGCCACACTGCAGTCCCATGGTGAATTACTTCAGGCTTAAAGAATTCCAAAGAGAAATCAGACAATTAGCAACTTCCAGCGACAGAAGGCAGAGGTGGTTGCCTTCTGCCTGCAGAACTGCTGCCTCTGGCTGCTGCTTGAGCTGGCTTTCGGCTGTTCCCTAGAGAAAAGCCCCCTCCAGCATTCCCTCCACAGGGATGCTGCCACACTTATCTCACTGGCTTCATTAAAGAGTCTCCATAAAAAAAAGCAAACAAACAGAATGCTCTCATTTCAGAGCTTTGTGGTTGGTTTTGTAAATTCTCTTAACATATAACAAGGCTTTTCTTTGACTGTGTAAAAAGAGAGCAGTATGAGGCAGGCTTCTATTCTTTAATCTTTTAAGTTTATTTTTATTTTGTGTTAGGAGTGGTTTTGCCTGTTTGCATGTATGTGTACCCTTTGCACGCAGTACCTATGGAGACAAGAAGAGGGCATCAGAGCTTGGGACTAACGTTACAGATGGTGGCCAGCCACCATAGGAGTGCTTGGACAAACCCAGATTGTCTGCAAGAGCCGTGAGAGCTCTTAACCGCTGAGCCGTCTCTCCAGACCCCAGTCTCCCATTCTTATCAAGCTTCAGTTCCTAATAAGATCATTGAGCTTATGTGGCTTTACAAAAGATACAATAGTTTTAAAAATATGCCTTCATTCCATACTGCCACAGCAGGCTTTTGCCGCAAGCTGGTGGAGATCCCTCTGTCAGCTTGAAATAAGAGAAGGACCTTCTCCAAAGAGAATGACTTGAGAGTCAAACTGCAAGGTGACACACGGCTACAGTGTCGCCTTGTGTGTTTAAAGAGGTTCGAGGAGGCAGTGCTCTAAGGGTGAGGTGAGCATGGTCACAAAGACAGTTTGAAACAATCTCATCAGCTAAGATCAGTAACAAAGCTGGTGACAGGCTTTCTATGACCAATGACCTTCAGTGTTGGGTTTCCTTTGTAACTTATGATTGCTTTTCCTTCTATTGAGTTTGTAATGGTTACTCTCATTTGTCAACTTAATAAGATATAGAGCCACCTAGGAGACCTCTCTTGGCAGGTGCAGGGGATTATCTCATTGGGTTAAATCTGGAGGAGACCCTGCCCTCCATCCGTGGGAGGCACCACTCCCTAGGCTTGGACCCTAACTCCATAAAGGGAAGAAACTAGCTGTTTCCGTTATTCTCTGCTTCCTGCTTGTGGCTGTGGTGTGACAGCTGCTTCAAGCTTCCGCTGTCTTGACTTCCCCGTGATGGCAGACTGTAGTCTTGAACTCTGAGCCAGCATAATTTTTTCCGCAAGTTGCTTTTGTCATAGTTCTGTATCACAGCAGCAGGAAACAGAGCTAAGACACAAGCAACTCCATTTGAATCATATGGTTTTTCCACTTGAGACTGATTTTCAAATTTCAATATCTTTCTAATTCATTCCCTTTAACTAATAGGCTAGAAATCACTTGGGACCATGATCTGACCCCTCTAAATCCAAATTTTGTTGTTCCTCATTGAAGTTCTTAGTTATAAAAAATAACATGAAGCCTTTTCACAGCGGGGTCTAAACCCTCTTGGAGAATGGTCATAGTGCTAACATCCACCCTTTGTCTTGACAGCACAGATAATGGCTGAGGTCCTGAGGTGCAACAGCTTCCTCTCCCACAGGCTAGGAGGCATCCATCCCTTTGGAATCCTGCCAATGAGTGGAGGCCACGCTGGCACTGCCCCGCCTTCCCCAAGCTTATCACCTCTCCTCAACCACTTCCCAAGTATGGCTGGCCCCGGCTCTGCCTCATGCACACACCCAGCCACTTCAATGCCATGTCACTGCGCACTCCAGTCCTTCCTCTCCCCCTGGGAAAAGATGCGCCCACAGCCAGCGAGGAGGAGGTGACCTGTTTGCCGCTCATCCAAACCCTCATGTCCAGTGAAAAACTGAGCCATTGTGCAGAAATTGTTCTATAAACTTCTAAAATTAGTGTCTCCTGATCAAACACTAGCTATGCAAGATACACACACATACGTACATACACACACACACACACACACACACACACACACACGCATGCACGCACGCACGCATGCACACACACACACATACATATGCACTGTTCCTCAGTAGCCATAGGAGACTGGTTCCAGAAGCTATGGGAAATGTAAAAAGTCAAATGTCCAAGGACCTATTGTAGATGGTGTGGATATTTGCTAGAGAGAGAAATATATAGCATGGTATTTCTGTATTGCCTAGGAGGAAAAAGCCATTTTAAGGCATAAGAGCATGGGTTCCTCTGTACCCACAAAACTCACTGAGCCCTTCATCTTCCTTCACACATTAATTGTCTTCAGATTATGTATGCATGTGATAAGCAATAACAGTTCCTATATCTATTATTCAAGGAAAAGTTCTTTCCTTGTTCAGTACATGTAAAATATTTTTCAATATTTTTAAGTTTTGGTTGATTGAATCTTTGGGTGTAGAAGCTACAAACAGAGAAAACTGACATAAAATATGTGTGTAGATACATATACACACACAAACCTATGTGTGTATACATGGGGTCAAATGCCGCGTGGCTACTCGATGCTTTTCCTTCACACAGCAGAGCAGAACAATGCACAGACGGCCACAGACAGCCCCACGCTTGCTCCACAAGTGTGTCCTTCCACGCTTGCTCCACAAGTGTGTCCTTCCACGCTTGCTCCACAAGTGTGTCCTTCCGCCCTCCACTGCTGACGGCAGCTTGGAGACTCTGCAGTCTTTGATGGGTGACAGCTCAGAGTCTGTTAGTCCGCATTGTGCATTACAAGCAAGTGTGAATTTGTGTCATAAATAAAGCAAAATAAACTTCAAGTTCCTGGAACAACTGCCCAAAGTCAAGGAAGCTTGGTGGGGAATAAGAGTCCATGAGACAAAAGGCCCCGGCTCACCCTGGAAGGCCCCGGCCTTTGAAACACTCCGCTGATACCTGACCTGTAACTTGTATTACCAATGTGCCCAGCATTGTCTGTTCCCACAGACCTGGAAGGAAGGGAGACCGCGGCTGAGATTCAGCAATGGATACCCAGGATCTGCTTCTCTAAGTCTCCCCACTCGCTCGACGCCCTTGAGCCCAGCCTCTCCCTCTTACCCATTTGCTCCCTCTCTGTGGAAACGTGGCTCTTTGTGCTTTTGCTCTGACAAGTGCAATTTTACGGCAATTAGCATTTCTTTTAGGAAAACTTCCGTGAGGGGAGCAGCTGGGAGCCCGCTCACCATCCACAGGTGTGAAGGCCGCTGCAAACCTTAATTTTCCCACATCTGATTGACTGGCTCTGAGCACCTGCTGTCCAGGTTGGGGAGCTGTTTGGCCCCTGGTGGGAGACATTCTTGCTCCCTTGGGTTGTGCAGGTGGCCCAAGCAGTTCATGCCACCCCGTCACCCTGTAAATTGTGGGAAGAAGCCTCTAGGCACGTCTTCTCTCCTAAATCTGCACAATCCGCTGAATGGCACAAGACATGGACACGTGGCTCCTCTGTTCCCACGAAAGCCACAGAGACCTTCCACATCTCCCAAGGTCTCCTCCCTGTGGTAACTTCTCAGGAAGTCCCATAATGCCTTGTGCTGGCGTCCTGATGCTGTGGAATAAGCTACGTAAACGTAGCAAACAACGTAATATGGCACCCAGCAGTTCTGCAGATTGAAGCGCAGCACGGGCCTCGCCAGGCTAACAGGAGCTTTCAGCAGGACTGTGTTGCCTCTGCAGGTTCCAGGTCTCAGCTGACTCCCTCAGTGTGGAGATGCCTCCAGAGCCTCAGGCGTTCGAGCACCTGGTCCCCAACTGTGGAGGTGTGCTCCTGCTGGAGGAAGCGTGTCTCCGAGAGCCAGGTTTGGCGACTTTAAAGACTTACACCAGGTCACACTGAGACCGCCCGCTTTGTGGTTGCAGATAAAGGCCCTCAGCTTCCTCTTCTGCAGCCTTATTCTGCTGCCGTGGACTCAGACCCCTCTGGAACTGCAAGCCGAACAAACCCTTCTTTCCCCGAGTTGCCTTGGTCACAGTGTTCTGTCACAGCTGCAGAAGGAACTGAGACTCTAGCGTGAGCCGTCTTCCGCAGACTAGCCACACCCTTGTCTTGTGACTCCACAGCCAGGAATGAGGTCAGGTCCTTCCCCCTCTGCCCTTTCTCTCCTTCCCCAACTCCCTTGCTCCCTTGCCTATCTCTGCCCTCCACTTATAAGCAATGGATGACGTCGGCCACCCAGTGGCCCAGCATCTTCCTGACTGGCAGCCTTGGTGCCGTCTCCAATCTCAGTTTCCTTTTGCAGAGTATCACATATCCACAAAGTCCAGGGGTTGGGGTCTGGGCACCAGTACTAGGAATATTTTCGTCACTGTGACAAACTATCTAATAAAATAGCTTAAGGAAAGAAGTGCTCCTTTTTGCTTAGTCTTAGAGGTAACGTCCTATGAGGAGCCAGTTGATTTATTAATTTGACCCACTCAGGGAATTAATCCACTGAGGAAGACAGAACCCTAGTGACCCAGGCACTGCCCCAAAGCCCAGATCTGAACGTCACTCCACTGGGATCTGAGCCTACAACACAGGAGCCTTTCAGGGCATACCTCATATCAGAACTGTGAGAGTGCCTTCAGGATCGCTCTGCTACCGTACTGTGCACTCCAGCACATTCCTCCATGTAACCCACCAGTCCAAAGGGCTGATCTTAAAGACGGGAAGTGACTTCATTCATTGAGAAGTGTTTCCTGCGTTCTTGTGGTCTCAGGCACCTTTTGTAGCGCTAGGTTTGTATATGATCTGAGGTGCGCCCCACACTTCATGTTTTGGGAGCTTGGTCCTCAATACAAAAGCATCATAGATAACGTGGCGCCTCTAAAAGGTAGGGGCTAGCAGCCAGTCAGGGGTCACTGGTCAGGGATGTGATATGTCCAAAAAGAATTGATGTCATTGTTAGGGAATTTGGTTAGCTCTCCTAAGATTGGTGTAAACAAGCAAGCTTGCCCCCCCCCCCCGTGGCTTCCTGTCTTGCCATGGACTTCAACCCTCATCTGCTGGGAAGCTCTCAGCAGAGCCACAGAGATGCTGGTACCAAGCATGCCCTTGGGTCTCCATAACTTTCAGCTTAGGTATTCCATTACAGTGACAACTCACACAATTGTTGTTTTGTTTGTTTTGTTTTCATTTATCTCCACAATCCAAACAGCAGAGTTAAAGAGGCCACAGGGGAAAGCATTTAAGATAAGAAAGGCATCAGAGTCAGCGTCTGTTCGCAGTGGGGTGAAAGATGAGGTAGCAAAGATGCTGCTGGTTTCTGAGCTGGGGCCACCCACGCTCATGCAGAGGAATTGCCAGGTAGAAGTGCTTGGGCCCAGAGCTTTGTGGACACAGATGGAAACAGGGCAACTAGAAAAGATTCTACAGCAGCGTGGAGAAGACTAGAGGAAAGCAGCTAGCGATGGCCCGCTGCTTAGTTTTTGTCAACTTGTCACAAGCTGGGGTCATCTGGAAGAAGGATCCTCCTCAGAAGAACAGCGGCCACCAGCACGATCTGTCTGTGGAGCGTTCTCCTGACTGTTGTGAGAAAACCCAAGCTGCTGTGGGCAGTGACAACCACAGGTCCTCAGTTGTATACAAAGGCGAGCTGTGCAAGCTAGGGAGAACAGGCCAGCAGACAGCATCACTCCGTGGCTCCTGACTGAGTTCCTGCCTTGGCTTCTCTTGATGATAGACCATCAGCTGTGAGGTGAAATACACCCTTTCTTTCTGGAGTTAGTTTTGGTTGTAGTGTTTATTAAAGTGACAGAGAGAAAGCTAGGACGTTTGGAGAGGTAGCCGGCGGCTGACACCGCTGAGCCATCAAATCTCTGAGCCAAAATGGGAGCAGAGGAGAAAACATACCTGTATGAGGAGCCTCCAGACGGGACCTGGCTATGGTGAGAAGAACTGATCTCAATGTCCCGTTCTCCTCCTGCCTCCAATGAGCCTAACCCAAGAGGAAGAGAAGACGAGAAGAGCTGGATGGTTCAGGAGGGTCATTCCCACGAGGGGCAGAGAATGTGTACAGGGCGCTGGGAGGGACCAGCAGCGTGGGAATAGTGAGCAGCAGCTTGAGATTCTGAGATTCTTCCTGGAAAGCCAGGTGATGTCTCATAAGTCAGTTCAGCAGGAAAGGCTGGAAGAACAGACCAGAGCGGCAGAGTGAGGGGGTGCTCAGCCACAGGTATGATAAGGGACACAGGCTGAGGACGAACCCAGAAGGCAGCAGGCAGTGGGGAAGGAAGGGACACTCACTGAGTATTAGTTCTGAGTCCTGAAAGCAACACCAGAGTGGGTATCGGGGTCTTGTATCCACTATAAGCTAGGTCTGGAATGTTCCCCCAAATGGCCACGTGTTCAGGGCTCAGTCCCCAGCTGGATGCTGTTTAAAGATGAGGCCTAGTGACCAGTCTTAGGTCACTGGAAGCAGGACCTTCAAGAGGGTTGTGGGAGTCTGGGTCCTTCCTCTTCTGCTTGGCCATGAGGTAACCAGCTTCTTGTACCTGTAAGTGTACCTTGACATTCTGTGCCAGCTCAGACCCCAGGAAACTGGGCTAACCAGAAACTACAGCTGTGAGCCAAAGTGAACCTTTCCTCTTTTTAAGTTGGTTTTGCTTCTTATTCTGTATTCTTATCATTATTAATTGGCATGTCGTGTGTGTGTGTTTGCATGTTGGCAGGTTGTGTGTGTGTTTGTGTGTTCGAATGCGGGCATGTGAATGTGACAACACACGTGTGAAACCGATGACTCTCAGGAGTTGGTCCTCTCCTTCCAGATTGTTGTGGCCAGATCTTTCACACGTGCTGCATCCTCCAGGCTAGCTAGCCTCCTGTCGCTTTCACCATTGGCGAGCCAGAGTTACAGATGGCCCCCACACATCTGGGTTTTGTGTGGGCTCTGGGCCTTGAACTCAGGTCATGATATTTGCAAGTTCATTTACCTGCTTGGCCATCTCGGTGGTCCTTCCGTTCATTTCTCTCAGATTAAAGAGGGTGGGTGCTGACAGACAGACACCATGTAAGATCTGACCTTTTGTGGTAGGATGGACCAAAACTGAAGCCAAAAGGAATAGATTCAAATCAAATTCATGGTCCGCAGGTTCAAGGGTAGGAGACTGAGAGGAGCCCATTGACATTCGATATGCGCCCATCACATTTGTGTAGTTCCTCTTCCAGCATGGGAGAAGCTTCATTCCCCCGTTGGCATCCACTCTGTCTCCTAAACACAGCAGTGGGCCTGACTGAGCCCTGCTGCTGTGCAAGTGTGGTCAGCCTCGCGTGCTTCAAGTTCTCTAGTGTGCACACCAGAAAGATTAAATGCGAGCAAGAGAGGTGGCTCAGGGTTACTGTGTTTGCAGAGGACCTTAGTTCAATCCCCAGAAGCTCAGATTCTCCTCACTTCTGCTCTAGGGGGTCCAACATCTCTGCCTTCTCCAAAGACGCCTGAACTCATGTGCATTCACACATGCACACACACACAAAATTATCACATGATGTACTGTGTAACCAGATATAGCCAGAGCATCATCGGTCATACAGGCGATCATGTATCACCCTCACATTCCATCTCTGACACGCCTGTATGGTTGGGTGATGCGCCTCAGACCAGACTCATTGCATCATCAGTCACACAGGCAATCATGTATCACCCTCACATTCCATCTCTGACACGCATGTATGGTGAGGTGATGCGCCTCAGACCAAACTCATTGCAGAGGCTCAGTAGACAGCCCTGGCTGGTGGCTGCCATCGTGGACAGCACACCTCCTCGTGACGACGAGACACACCTCCCCTGCCCGCCGGTGGCTCCACGGAGTCCTCTCCACCATAGCTGACTTTTTCCCTCCCAGACAGCCTTTGTGCTTCAGCTGCTCATGGAAGAACTTGCAGATAAAGAGAAGTCAGGGCTTTGGATGTATTGGGAAGTCATTGGAGAGTCAGGACTGGAAGAAGAACCAGCCAGCGAAGGCTCCATCATGCCTTTCTGTGTGCTCAGCCACACTGAGTCAGAGCTGAGTCCTCACTGCACAACTTCACACAGACAAACCGCCCCTGATCCAGCGGAAAACTTATCTGAGGAGCATTTCTTGGGAATGTTCTGAGACGTGTGGAAATAAGAATGTCAGGATTCAGGTTGGAAGCACCCACACTTGTAAATTTCTGTTACCGATCAGAGGTTTCGCCAGCTGAGAGTGACATTTCAAGGGCACGCCTGTGACAGATGCTGACACCAGGGCCCAGGCAGAGCACACGGGAGCACAGATCTGTAGGCTTCCTTCCAAAAAGCACGTGTGTGATGGCCCTGGCAAGTGGGCTTGTGCTGGGAACTCTATCAAGAAACTTTACAGAAACCAAGCAAGCCTTTGCTGGCGATCCAAATGGCAGATGTGTTTGAATGGGAAGCTAAGAGCAGCATGAGCAGAGACACAAGAGCCCCACAGCCTTTCTGCTGAAGGGGCAAGATATGAACACTGAGTGGGCACAGCCGCAGCAAGCACCTGTAGCCTCAGCCAGAAAGTGACCTCTCCACCCAAGCCTCTGAGAGGCTGACCTGGAAAAGTCTTCACCAAGTCCTCATGGGGGAAGCCCCCCCTGACGCCCAGCTCTGCCTCTCCCTTCTGCTGATTTCAGGACCAGAACAGCTTTGGGGCTTTGCTGTCTTTATGGTGGCAGTGGCAGCGGTGGTGGTGGTGGTGGTGGCGGTGGTTTCCGCCTTTCCTGTGGGGAGGGAGGCACAGGGCATAGCTTGGTAGCTAGAGAAGCAGGTGGCAGTTTTTGTGGCAGGTCAGCCTCGTCCTCAGGAGCCCAGGTCTCCTCTCAGGAGACGATGAATGGACAAGAGGTGAGCAAGACGGCCACCCTAGATCTTTCTCTCCCAGGGCCAAAGACTCCACCTCAGATCAGCTACAATCAGAGTTGCCTGAAGATGAGGCCAGGCCCGTAGTCAGAAGGACCGTGTCTTCTTCTAGCAGATGATGGGAAAGAAAAGCTGCTCTAAAACAGCTGCAGAGAAAGCCCCGAGGCCCTCGCTGTGCTTCACTCTACAAATGTCTCCTTCCACAAGCGGGAAACCTTGTGGGCTGGGAGAGCATTCAGATCTTCCGGCGTTAGCCCAGGGGAGGAGGAACAGCCTCCAGGAGCAAACAATCCAGTTCACTTCGGGCCTTCCGCAGCACCACGTGAGCTGAAGTGAGACGGGGCTCTGGTTGGAATGGGTGCCGGTACAGGAAGCTTGCAGAGAGGGAACAGGCGTGCTGAGGAGACTGCAGTTCCCACACCACAGCCGTCCAGCAGGGAAGGAAAGCCGAGCGGTGGTGAGGAAGGCCCAGCTTCCCAGGCGTCTGTGTGGACACCGCACCCTGCCAGCTGCAGCAGCCCAGGGCAGCCTAACGGAGCTTGCAGCTGGGTGACCAGGAAATACCAGGGCCTTCGGAACCCACACACTCCATGAGCTAATTTCAACATGGGCCAGGAAGTAGAGAAGACAGCACCCAGGCTGAGGTGGAGGCCATCCTCCTGCCTCCCTTACAGCAGGGACCCCGGGCAAGCTACCAGCATGCTTTGCTTCCCGCTGCCTGAGCCCATAGTTTGGATCCTCAGGCGCAGGCAGGTGGGAAAGCATGACATCCCAGACACCCCGAATTTCTGGATATATGAAACCCATGCGATGTTGTTATGTGTGCATGCACAGGCGCGTGTGTTTGTGCACACCACATGAGTGCGGGAGTGCATGCCAGGAACCAAACCACGGCCCTCTGCAAGAGCAGCGCGCACAGTTAACTGCTCAGCCAAGGCGAGGTCTCTGCACAGCACCAAACGAGCTGCTCTGAAATGCGTATGTCGATGGCGTTTGATATTCCGACAGTGCCTTAACTAACCACCCTTCCAGCTCACCTCCAGCTCCAACCTCGGGTCAGACTAACCGTGAAAACACACTCACTAGTGTCCCCTGTGTGCTCAGGGCCAATCGTAGGGCTGACAGTCGCCTGTTAGGGAGTCATGGAGCCAAAACGGCAGAGGCTGAGCTCCACACCAGTGCTTCTATTTTGAGATGCGCCTTTCATTACACTTTACCACAGATCCTGTGTGACACTGCCCCATGATCTAAGCTACCAGCGAAGCCACAGGCAGGTGGAAGGGCCCCTCTTGACCCAGTGTGCTTCGCAGAGGGTCCACTCCACAGCGGTGGCTCTGTCAACCCCTCCACCTCCCTTAGAAAGCCCAAGCATGGGAGACCTGGGACATACTATCATGAATGGTGCGATGAAGAGGTGGCCTGGCCTGACACCTTGACCTGAGGAGAAATTTACTTCTCTGCAGTGAAAGCAGAGCACCTGAGATCAAAGGGCCACACTCAGCATCTGGAGAAGGCCCAGCCTCTACTCCCAAGATGGCTCCTGGGCCTATATTGTGCATGGCAGAAGGGTCAGCTGGGATGACAAAAGGAAGAGGGAGGGAACTGGAACCCTCCACCAGAGCATTAGTGACAGGGCCAATGCAGCCAGGAGCTGGGGCTCTGGAGACCTCGTGGAGGCCCCGCCTCCAGACTGCACTGCACTGGGCAGTTGATTTCCTGGAGACACAGTCAGGCTGCAGGTGTCGAGGATCCCCGCAGCTGAATCAGGCCCTTCCAGTGCACAGGCTCCAGCACCAGCAGCCCCACTGCTTTAGAGGCTGGCTTTGGCCACAGAGGGGTCCTGTGGGCCTTGCCCACAGCAGGCGTCCCTCTGTCCTCCTTCAGCTCTGCTGCTCGCCAGAATGGCAGGTCCTGAGCCCCTGCCACAGTCCATCCATGTGGCTTTCTATAGCCATCAGGGCCTTGCTTCTCCCTGCTCAGAGCCATCAGGGCCTTGCTTCTCCCTGCTCAGAGCCAGGGTGGCTCTGCCGCCGTAACCCCTCCCAGAGGAGTCATGCTTTGATCAAACCAAGCGGCTCAGAGGAAGAAGGGGTGAAGGGGCGAGCTTCTGAAAGGTTCAAGGCCAGGTTTGCCCACACACACACACACACACACACATCGCTGTGCCGTGTTCACGCTGGGAGGAATCACCAAAAGGAGGTGGAGGCGGACAATCCCAGGAGTCTGTGGGAGAGCCCAGCCTTGGGCGGCCTCGATTTTCCTTCCACGAGTCTATTTTGGAGTCTCCTTTATGCTCCCTTCGAAGTCTGACAACAGTCTAAGCCAACCTCCCATTTGTGTCAGAGACTCTTCCTCTGTTTGGATAATATGCCACTCTTACTTTTGTTCTTTGCTGGTTGACTGAGTCACACGTTTCCTCTGCTGAGATGAGGCACAGGGAGGGAAGAGGGGGAGTAGGGGTGCACCGAGGAAAGGGGGGAGGGCTGGCAGTGAAGAGCAGGCTGGCAGCTCTGGGCTGTGTCGGATGCAGAGGAGAGCAGGCTGGGCTGGCCCTGAGTGAGCAGTGATGAAGCCCAAGGAGGATGCTGACTGCTCCAATGACCAGCACTCTAAGATCCATCAGACCCAGAGACACCTCACTCTGTGCTCTCCGAAACTGGGCCGTGCACGGGCTTCCCTGCGCTCAAGGAGCCTGGAGAGCGGCGGGGAAGCAAATTAAGCATCCTACATAAACAGGCGTGTCTCAGCGCACTCCTTACACTGACAGGTTTCAGAACTCTGCCACAGGGAGGCAGGGAAAGCAGCATCTCCTAATCAGTTATCCCCGTTCCCCCTCCTTCACTCCCTGCTCCCCACCAGCTCCCACATAAACAGGCTCCATCCACCCCCCACTTCTAGGATTTGATCTAGTGCAGTGTGGAAATGAGTGTGCACAAGCCTGTGACAGCAGATTGTTAAACAGGGAATTTGAAGATTCCAGCCAGCAGCAGAGGGCCGGAAATACTCCCCAGGGCAACCTCCCCCCAGCCCATTCACGCGCACAGACCCCTGCTTTGTTCCCTTTCCGGAGTCTTCCTGGAATGGGCAGGTTTCCAGGGAGCCTGGGGTCCCTCTCATCTTGCTCCATCCTTTACAGACCGCTTGGTGCAGGACCTGCTCTACAGACCTTCTGAGGCCACAGCACTGTCCACTCACACCGATGGCCTCAGTTCATGCCAGTCCTGCAGGGACCCCTCAAACTGTCCCGAAGGGGACTGTCCCCGCTCGCTATTTTGTATGTGTGCATGCATATGTCTTGGGGCGGCACCTCTGCATGTGCGTTTGTGGATGCCTAAGTACATGTGTGTGCTATGCCTGTGCACACTACATACATGCACACGAAGGCCCCAGGCAGACACCGGTGTTCTCATAAGTCACTCTCCTCCTTAGCTCTTGCAACAGGCTGTCACGCTGAGCCTGAGCCTGGCTTTGGTGGTCAGGAAGCTCCAGCCTTCTCCTGCCAGCCCACCGGCACTGGGCTACAAGCAGCGCGGCCATGTTTGACTTTTGGTTTGTTGTTGTTGTTGTTTGTTTTAAAGTTGTAAGATTTTTTTATGTGTAAAATATGGATGCTTTGCAAAGTTGCATTTCATCCTTGTGTAGGGGCCATGCTGGCCGCCCCTGTGCCATTGCAATTTTAGTGTGCGGGGCTGAAGCAGGGAGTCAGGCCTTCAAGCTTGCACAGCTGTGTGTGCTAGGCCATCCTCCCCCTTACTAGGTCATCCCCACCCCCAGTGACTACTACCTGCTATTAACAAAGTATCCTCACCTGAAAAAAAAAAATAGTCCAGGAACATGACAAAGGGAAAACTCTGAGCCAGTCCCAGCCTAATGATGCCGCCTGTCCATCCAGGGGACCTGGGGGTGCACAGCACACTCACCTGTGAGTGAAGAAAACGCAATCAAGAGGCTGCTGGAGATGAAGCCGGGGATTAACTCTCCAGCCTCTGCCCCTGCTGGCTGCAGTGTAGGCTGGGGACGGGGCACCTGACTCCAGGCCAATAAAGAGAACAGAGGTTGTCCTGGGAGGATCTGCAGCATTATGAGGGGAGAGGATGAATGAGGAGCGCCGTGGAAACTATGCGAGGAGGGCCAGAGTTGCTCCTCTGTGAAGCAGGCCCCACACAGCACCGCCGAAGCCTCAGGAAGACTTGCTGCTCAGGACATTTCATTTCCTTTCCTTAACAGAGAAAATAAAACACAAGCCAAGCCCGCTCTCTCAGCCCTGTAACCCTAGCTACTCAAAAAGCCTTAAGGCAGGAGGACCAGAAATGCAGGGGCCACAGAAAGAGATGGAGAACAGCCATCTGAGCAACTTGGTGATGCCCTGTCAGCAGAAGAAAGGGCTAGGGATGTGAGTGAGTGCACAGAGCTTGCGCAGAATGTGTGAAGGCCCAGCTTCCATGCCCAGTACCAAAAACAAGAAGACAAAACTTGAATCCTTCAGAAACACATCAAGTATCCACTGCAGTGAATCTTGTTCAGAGCAGAAGCCACGCAGTTAGGCCATCTATCAACAGTGGAGGGAAGACAACACCAACGTGAGGCGTTAGTCCGTTGGCCCAGGGTCAGAGCCCAGCAGCCCAGGGTCAGAACCCAGGGTCACGTGAGGGGCCGAGTCCTTAGCCCCAGACCGTTCCGTCCACAGGTTTCATCTGCACTCAGGCCGGGCAGAGGATGTAACAGCTCCTGAGAGTTATGGCAAATGTGCTGGGATTGCTGTGGACATCTTTCAGTCGGAGAGACCCCAGAACACCCACGGCAGAGGCCTCCAGAGCTACGGGGACTCAGCGGAGGTAATTTTCCTCAGGAATTCAAACCACAGTGAAGTAAAGGCGATTCTGTTTTCCTGGTGTTGGAGTTCACGTGATTGTGAAAATACGTTCAGGGGACTAGGGCCTTCACAGAGGAGGAAGTCAGTGTTAAGGTGTCCAAACTGTGGACCCCTGAACTGGGTGCAGCGTGATGACAGGTGGAGAAGAAGGAAGCACTGGGACGTGATGGCTTTCTGGTAACGTTAAGCACATTCGTGAGTACAGAGAAGGTGCTGCTGAACGCGCCTGTGTGCCAGGCTTCTCTGCTGGCACGGGCAGAGCCACCCGCGGCTGCTCAGTCCTGGGCACCGCTTTCTGGAATCCTCACTTACACAGCAGCTGCTCTGAGGCGCCAACTGGGGCCCTTTCCTCCCTCTCTGAAACCCAGTTCCTGTCATAGCAGGAAGAAAACGGCGGAGGAGTTGAAATCTAATTTTCTGCTTGCTCTCCCGAGTGATTGACAGTTCTGTGGGAAGTGGGGCCTTTCTCCGAAATGGAACTCTGGCTAACCGCTGTCAGTCTCTGACTCGAGGATCCGAGCTGTGATAGAACCAGAACAAGTCTACCGATCTTGCCCCGGAAGACTGTCAAGGAAGCACTGTAAACGCCCACCCCAGCCGTGGAGAGATGGGTGTTCTGAAATCATCTCCCTATGCTCCCCAGCCCAGGGGCCCTGCTTGGAGGGGTCAGCCCTGCCTGATTCTAGAACCCGGGTGAAAGAGCAGTGGCTCTCAGGAAGTGTCCCTCCACAGGGCCGTGGCCTGTGACAGCGGCTGAAGGGGGGGAGGGTCTCGTGGCTCCAGGTCGGAGAGGTACAGTCTGTCATGGATGGAGGGCACAGCAGCAGCTGTGAGGCAGCTGCTCCCATCTCCGGGAAGCAGTGTGGACAGGAAGCAGCACAGAATCTCTCCCAGGGCCTGTTCCCATGAGTCCCTTCTTCCAGCGAGGCTCCGCCTCCTGAAGGTTCCGTAACCACTGCCAGGCCATCGAGGGGATGCAAGTGTCCAGACACGTGAGCCTGTGGTGAGAGAGTCCATGCTAGAGCATCACATCACACCTGTGTCTGTGTAGAGTGGGTGGGTGGAGAGTGAATGGCTGCCTCCATCTTGGCTGAGGCATCTTCCGCAGACAGGGAAGGGCCGCTCCTCTCTCAGAGCAAACTTGACCCTCGCTGCACGTCTTCCTGGTCTCTTGAGACCTCGCTGCTCCCTGAATAGAACTGCTCTTCTGTCACCCCCTCTCCATCATTTGGAGAACCGGGTCTGGGTTACTGTCCTTAGCAGCCGCTACCCGCCTCTGCTTACAGACAGAAGCATCCCAGGCGATACCGTCTTTCCCTGGCATCCTACACAGGCCTTCCGTCTTTCCCTGAGCATCTCTTGTCTATCAGATGCACACTGTGGCCTTCTGTCCTGGTCCTGGCAGCCAGCAGAGCCTCCTACTTTCCAGGACTCATCATCATCATCATCATCCTTCTCTTCCTCATTCTCCTCCTTCTCATGCTCCTCCTCCTCTTCATCCTCATCCTCATCTTTCTCTTCCTGGTCCTTCTCCTCATCCTCCTCTTCATCCTCCTCATCCTAAGCCTCCTCCTCCTTCACCTCCTCCCTCTCTTCTTGCTCCATCTGCTCATTCTGAGACCTCTGTGGATAGCTCTAGCCTGGCCCTCCCATCATCCCTCTCCACTCACCTCTGGGAGAGCTCACTGTCCCGCTCAGTACCTGGGTGTTTCGAATTCATGTAAGCACACCCTGAACTTGGAAGTCTTCACCTTGAATAGTCTGGTTGTGGCTGTGTATCCCTGAGCTGGGTTCAAGACCCGCCTCAAACCTATAATGCCCCTTCCACAAGGCATAGCAAGGGTTAGAGTGAACCTGAAGACTCAGGAAACTGAGGCTCAGGGGCCTTCACTCCACTGATTCTTCTCGTTGTGCAGACACACAAGTGTGCACATATGCACACACTCACAAACACATTCATACACATAGGAACATACATGTACCTTCACATGATTCTAACATTCTCACACATATATACATTCAGGCACACATACATGTGCACACAAACTCACAATTTGAACATTGTCACACATATGGACATATACACATACATACACTCACATATGCTTACGTTCTCACACATACACTTATACCCTCACATGTACACACATTCCCATACATATAGTCACATATTCACACATTCTCACACATGTGCTCACATTCGCACTCATTCACACACACATATACTCACGCACACATGTACAAACATCCTTCCTCTCTCGAGTCTTCAGTGCTAGAAGGGAAAGAGTTTGCAGTGCAGGCCGAGGCCCCGTGACCTCAGACCTCTCCTCTGCACTGCACATGAGCTGTGCCTGCCTCCGTTCTGGTGTGTAAGGCTGGCTGCCCCTTCCTGGGGCCACTGCTGGGCCGTCCAGCGCTTGCCGTGGGATCGATGTTCGGTCAAAGCCAGTCATTCCTGCTCCCTCTGTGACGCCCTCACGTGACTCAAGCCACGGCCGACTTCTCTGCGTGCTAGAACATCCGTGGGCTCTCATGCTCGCCGTGGAACGCAAGCACACAGGACTCTGCGCAAGTTCTGTGTCACCAGGCCCCTCTCTGAGCTTCCAGACGCTCGTCCCATCTGTGTCTGTGGCTGTTTCTGGGTTTCACAGTTTCCAGGGCAATGCTGAATTGATAAAAATAGCGACTCTCCCACTTACCGATGGTGCCCTCCCAGGACAGCCTGGAGAGCAGCCGAGTGTTCAGGTCTGCACCTGATGGTTTGTCTAGCTCTCATGGTCACTCCTCAGTGAGTTTGGTTTGTTTGGTTGTAGAGGCAGGGTCCTCACACAGCCTGGCTGGCCGAGACAGGGTCCTCTTACACACAGCCTGGCTGGCCGAGACAGGGTCCTCTTACACACAGCCTGGCTGGCCGAGACAGGGTCCTCTTACACACAGCCTGGCTGGCTGAGACAGGGTCCTCTTACACACAGCCTGGCTGGCCGAGACAGGGTCCTCTTACACAGCCCTGCCTGGCCTGGAATTTACTGCACACCCACACACCCGCAGCGTCTAATCAGCCTCAGCCTCCCAAGCACGGACACTGCTGGCGTGAGCTGGACAGTCTCGATGGCCCTGCCTCGGAGACGCTGAGGCAGAAGTGGCGTGAGCAGGGCCACACAGCTGGCAGAGTGGGATTCCCATCGGGCCAGCCTGGCACACTAGCCGGTGCCTCCCACATGCACTGTGCCCTTTAATCCTTCCCGTAGCCCAGCAGGTGGGCACCCCACTTCTTCTTGAAGGCTGTGGGTCCCGGTGACAGGGAGCAACTGAGATTCCTCAGGTCCATTTACACACCCACATACCCACATGCTCACACTCATGTGCTCACTCACAGGTACTCACGTGCACGTGCTCCCACACAGATGTGAGTGAGCAAGCGCGCGCACGCGCGCGCGCACATACACACACACACACACACACACACATGCTCACACACACACACACACACAC
>REGO01000055.1:6760641-6799056 GCA_010120015.1 Rhombomys opimus | reverse complement strand
GATGACAGACGGGAACCTGGGAAGCCCAGCTCCTGGCTGCCTTTTCTGTGCTGCCTAACAAGGACAGACAGAGGGGGTGGTGACGAAGACAGAGAGGGCTGACAAACACGGAGTTTGGCTCCTCCAGCTTCTCAGCCAGGCAATGACAGACTCACGCAGCTGACTTCGGTGACCCCGAGAGGCCCCCAGGAATATCGGCAGCCTGATAACTGAGCTGACGGTCTCCTCTGACCAGCCCAAGGGAGCTGTCATGGATCCCCTTCAGGCGATAACCACACATTTCACAAAGCCAACATTGGCGTTCTAACCTCATGACAGGCCCCTACTCGTCCTGAGTTCACCTTCATGTCCCAGCACCCGAGCTAAGCTTTTAACAGGCACCCTAGAACTTCAGTGGTTGTCACAGGTCCCCACTGTGGACAGGACTCTGTTCATCACACACCTGTGACGCTAAACCAGTGAACCTGTCTAGACTCCTGATTATGATCAGCTGCAGAGGTCACCCACACTGGAGGTGCAGAATGCTCTCACAAGCCGCTTCACCTTCACGGGACATCACCACCTTCACGGGACATCACCACCTTCACGGGACATCAGACAGGAGGGACGAGCGAGCAGCATGTGTTATCACCAGACCCTGCAGGCTGAGGTCCCAGATAAGGACTCGAGCTGGAGGACATCCTCAGGGAAGGAGCTGGAGCTGAGCTCAGGCGAACACAGCTCAGAGTGGCCACTTCTCCAGGGTGTCAGGGACAAGGAGGGGCTCGGCACAGACCCTCTGTGCATCTCCATTACCCTACAGTCATTTCCTGCACGCCTCAGGGCACCGGGACCAGGGTAGAACTAGGAGAGTGCACAGAATGGGAGGGAAGAAGCCACCCTCTGCCTCTGTCTGTCGCAGTGAGGCAGGAACCCAGCCCGCAAGCAATGGTGGCTTTCTCTGCTACTCATCTTTTATAGTCCAAAACTGTTGTAACCATTTTGTGCGTGAGCACATCCCTGTGTGTACTCACTTGTGCAGGTGTGCATGCGATGTGTCCACCCGTCACACGAAAAGTGAAGGGCACTGCCAGGCATCCACCTTACAGCCCAAGACTCGGTGGACCTGGAGATCTCCGACTCACTAGGCTGCCTGGCCAAAGGGGTGTCCTGTCTCTGCCTGCCCAGGGCTGGGAGCTGGGTGTGCAGGCAGCCAGCACCCCGTTTTGTTTTAACAAGGAGTGCTGGGGATCTGACCTTGGGTCCTTGAACTTCCAGAGCAAGCTGCTCATTGGACGAGCCATCTCTCCAGCCCCACTCTTCTCACTTCTAAGCCACCGAGCAAGTGAACCCACGCTCCATGCGGCCACCACCACCATCCTTCTCTGTTTTCCCAGGCAGAACCTCTGTACCCACTGCGGCAGCAGCCCAGCCCGAGCCCAGCACCCGCCATGTTGCTCTCTGCCTCTGAAGGGACTGCTGAAGGGACTGCGCCTGGTGTGACAGACTCCAGTGTCTGCTCCCTTGTGACTAACTCCCTTCAGTTTGCACGGTTCCCAAAGTCCGTCCGTGTAGAACGTCCTTACGACTGAGGGCCAAGCCACGTGCACTTGCTCCCCTCACTGAACATAAACTCCGCCCTGGGTGCTCTGATCCCAGTGCCCCTGGACCCCGCGTGCGGCTAGGCAGGCCGTGAGCCGCCCTCTCAAAACAGCCGGCGTGAGGGTGCAAAGCCTGAGAGAAATGTCCCCATGTCCCACACGGTAGGCCTCTCCCATCCACAGACACTCATAACACAAGTTCATGCTCACACACACAGGACACACAGGACCCTGCTCTGGCCAGCTCCCCTCCAGCCTCCTCTCTCGTCACACCCGGGTCAGACCTGCCGCTCCGTAGACACCTCCCTTGTGTTGGCTTCCTGTGAAAACCACAACACTGTATCATGAACTGAGGGTCTAAAGTCACAGAAACCTGTTTTCTCTGAGTCCTGGGTGACAGAGTTCAAGGTCAAGGCATAAGCAGAAGCCGACTCCCTCTGCCAGATGGAAGGAAGGGCTCACGCTCATGTGGCTGTGGCCACAGCTCTCTGCTTGCTCTCTAGGGCCACCACCAAGGGGCCCCCGAGCTGTAACTCTGCTGCACCCTGCTCCTTATGAGATGTCTAATCGGGTGTAGGCTCTGACCTAACCTGGCACAGCTTCACCTTGTCCCTTAAACTTCTTAATTCCCAAAGACCCTTTCCTGAGCAAGGTCACATTTCCAGGCTTGGGGTGGGTGTGATTTTGGGGAGGACACCCTTCAGCCCACAGCAGTGAACCCCAATCACTAAGGCCTATGCTCTGTCTTGATGTCTTCTACAACACATGTTTGGGATGGTAAATCAGAAAGAAAGAAAAACATGATGCTTCCCACTGATATTTTTAAGTGAAAGAAACATATTAAGGGAAAAATTTAAATATAGAAAAATTGAAAGAAAAGTAACAACACCCACACAAACTTGCAGCTCAGAAATGGATCAAGATTCATAGTCTGGAGAACGTTTTCTATGTGCATACAACACACATTCACAGACACACACATGCTATTGTAAGAAGGCAGCATGTGCAAGTGGAGCATGCTTCTGAGTCTGCCTTTCCCTCATCACTGTGGTGTGGACCACTGGCCACACACCTCCTCATTCAGGCATCGCGCTGGGGCCTGCTGTGTGGACGGGGTCCTCTTGCCAGGGCCAGAGGGTCGTGTGTCCCATGCTAGATGAGAAGCATGGGAAAGCAAGATGAAGGAGTAGCGACAGAATTCTGGGAGGCAGAGGTCATGACTTCAAAGTCAGCCACCTTGGAAAGGTGATCATTGGCATCATCTTGAGTTACAGCCACATACTAGTCCATGGATGTCATCTGCAATGGTGTTTGGTAAGGGCTTTTGAAGGACAAGTGGGTTAGCATGTCTGTTTATTGTTAATCTTGGTTTCCTTGGGGTTTTTAAGTAGTTTTATTTGCATTGCTTTTGCTTCGCTGTAGTTGACCAGGATGCCTGAGCTTTCTGGCTCAGTATTTTCTTCTCTGAGAAACACAGTACCGATTCTCTGTTGCCACTGTTATAGCCAACTGTCTGTGCTCTCGAAAGTGGGGGCATGCAAGCTGTGTTTTGAAGATATTTTTTCTGATTTGTCCTCTTATATTTTTTAATAGACATTTAAATTTTTATGTTGTCAAAAATATCGGTCTTTTAGTGTATCTCCTAGATTCCTAATGTGGATTTAAAAGGGGCCTTCTCAACTCTTAGTGTTACTTTTAAAAATAGCATCTTCCTCACTTACTGCTGTAGTTTTATATTTTGCATTCAAATCCTTGATCTGTCTAGAATTCTCTGTGACATTTAAAGAAGGGAGAGTCTCTTCTCAGTCCAAGTGGGCCACCACTGTCCCCGGCATGTGCGAATGAAACCCTGAAGATGGTGGGCTGGTCCTGGCCTTTTTACCCCTCCGGCTTCCTGCATGGCCCTTCCACCTCCAGCCTGCCCTGGCCACTGCTCGGCCCTCCCTCTGGCTTCTCCCTGGCCTCTGGCATCTTAGTGTTCTGTTTTCTAGATTCTGTGTCTTGCTGTTGTTCTCACTTTCTGATCTCTAATTCATCCTCTGTTCACTTGGTCAGACCCTTCCCCACAGTGGAGCATCCACACCTGTAATCACAGCTCTCTACTCACACCAGGGGATAACTCCTGGATCTAGGGCCTGCCTTCACCCTGTGTCCTCTCCAGACAGGGCACCAGGATGTCTTCAGAGGCGTCAACTGAACCAGCCCCCCCTCTCCCATTTCTGTAACGACTCCCCACCCCCAACACACACTCAGAGGTCCCCAAGTTCTGCTGCTTATAACTTTCCTTCAGCCCCAGATCCCGGCCACCTCTTCTCACTGGCGGCTTCTTCCTTCCTTCATTTCTTCCAGCATCTGTAATCCAGGGCTTGACAGTCCTATGGTTTTACATTTTGCAAGGTCTATAGAAAATGGAGGAAGAAGAAACAGAAAAAGAGGGAGGGAAAAAAGGAGAGGGGGTAGGAGGAAGTAAAGAGGGAAGAAAGGAAGAAGCAAAGGAAGGGAGGGGGAAGAAAGGGAAGAGGAAGGGCAAACACTGCACTTTGACCTCTTTCCATCTAACTACGGTCTTCTGCGGTTTCTGACATTTACTGTTTTATTTGGGGGTCAGGGCTGCAGCAAAACAGCTGAGGTGAGCTGTATCTTTGGGCACTCCAGGGGCTCTCAATAGCACAGGGACCATTTACAGAGTCATACTGTGATAAAATAGACTCACTGTCAAATTTAACACTTTAGCCATCGTAGATATACACTTCTGGAGCACTGAGTGAAGTGTCGTGTTCTGGAATCATCCTTGCTGGCCTTTCCTGAAGCTTCTTATCATCCCAAACAAACAATTCCAGTCCCTGCTATGTACTTTCCTACCCTCTGTCTCTCCATATTTTCTCACAGACACGAGGTCACATTGTTATGATTTGGCAGCTGTCTTCTGTCACTCAGAATGGTGTTGTCAAGGTCATTCGCAGGGTAGCTATGGATGCCTTCTTCTGAGGGTGAATTCCCTCTTTCTCTTTCTGCTCATCCATTCCAGAACTGACAGGAAACAGTTATTTCTGCCTTAGTCTTTGTGAAGACGGCTGCTGGGAAAGCTCGCACAATAGCCATCTGAGCCCTTGCTTCCCATTCTGTTGAGTTTAGATCTCAAAGCATGGTTGCTGGACCAGGGGCTCCGTCTGGCTCTTTTTTATTTAACTTTTAAGGGGTTGCCTATATGTCTGTGTGTGGACTACGTATATGTCTGGCCCTTGAGAAGGCCAGAAGAAAGCGTTGGGGTCCCCTAGGACTGGAGTCACAGATGGTTGTGGGCTGCTATGGAGGTACTAGGAACTGAACCCAGGTCCTTTGTGAAGTGGTCTCTCCAGCTGCATGATATTTAACTTTTGAGCAACTGACTGCTGTGTCCTATGGCGGCCTCGGGGACTCCCACCCCATCAGCAATGGATCCAGGCTCCTGTCTCTCCACTTCCCACCAATACCTGTAATCTTCCTCTGTCCTCCCTTTTCATAACAGCCTTTGCAATGTGTATGATTTGCCATTCTCATTGTGGTTTCGATTGGCATTTTTCTAATGCCCAGCTCTGCTGAATGCAGTCCGGGCTTACTGGCCCTTTGTGTGGCTTCTTGGGCCCGTTTCCGTGTGGGCTGGTTCTTGGTTTTCAGCGGAAGGCGCCCCTCACACCTCCCAGCTGCTAACGGCCTGCAGAGCGCTGGTTGGAGCTCACTCTGTGAGTCACATCTGTCTTCTCATCTGGCAAGCCATGCTCAACACGGGCCGCGTGTCCGTGCACAGAAGACACTGAGCCGCTGAAACTGGGCCAACCCGGTGGGGACAGCGCCCCTGTGGTCTTCCTGACACTCACTGTGAGAGCCCCTCCGGACTAACGGGCCCACGTGTCCTCCTCCTTCAAGCCCAGTCAGTCAATCACAGACGAAGCACGTTCCTACAGGACCTGCTCCTCAGCAGCAGGAGCTGGAGGCAGGCAGTCAAGAAGCAGTGAGATCACACTTTATCCAGGGGTGGGGCAGACCACGCAGCCTCAAACTCAGCCTATGCCGCGTTCTGTGCTTCCTGAAGTAAGGCTGCGAGGGCCTCATCACCCTGGGCACTGAGTGTTCAAACACACGAGCCTGGGGGCCTTCCTCCTGCAGACCACAGCCCAGAAGACACAGCGTGGGCTGTGCGACGACATAGGAGCAACGTTCCCCGGTGCAGCTGCAGCGCGCACTACCACGCGGCTTGGAATGGTCCAGAAACCTCATTCAAATCGCCCCTCAACGCCACACTGTGGGAAGAACTGTTAAATGCCACCAATGGCATTTCCTTCTGCAGTTCCTCTGAACACACCTACATGTCGGCCCTGCTCACACCTCACAGCCAAAATAGCCCCTCCCCCCCCGGACATGGCTCCTGCGAGGTCACAGACACAGTAAGGAGCTGTCCCTGGCGCCTTCGCCTAGACACCCCACGCTGTCCTCTCCTGGCTGATGTTGTCCTTCCTTCCTCCAGGCACCAGGCTCCAATGTCAGCTTCTTCCGCTCTCCCAGGATTGTTCTCTTGGGCATTTCTTTTACCTCTGCACTGTTTCTGCATACTCCCCATTATCCCGTGATAATGCACTCGGTGGCCGGGACCTATGGCCTCAGAGGAAGGAGCACCACCAGGACCACCTTCTCCTCCTGCTCCTAGAGAGGCCTGGCTCTCTCACATTCTTCTGAAGTCACTAGAATGTGGCTTGCATCTACACTTTCGCCACCACTAACCCGTTAGTGAGTTCAGTTAACCACACGCTAACTCTTACACACACAAACGCGTGAGTTCTGTCTTGGCCTTCCTGCCTCCCTTCAGCCTTTCTCTTAGCTGCTCCCTGAATGGTATCGCTTCTGTCTTCTTAGAGGCAGTGTATATTCCTGGTTTAAAATTAGAGATAGACTTGATAGCAGAGGCAAAAGGTGTAATGGCCAATCACAGCCCTGTTCTTTCTTACTCCTAGAGAGAACGCAGGCCCCTACACTGTTCAGGACGCAGCTTCCTTCCCCTCTTCACTGCACCCCCACAAACACATACACCATAACAAAGGAAAAGCTGCAAGAATGAGTGTGCCCACTGCTTAAAACCCTGGTCCTAAAAGTGATGCCCCACTCAGGATGGAGCCTAACACCGAGGCCACCCAGACAGCAGGTGGCAGGACTGTGACACAGGAACAGTGGGAATAAAGCCAAGTCACACATGATCAACAAAGGCAAAGCATCTTCCTTAGGACCTCAGTGCTGAGCAGAGGTGACCAGACTGCCAACACAGGACACTGCAAGCCTTCATCCGCTTGGGGGAGGGGGAGGCGCCTGCCGTTTGGTCCTCATCAATGGACAATGCTTAATCGATGCATGTGATTTTAAGAAGTTCTCCCCTCGGATGCACAAATGTCTTGGGTTTGGCGAGCTCTGAATTATAACCTCAGTCAAAATGTTTCTCAAAAGTTGGGCAGATCTGTGCACGGGACAGAGTGGAACCTGATGGAGGCTGAGACATGAAAGGGCACAGAGTGATATAAAGACAGACTAGTCAGTCTTCAGTTATTTATTCCTCCAGTCTCTTCAGTGTCTAACGGGGCTTTGAAAGTTCCCGAGAAGACACCCAGACAGCTGTTACCATAATCCGTGCAACAGACTGTTACCAAAATGAGTGGGGCTAAGTGTGCCTCCAAAGTTGGTGAGTTTTCTGAGCACTGTGAGCAAGCGAATCTACTGCATGGATGGGGTCTTCACTCAGTGGCCCTTGCTCCTTGCTTTTGTTGGCTTTAGCTCTCTGGATGTTTGGGCTTGGCCTAATCATATGGGCTTCCCACGTAATAAATGCTCTGGTCTGTGGCCTGGTGTTCGTGACAGTGATGTAAAGAGCACAGGGACAGGTGGGGCGGGGCAGGGGAATGCACCCTGACCTTTCCATAGGGGTGATGGTTAACACCACCGACCTGACAGAGAATTGCCCAGGAGACAAGCATCTGGAACTTCTAGACCTGGTTAGTTGGGACATGTGCCCACCTAAATCTGGGCGATACCATCTCACAGGCTGACATCATAAAAACAAGTCAGCAGTACCATGAGACTCCATAAAAGGGAGCAAGCAGCTAATGTGAGCACACAGCTCTGCTTCCTGGCGTGTAACCAGCAGCCGCGAGCTCCTGCCATCGTGCCCTCCTCCAGGGTGACGGACTGCACACTCGAACTGTGAGCCAAAATAAGCCTGTCTTCCCTTGAGCTAGCTTCTTTAGACAGGTGTTTTGTCATGGTGGTGAAAAGCGACTTAAAGAGAAGGTAACAATTAAGGGCCAGAGTCTGTCTATCTTTGGTTTCCTTGCCGTGATCGCTCCCTTTCTGAGTCCTGAATACAAAGAGGATGGGAATGTGGTCCTCACCCCGAGGAGTCAGCAGACGCTCTCTCCAGGCTGCCCAGAGCACCACCAGCTCCTTGGCCTTCCAGAGAGGTTCCTCAGTCCTCGGTGGACACCTGGAGCTGGAACAAAGCCACTGAGTCAGAACCCCGGAGAGTAGCTTCTAGCTGGGGACTGACTCCCTCACGTATATCAGAGTATAAAACACTTCGAAGGCTGTGGGCAGGCTGCTAGTATTC
Organism: Rhombomys opimus; assembly: GCA_010120015.1. NCBI lineage: Eukaryota > Metazoa > Chordata > Mammalia > Rodentia > Muridae > Rhombomys > Rhombomys opimus. The sequence continues at coordinate 6,790,851 of REGO01000055.1, read as the reverse complement.
AAGCCCTCTCCTTCTACCTCGGGACTCAGAGAGACAAAGGTTCAGAGTGGCCACGCGTCAAATGCCTGCCAGTGGTCCAGGCTCAGGACGCTTCAGGCCCCCTGTGGTCTCTGCGAGCCTGCAGCAAAGCCTTCCCAGACTGCCTTGGTTTGATCTCAGTAGTCATCCAGATGCAATCCTAGGTAGAGGCCACTGAGGAAGGATGAGCGATAAGGGCTCAGGAAGAGTGGGGACCAAAAGCATCCCCCGGGATAAGGGCCTTGGCAGGGCAGGGATGGAACGCTCCACCCACATACCTTGCCCACCTGTGGCCCCCCCTACTTCTCCAATCCAGGCCTTGCATATGAGGGGGCGATGGGGAGGAGAAAATTTTCTTGTTTACAAATTGAAGGGCCACTGAGGTCAAAGATCTGAAGAACAAAGCTATCAAATCACACAATAGGCTCCGTAGATCAGGTTCTTCCTTGGGGAGAAACCGGAAAACAGAGCCATGCAATTGATTTTAAAGGAAACTAACCCGCCATAAGCTGACCGACTATAAGGTTGATCCATGAAGAAAGTGGGAGCCATGCAGGCCCAGCCCTGGCTGGCTGTTTACTCAGGTGAGCAGCAGTGTCCTACCAGACCTCACTTCTCCTTGAACCAAAAGGAAAACTCAGGCACCGACCGCTGGCAAATGCCTAGCTTAACTAAAGGACGCAAGTGAAAGCCTGGGGGAAGAAAATGCTCATAAAACTTTCAGCAACTCTGAAATTACCAGCTAAACAAGTCATTCCAGACAGCAGTTTCTATGCATTTAATAGCAGAGGCCGGTCTAAAATTCCCTCTGCAACTGAGAGAGCACTCCTAATGCATTGCTAACTGGTACATTCTTCAAGAAGGCTATCAGAAAGAAGTAACTCCACACCCAAAGTACAGATGCTCACAGCTGAGGCAGAAAGCGGACCAAATGTGTGACTACACAGAGAGAGAACATTTCTCCATGCTTCTTTTTTAACCTTGGCATTGAACCAACCATTAAAATATGAGGCATGCATCCTTCCCCACAAAACCCAGACAATGGTTAAGCCCTGGAGTCTGAGCAGCACTTAGAGAACTTGCTCAAAAGTCTTGCCCTGAATAAAGAGTAATAAAGAGCAACTTACTACCAAACGATGTTTCAGGATGTGCCAGGCAGGCCTGTGTCACCTGCGAGGTTTCACTTTTCTTTGTCAGGACCCCATGAGTTGGTCCAGTGGGCATTTCCTGATGGAGAAATAGAGGCTGTTGATTTGGAGAGTGTATTTGCCGGCCAGAGATGCTTTAACAGACAAGAGAGTCATTGTCTTACTGTTCTGTTTTAGAGACTGGAAGCCCACAGCCTCTCTCTCTCTCTCTCTCTCTCTGTGTCTGTGTGTGTGTGTGTGTGTGTTAGAGACGGAGCCTTTCACTCTGTGTGGCCTTCCACTGGACCATGCACCCTGCATCTCTCTTCTTCTGGGGGTAGACATGGTTGTATTATATCAGGCCCTGCTCAGCCTGTAACTGTCTCCTTGAAGGCTTGTATTCGTGGCTGCTCTCATCGCTGTGACAGAACAGCTGAGGAAAGCAACTTAAAGGATGGAGTTTCTTTGGGCTCAGAGCTTTCAGGGACAGTGACAGGAGCGTGAGGCACTTGGCGAGTGTCCCACTCGGAGAGCAGAAGGAGGCGGCTGCTGATGTTTTTATTCCATGTGGGTCCCAGCCCGTGAGATGAGCGCCCACATGCAGAGCAGACCTCTGCTCTTCAGTTGACTCTTTCTGGAAACATCCCTCATAGACGTACCAAGAGATGTGTTTTCATGGTAGTTCTGAATCCAATGAAATTGGCAAGCTTAGCTACGAGGGTTCAGTCCTGACAGACAGACACACTGGACCTTCAGGCTCCAGCCACGTGTCTGGGGACACCACCCCTCAGTTGTGTCAGCAGGTGGACATTCATACTGGAGAGTGATAGATCCAGGCCTGTTTGCGCCCCAAGATACCTTCTGTAAAGGTACCTTGTGCCTCTCCCATGCAAGCAAGGAGACAGCCCCCATGAGAGCAGGGACAGTGCAAGCTACTGGCAGGGAGCCAATGTCACAGCTCTGCACTTCAGCCCGGGGCCTGGGCGGCAGAGTCCATGCACAATAGATATTGACACACACGCGTCAACCGAGGGCCTGCCCAACGGTGCCGAGTGAGCATGGCACTAAATATGTGGTTCTGTTACCTGCAGAAACAAAAACAAAAATCATCTCATTTGCACTCTCTTCTTCTCTTCAAACTTGCAGCTAATGTCCTGGAGGGCGACTCCATGGACCAGGACGTGGAAAGCCCAGTGGCCATTCACCAACCAAAGTTGCCTAAGCAGGCCAGGGACGACCTTCCGAGACACATCAGCCGAGACAGGACCAAAAGGAAAATCCAGAGGTACGTGAGGAAAGACGGGAAGTGTAACGTCCACCACGGCAACGTGCGGGAGACGTACCGGTACCTGACGGACATCTTCACCACCCTGGTGGACCTAAAGTGGAGATTCAACCTGCTTATCTTTGTCATGGTCTACACGGTGACGTGGCTCTTCTTTGGGATGATCTGGTGGCTAATCGCGTACATCCGGGGAGACATGGACCACATAGAGGACCCTTCGTGGACTCCCTGTGTCACCAACCTCAACGGGTTCGTCTCTGCTTTTTTATTCTCAATAGAGACGGAAACCACCATCGGCTACGGCTACAGGGTCATCACGGACAAGTGCCCCGAGGGCATCGTGCTGCTCTTGATCCAGTCTGTGTTGGGGTCCATTGTCAACGCGTTCATGGTGGGATGTATGTTTGTGAAAATATCCCAGCCCAAGAAGAGGGCGGAGACGCTGGTCTTCTCCACTCACGCGGTGATCTCCATGCGGGATGGGAAACTGTGCCTGATGTTCCGGGTGGGGGACCTGAGGAACTCCCACATCGTGGAGGCCTCCATCAGAGCCAAGCTGATCAAGTCCAAACAGACTTCAGAGGGAGAGTTCATCCCCCTCAACCAGACTGACATCAACGTGGGCTACTACACCGGGGATGACCGCCTCTTCCTGGTGTCGCCCTTGATTATTAGCCATGAAATCAACCAACAGAGTCCCTTCTGGGAGATCTCCAAAGCCCAGCTGCCTAAGGAGGAACTGGAGATCGTGGTTATCCTGGAGGGAATGGTAGAGGCCACAGGTAAGATGCTTCTGTCCTGGGTCCTCTGCGGGAAAGGTGGCCAGTTGAAACTCTCTGGTGTGAAACTCTGAGCCAATGAGTCCTGTACCCTTAAGTACATGCTCTGAGTTGTCTAGCCATTTTGCCTTTCAACTTTCTGAATTTTAAGATTTGGTGGTGATGGCTGTTGTTTTTATCTGTGTGTTTTGCCTGTGTGTTTGTGTGTGCACTGCGTGCGTGCCTGGTACTGATAGAGGCCAGAAGAGGGCGTCAAATGCCCTAGACCTGAAGTCACAAAACAGTTGTGAGGGGCCATGTAGGCTGGGAAAGTGAACCAGGGCCCTCTGTAAGGGCAGCCAGTGCTGTAAACTCAGAGTTGGGGAAACTCTGCTTTCATACATCTTTGCTCACGTCTAAAGTTCATATGTGCTATGTGCTCCGCATTCTGAGAGCAAAGCGCACTCTGCCCACATCCCTGGTGGGCAGTGACAGAGCTGCAGACAGACCTCCTGGAAAGAGCATGACTCTTTCCCCGCTCCAGCAGTTCTTCATAGCTCTGCATCGTTGCTACCCAGTCTGGTCCCTTTTGCCCACAGCCTGTCCTGTGTTTGGAGACCTCTAGCTTGAAGCGCCAGGTTGGTCTGTGTCATGGGAAAATGTGTGGGTTGGCCTAATTCTTCATTAACCTGATACCCTTTTCCAAAGGAAAGTCCCTGCTCCCGTGCTTCTATCCCCCTGTCTCCTACACCAACAGGAGGCAAAGTCACAACTCCGACCAAGTAGTTCTTAAGGCGAAGGGACAACTTGTCCACTAAGGTTTTCAAGTTTGGCAAATTGAAAATGTGACTCTCTGGGGCCCAGGAGTCTGCTTTCTGCAGAACAAACAGAACTTTAAAGACTAGGAAGATTCGCCTGGCCCTCTGTATCTAAGGACCCATATCCAAGGATTCCACCAAATATGGATCCAACAAAACAACACCAGATGTTTTAAAAAACATCTGGTCTCAATGCCAAGTGGTGGTGGCACATGCCTTTAATCCAAGCACTTGGGAGGCAGAGGCAGGTGGATCTCTGTGAGTTCAAGGCCAGGCTGGTCTACAGAGTGAGTTTCAAGACAGCCAGGCTACACAGAGAAAAACCCTGTCTCAATAAGTAAAACAAGACAAGCAGCATCTGAACACTTTCCTGGTTTTTGCCCTTATTTCCTAAATAGTGGAGTATAAATATTTATGTAACATTGTATTAGGTATTATAAGTACTCTAAAGATGGTCTAAAGTATGTGGATGAGTGTGTGCCTATGCAAACACAACTGGTTTGTAAGAAGGACTTAGGCGTTTGAAGATCTGGGTCTCTTTGGCGAGCCTTGGAATCAATGCCCTCTGGATTTGAGGGATGTTTATCTCACACCTGCTCTGGAGCCAGGCACAGGCCTGTAAGTTTGATGTGCAAAGAGGAGTGAGAAACTGTCTCTCTCTCGGGGGAGCAGCTGCAGCCCGCACTGGGATAGGAAGACTGTTGCTTACCTCTGAGTCATAAGCTTTTGGTTCCTGAGAGGCCTCAGTCTGTATGGAGCTGGAGCCTTGGCTGGGGGCTGTGGAATTCTAAGTAGGTGCTGCAGATGGTAGCAGGGCTAGCAGCACCTTGGACTTGAGATTTCTATGTTCTCCTGAGGTAATAATTAACTGGATCAGAGGGGAAAGAGGGAGAAGAAATGGGGAGAGAGACAAACAGAGAGACACACAGGGAGAGAGAAAAAGAAGGGGAAAAAGAAGGGAAAAGGGAGGGGAGAGGAGGAGGGAGAAGGGAAAGGAGTGAGGAAGAAGAGAAGGAAGTAAAAGAAGATGAAAGACTGAGGACAGTGAGTAGAGAAATGAGAAAGGGACCCTTGAGACAGGGACCTCTGTCCCACTCAGGCTGACCAGCAAGCACAGTCCCCATGGTGCCTGTGGAGACACACCCCCGTGCTGGCCATCCAGTGCTCCCTTCCCACCGACAGGACCTGGGGTGGTGGGTAGTGAATGCCCCCGTGCTGGCCTCTGCACACAAGAATTCAGGCTCTGGCTGCCAGTGCAAACCCCCCCGCCCCAAACAGCAACAGCCAAGCTCTGCACTCCCTCCAGCCAGAGCCTCAAAATATAAATGAATCTGAGCAAAAAAATCACTTTTGCACTGTCCCCAGGGTAGATCTTGTCTTTCTGATGACAGCTCGCACAGAACAAGCCTATTGGAAGTGAGAAGCATCCTCTTCGTGGTAATTCCCAGCGATGTTCGCCTGGGAGCACGCGTGCCTTTCCGAGGGTTCTTAGCCGCACCTGGATAGTTGCCAGCAAAAAGACTCAAACTGTCCGTTGCTCACGAGAAAAGGCAGCCAGTGCTGATCAAATGTGTGCTTTTAATATACTTCAATACACACACGTGTGTATATAGATTGTATATACATGTACGTATGTTTGTGTGTGTATAATAATTTCCGGTTAGAAGAGGAAAGGCGTTCTAGAACATTCTGGGGGTGTTGTCAAGCTGATACCTCTTGGTCCTTTCTGTGTGGGATTCGTACAGCTCACTACCTCCCACATAATTGGCTTCTGAAACTTCAGCAGGGACATGGTCTTCAAAAACGAAAACTACAATTGGGATTTACAGGCAATTAAAGAAAGGAAGAAAATGAGGAGAAAAAAGTTTCAATGCCTCAAAGCCACAGAAAAAGAAAAATGTGCAGACTGGGGAAGACGAATTGAGAAGGGATCCGATGATGCCCTGGGGTGCGGGCCCGGAGGGTGCTGGCCCAGAGCAGCTTCCCAGGAGCTCAACACTGTCCCTGCTGGGCCAGACAGATGACTCGGAGGTTAAAAGGACTGGATGTTCTTCCGGAGGACCCAAGTTCTATTCCCAGCACCCATGTGGTGCCTCAGGTCCAGTTGCAGGGATCCGGCATCCTCTCTGGCCTCCGAGTACACTGCACACAGGTTCTGCATGGACATGCATGCAGGGAGAGACCCATGCACATAAAATAAAATAAGAATTTTGAAAAGGCTATAAAAGCTTGTCCCACTGACAGCGCCCAGCCGGGTCCAGGGTGGAGATTACTGTGTCTGTATTTGCAGGCCACTCTCCATCAGGGTTCCACATGCCCTTCCTTGTTCTTTTTCCCTTGGAATGTCATGTGTGTATATACAGTATACTTCCACCATGACCGGTGCCCACCCTCCCCCTCCAGCATCACCTACTATGGCGACCTCCTCCCCACATTCTGTCTCCTTTTACTTTTTCAATAACCTGCTGGGTCTAAACGGTGTTGTACCCACTGAAGCAGAGGTGAGCCCCCAGCCTGAAAAAACACTGGCTCTCTCTTCCCCGGCCACCACTGCCAGCATCTCCTTCACTGGAGAAGGGCCTGGTGGGCCCCTCCCCTGCCCATGGAGACAGCCGATCGGTTGATCCTGTGCGGCCTTTGTGCAGAGAACACAGCCGCGGTGAGTTCGGAGGGAGCACCCTGTGCAGAAACGTTGCATCACAGCCTCCCTGACCTCTGGCTCCTACCACCTTTGCACTCCCTCTTCCAGAATGTTCTGAATGTGGGGGGTGTAGATGGCTGTCTGTGGCAGAGCACCCCACAGTCACCAATTCTCTGCACTCTGGCCATCCACGTGCCCTTTCCCTCCCCACATCACGGCCTCTCGGTGACCTTGATCGCAGCATATTCTGGAGACCTGAGCTGTCTTGCAGTGACCTGAGCACCAAGGTCTGGGTCTTCTGGAGCTCAGCTGGACAGGCAGCAGGGGCCGTGTGGGCAGCCCAGGCCAAGACCGCTGTGGAGACTGGCAGCGGGAACCCCGTCCCAATGCCAGTTGCGCTACAGACTCCAACTCCATTGTAGAAAATGAAATCAAGGGTCATGGACTGTGGCCTGCTTGCCTGTCACACTAGAGACCCTGGACTGGACCCTAGCTCCACATAAAACTGGGTGAGGCAGTGCATGCCTGTACTCCCAGCACTCCTGCAGCAGAGGCAGAGGATCAGAAGTCCAAGGTTGTTCTCAGCTACACAGTGAATCCCAGGACAGCGTGGGATACAGAGGACCTAGAGAGAGCGGGGGATGGGGAGAGAGGGAAAGAAAAAGAGAAAGAGGGAGAGAGACTGAAAAATCCCCTTGGAGGCAGGAAGCAAGCCTTAATGCCGTGAAGGGACCCACCAAGGCCCAGCCGACACTAAAGGACAGGCACGCATCCCACAAGGACGGTTTTGCCCCAGTCCTGCCTGCAGTCCAGGGAGCGGGACTGTGATCGACGCAACCTCCCCAGAACCTTCCAGTCATGTGATTCTATTTTTGAACATAAATCAAACCCTGGAAAATTCTGGCATCAGCCACCCAGACACCCCAGAGCTGACTGTGTGTCATCTGCAAATATATTTTTGAAGGGGCCTTTATGTCCCCGACACACAGGCAGTTTTGAGGTAGTGATGTTTACAGAAGGTTCCTCAGCTACGTAAACAACGCTCGGCAGCTGTGGCAGCTGTGCGTTAAAATAGTAGAGCATTCATACAGACTGTTATTTATAGAGGGCAAATGGGCCTCGGAGCTAGATGACAGCCACCCAGCGCTGGGCCCAGGGCCATGCCTCATTGCAGCCTTTCTGATTGAACTTCCATATTTACCCCCAGCGATTATGCAGCTATGACAGGCAGCCGGAGCCAGTACTCTGGGTGCGTGCCTCGGTGGCACATACCTCCATTAAGCCTTTTGGGGTTTGGGATTTACACTTTTTATTCTGAAAACTGTGCCACTGGTAGGAAAATTAGCCAAACCGTATCAGCAACCCCTAGGAGCCTGCCATTTGGCTCTGATAATTGTCCATCTATGCTGTTACTTGCTAATATTCCCCAGCATCACACAGCCACACAGTCACAACTAGAAATGTCTTAGTCCTTTTCTACAGAAGATAAGGTCTCTCTGTTTTTCAAAAGTGGATGTATTCTGTTTTGATTGGTTGGTTGGTTGGTTGACTGGTTGGTTGAGTGAGTGATGACTGGTTGGGTCAGTGTATGTGCCACAGCATCGGTGTCTGAGGACAACTCACAGGAGCTGGTTCTCTCCTCCCACCATGTGGAGGACTCGGGTCTCCCAGCTTGACAGCCAGCACGTCTCCTGCTAAGCAACCCCACTTGTGCAGGACTCATGAGCATTAGGAGGGGTCTCAGGGGGTAAAGTGCTTTCTCCACAAGCATGTAGACTGAGTTCAGATCTTCAGAACACACATAAAGCTGGGTGTAGTGGTGTGCATCGTTAACCCCAGTGCTCCTAATGCCACGTGAGAGATGAGGGGAGAATGCCCTGAATCTCCTGGGCCATCTAGCCTAGTGTATATGCAGAGACACAACAGAGAGACCCCGTCTCAAACAGGGCAGGAGGTGAGGACAAACACCAGGCGCTGTCCGTACCTGTGCTGTGAACGCTCTCTCTCTCTCTCTCTCTCTCTCTCTCTCACACACACACACACACACACACACACACGGGGGGGGAGGATTCAAGCAAACTTAACTCAGTGCAGTTGGGGAAGTTCTCTTTTCAACCCTCTGTCTTTTGCTTTTTTTTTTTTTTTTTTTAATCTGTGATTTTTGTTTCTTCCTGTAAGTTTTTCCCAGCAAAGAGCAAATGAATGAAAGTTTCAAACTCTGCATAGAAAACTAGATAAAATGAAACACAGAATGGAGCTAACTGTATACCACTCCATGTCAGTCCTTCCATATGTGCAGGACCTGAATTTAAAGAGTCACTATAGATATCAAAAACACGAGAAAAAAATGCACCTGTTCTAAGCAGACAGAGACTGCTTCTACTCGTTATTACACGATACAGTATAGACACTATTTCTGTGCCGCTGACATTATGTGAGCTATTATAAGCAGTCAAGAGAATGTTCAACATATGGGGAGATATGTGTAGATTCTACACAAACTCTATACCAATGTTTGTATGTTAATATCTTTCTGAGGATTTGAGCGCCAAGACCTGCAGAAGCAATCCTGCATAGGGTACCCAAGGGCAGCAGGCAGACCAGGAGCGGAAGTCACTGTTACCAAGGAAGCCAGGAGCTCTGGAGAAGGGGGTAGACAGCTGCTCCACCCCCACATGGAGAAAGACTAGGCACAAACCACATCCCAGAGCATGGGACTTGAGACAAAATCTTTACCCAGCCCTTGATTTAAGGGGGTTCCAAGCCCAAGACGATGATGTGGCTGAGGTTAAGCAGCCACTTGCAGGGCAGTTTTCTGGGGCTCAGGGACCTGATGCCGAAGCCAGTGCTGGTGCCACTGCGGGTGCGGGTGCCGGTGCCCGTGTGGAGTGCGCTGAGCTTGTTTCAGGGCATCATCATTCTGCAGTTGGTGAAGATTCTATAAAGCTGTGTGCCCAGAAGAGTGAACTAGCGTTTAAATGGGACGCTTCGGGCATCAATCAATGCTCTCATCTTTTCTCCCTCGGTTTTCCTTTAAGGTTCCTTTGTTGGTTTCCCAGCTTAATCAATTCTCTTTAAAATCCCTGATGAGATTTGTAACAACCATATATTAAAACAAGATGTGTTGTTCTGAAATGGGAATTAAGCACTGTCTGCAAACACCCTGGGAGAGCCCGCTGCTGCTGGGTCTTGGTTCAAGAATTCTTTCTACTTGTTGTAATCAAAATGGCAGTCTTCCATGATAGGAGAGGATGTGAGATTTGGAGTTTGAGGGGTAACACGCTGAGAGCTGGTGTAGCAGCTCTCATAGGCTACTCCCGGGATCAGTCACTGGAGCCCTCACGGAGCCCAAATCTTAGCTCCTCCTTTTGTTTTGATAATCTGCACTTAGTCCATCCTCGGCAGGCCATTCTGTCCAGATTTGCCGTTTGTTTTTTGTTTTGTTTTTATGAGCTGGAAGCCCAGTTACCTCATCTGGGGTTGGGGCAGGGAGGAGTTAAGCGATAAGATCTGAAATGCTGAGCACTTGGGCAAAAAAACCTCTGCAGAGACAGATAGTTCTGGTAAGTCTCTGCAGAGACCGTAAGAGAGCCACGGAAGTCAGGATGTCGCTTCTGCACACGGAGAATATACCTGGCCTTTCAGTGGTAGGTTCAACTCATCTACCAAAGATGTGGCCTTGGGTTTGGGTCCATGTTGGGTGTATCATGTGAACATCACTCCAAGATACTAGTACCAGCTCTCCCAGGAGTGCTCTGGGGGTGTGTACGCCAGTGGCACTGCTCCCGGAACAGGAGGAAGCCTTGGGTCTTCCACAGCTGGGGAGACGGTGGTCTCGCCTCCTCTGGGAGGCTGGGGCTGTGACTGCCCACACAGCGATACTCACGCTTGCCCACTTCCTCTTCTCAAACTAAAAGCGGGTGAGAGGCCTTTACTCTGCAAACATGCCTCAGGGCTGGGGAAAGGCTTGGTCCACAAGGTGCTTGAGAACTGGACCTTGCTCCCTCTCATCCATGGGAAAGGCCAGCTGCAGTGGCCCACACTGCTTCCCAGAGTCAGCAAGGTAAGACACACAGGTGCTGTGCTTGCACCAGCTCAGCCCTGTCTACGAAAGAAAGGTGGGTGGTCCCTGAGGAATGACAAGCATTACAAATTCTCATATTTCAGAGGGCACTGGCAGAATTCCATAATCCAAAAAGTAAGGTATCAAGATTACCATAAGTAATTTTTGTTGAAAAGACTAAGATACTGAATAACATATTTCATTATTAAAACACTCTTACTTGAAAATTATTGTTCTTTCTCCAAATGGACTATGCCGAGATCCACAAATAGAAGCCCAGAAGCTATTAGTGGTGGTCACACGACACACACAAAATGGATTCAAATCCAAGGCCGCATGGACCAAGGTCCAAGTCAGCTCTGATCCCGATGCTGACGGTGCCCTTATCTCATCCAGAAGCGCTCCTTCAGGAGAGGGTGCCGAGCACTGCCTAAGCGGCTCTAATTGCCCCGAAGTCAGGGAGCCTCGTTATTTCCTGTGAGGGCTGACAGCATATTACCAAGGAAGCGATTCCACCCGACAATTTCTGACCACCCAGAAGAGGCTCGCTGGGGAAAACCGCACAAATTATTTACGTGTGCACATGTGCACACACACAGTCCTGCAGACAGCTCAGCAGCCAGGGATGCTTCTCCAGTCAGCCCTACGTCCACGTACGGTCCTGTCTGTTACACTAACGACTTGGCTTCTTTCTCAAAGATACTCTCTCAGCCAGAGACCCACTCACCTGTCCCTCTTAATTTCAGCCCTCAGTTGCACCATTCACCGGCTTGCCTCAGTTTCTCCAACTCTAAAATGGGAGGAGCAGAGCTGTGACCTTCCCCTGCACTGACTCCCATCAGGGCAGGTCAGAGCCACACGGGCAAAACACAATAAGGAGCAAAGCCTTGTAAGAAGGCAGAGGGGAAACCCCATCTGCACAAGAGGCTCCGCTGTTGCCAGCAACTTTGAAGCTTGGACCGAATGTCAGCTGATCCCCTTGAAGGCCCTCTGAATAGCAGGCGTGGAAAATATTACTGCGTGCCTGTGTGCAAGCCCAGGTGGCCTCTGTCCCGGTCACCTGCCGTGAATTATAAATTGATGATATTTGAAATAATGAGGGGCCCTGGAGCCAGTCAGAAAGGGTCCTGCATTCCCATAAATAGCAGTGCTCACCACTCCCGTGTCTGCCAAAGGCAGGCCACAAACATGGATCCCTCTCATCTCTTCTGAGGCCAGTGAGGACCAACAGTGTACATCTGAAAATAACATTTCTCTGTTCCCAATCCCTCTTCTAAATGTCCCTGAGATTGTTTGAATGCCTTCCCATGTTCCTGATTGGAATATTTACCTTTGTGCTATTAACTCAACCCAACCAGATCATTTGGCTTCCAGAAACCTCCATCCTAAAGTGGAGACTTCTTTCTACAGCATGGACAACAAATATGACCTTCTCTTGAGAAAGAATGATAATGATACTGTGTCAGTCTGCCTTGACTGGGTTGTGCTGCAGTAACAAGTACGCCCAAGGGCTTTAAACGGTGAAGGCTCAGAAGACATGCCCTCTGCAGCACTGTCTACGTCCTGTTCTCTGCAGACGAAGGAGTATGGGACACGCCATTCTCCTATCAGGAAAAAACAGAAGAGGGGAAACAACTTTGCTCTCCCTTAGCGGTCTTAGAAAGTCTGTGGTAGAGCCTGACTTCAGTAGAATGGTACAATATAATTCCGTCATGGGGTTTTGGAATAAATAACTGAGATCAATTATTCAATCGACCACAGATCCCCTCAGAGTTTTGAAAAATGGTGTATAGAGCTGAAAAGTTTCTGCGAGGTAGCTTAAGATGTATGGTGCTCATTAGACCATCCCACAAGACCATCCAGCCCTCAGAAGGATGGATGTCAGAGAATCTAAGACTGGGTTTCCCCACTGAATCCGAACCGAGGCCATAGGAACCAGCAGTCCCATCACGGAAGCAAAGAGGTGGGTATCCATTGTCAGCAAACCCACAAGCTAGTGTGTTACAGTTCTGCCTCCCTGGGTTCTCATGGCACAAGTGAGCCCTCTGCCAGTGTAAACCGTCCACTGGCTCAGTATAACAGACCCCTCACCCAGTCACTGAGCACGTGAGGCGTGACTGAGCAGGGACATCATATTGAGCAGGGCAACTGAGATGGGTTGCTTGTTGCCATGGCAAATGCAAGCTGCCTCGCCTGATACAAAATGTCACGATGACAAGGTGACAAGTGAGCCATTGCACACGCCAAGCACACGAGGCTCGCCAGGAAGTGAGTTTGCAGCTAGCATCTTTGCAGAGTGTCTTCTTCCTGCTGTAAATTCGCTCTTCCCCAGGGAAGACTTTAATACCAAATAAGCTGGTTTTATTCTGTCTCCATCCTTGCAAGTCAGTGTCTGGGAGCATCACACTCCTTAACTTTACCATAGCTTTTTGCCATGGGATATATCTGTATGTTTAGGTATGCATGTATATGGATATCCTATGGAATCACATATACAAGACTCTATGAGGAAACCTGGTGCACGCTAACTGCCTATATATGTACAGAGCAACTGTGGGGTTGTACATACTTTCATCCTCATCACTGTCAAGCATTGGCAACTACTGGCTGCCATTTTTATGTTGAATATATGTCCACAAGTGTATGCATACCTCACAGCTCATTTGTGGAAGCCAAAGGGTAACTTCTCAGTCCTCTTGACCCGGGGAATAAAGTTCAGGTCTCCAGGCTCAGCAGCACACACTTTGCCTGCTGAGCCAGCTCACCGGCCCACTGATGATTTCAGCGGGTGTCTTCCTCAGTCCATTCTCAGGCCTGAAAACAATCTGAAATGTTAATGGGAAATTTGACAAATAATGAAGGTTGGCTCTTCAGTGAGGAGTTGGGAGGTGAATGACTTGCCCAGGGTCCCACGGCTGGAGGGGTAAAATCACGATCAAACCTCAGGGCCACCTTCTCACCTGCCTCTCCAGAGAAGTCTAGTCCATAGTTGCACTTGAGGGTTGCCATGACACAGACCATGGCTGAGCCGGCAATAGGCAATAGTGCTATCTCCTAGCTAGTACCTTCCCAGCCCTAGCGCACCTCTCCTGACGGAGGGAGGCAGGCAGGGTGACACACAGGACTGGGAAGACTGCTCAGAAGGTAACATGCTCGCCTTACAAGCATGAGGACCTAGGATTGGGCTCCCAGAACCCATGTTTTAAAAAGTATGGTGGCGTGTGTGTGATCCCAATGCTGGCAAGTAGAGCAAGGTGGCTCCCTGAGGCTGACCAGCAGCCAGAGTAGTCTATGTGGCAATTACAGGCCATGATAGACATTGGTGCAAAGAAGCAGGTGACAGGTTCCTGCAGAACATCTGAGGTTCTCTAAACTCCACACATGCACACACGCACACACAAGAACATGCTCACACACACATATATACACACATATACATTACATATACATAGAGAAACTAAAGGAAAAATTTAAAAACATAAAACAAAGGCTACCCACTGGCCTGTTCTCTCCAGCTATAACCAGTTCAATCTCTGGGCCAACCTGATGTAGTGTGGAGGGAAGTGTCAAGTCCAGCCCACAACAGAACCAGAAAGCCAGCTGACAACCCTTGGGGAAGGAAAAATAACAACCTAATGTTAAGAGAGAAGAATCCATTGTAAGAAGAATCAATTTTAAGTCTGGGATCCCTGCCAGAAACCACTATGGTGAAGACATCAAGTTAGGCCAGCCTAGTTTCCACTTCAGTGGAAACACCAGAAGAGCCCTTTGTGGGAGGAGGATGGTGAGGGTGAAGATGAAGATGGGAGTGAAGGTGATGAGGAGGATGATGGTGAGGATGATGATGGGTGTGATGGTAATGATGGGGTTGATGATGATGGTGGTGATGATGGTCACGGTGATGGTGGGGATGATGATGGGTTTGATGGTGATGGTGATGATAAAGATGGGGGTGAAGGTGATAATGATCATGATGATGATGATGACAATGATGGTAGTGATAGTGGTAATCCCCTAGTAATCATCCTTAGAAGAATTTAATTAAGTATCTATTAATTAAGCATATTCCTTTCACATTTTCTCAAATGTTTTCATGTAACATGATATTTGTAACAGGAGGTTTGTGGATAATGACATTCAGAAGACACTGAGGAGCCAGGACCACAAAAACTGATTCTAAATTAGATCAATGTTGCATTGCCATTGACCCCAATTGAGCAGGTTTAATTCAGCTCAGAAAACTAAAGTGATAACAAAGATTGCATTTGCTCCTGAAACTTTAATCCAAGGCTAGGGGGAGCATGAGGCAAGCTCACACTGCAGATGGGGCATGATCATGCGTGTCACAAGCCCAGCACAAGCACAGAGGCACACCCAGTGGCCACTGTCTTCATGAGTGTGGCACAGAGGCATCCCAGCTCTGGACACTGGCAGAAGCCCTCACCTTGGCTGGGTACATCCACCCCTGGTATGGGACAGACTCACTGTGCAGAGTTATGTCCCCATTTGTCAAAGCAAAACATTCGCTGCTGTCACGAGAGCAGACAGAAGGACAAGAACGATATAGCATCAGATAGAACACAATCTAGCAGGAAGTTAGAACAGACACAACAGGACACCTCGTGAATAGGACAAGGGGACAGGGACAGCTCCAGACTTTCTTGTCATATGTCCATCCCAGGGTCGCTTCCTCTGAAGAATGAACCCATATACAGACCTGAGTACGTGTTTAAATGTTTTATCTGCTCATCTTCCCATCCACCAAACTCGTGATTTTCACCCTCTTTCCTCCCATTATCCTTCCAGCACTGACTCCCTTAGATAATAACTTGGCTTTACACTTAGTTGGGGAAAAAAAAGACTGGATTAAACACCTCTTCAGGACGCTGTGTGAGCCTCCCACGTTGCGTCTTAGCCACTTTCTGGCCTCCTCTGCTCTCACGTCAAAAGCTAGCTCTAGTTCCTGCTCTATGACACTCCAGATTCCGTGGCCCACCTCTCCTCTTCCTCTATCGCTCCCCCTGGTATTTCCATTAACATTAAACATCCATAATGTCTACATCCTAAAACTGTTCAGCTTAGAGTGTAGCGCAAGCCTGTGACGCCAGCACTCAGGAGACACAGGCAGGAAAGGTTCTCTCAAGTTCAAGGTTAGCCTGGTCTACACAGTAAGTTACAAACCAGCCTAGAACTGCACGGGAGACTTTGCCCCACCTCCAAAAACAACCCATGCTTCTCCTGGCTCCCCTCTGGTCCTCAGCCCTCCTCCCCATGGCCTGAGGAAGAACTGCCTGTTGCTCCCGATGCCCCTGAAAGTGGCCTCGGCTGCTGTCACGGCTCCCTGACAGCTGCTCTGCTTCTGCTCTCCCTGAAAGCCGCCTCTTTCCCTCCCAGCCCCCTTGAGCCCACTCCGTCTGGAGCTCTGCTCTTCCTCTCCTGGTACCTGAGCAGGCCCTGGGATTGCAAAACTAGTTTCCGAACGTGACATGAAGTTCCTTCCTGCCTGCTCGCTTAGGTGCCCACAGGCTCGCCCAGTCTAAGCCCCCAGTGCAGGAAGAGACTGCTCCGTTCACCTGCTCCTCTCTGCATCCTCCCGGCGAGCATTGGTGACATCATCGATACAGCGGCACGGCCAAGAAGGCCGCATCCTCCTGCTTCTCCCTCTTTCCTTACGTGCGGAGCACATCCGCCTTCACCTCCACAGCTGACCACCCAGGTCAGGGTAAGGGGCCACGGCGTTCGCTTGGTCCCTCTGTGAATCACCGCTTACAGACACAAGGCACCCCTAACAAAGTACTAACAGGAGCCAATCTCTTGTCCTGCTCAAAAGCCACCAGCAGCCGGGTGTGGAGGGGCACACCTTTAATCCCAGCACTCCAAAAGAGAAGCCAGTGGACCCCTGCGAGTCGAAGGCCAGCCTGATTCACAGAGCCAGCTCCGGGGCAGCCAGGCCTGCATTATGAGACCTTATCTCGAAAATAAAGGTCCTTAAAAATATGAAAACTTCCAGAGAGTCCCTCTGCCCTAGGAAAACGCAGACACCTCACGAGACCTTCCGGAGTCCTGGCAGCCAGCTCCGGCCTGCACCATGTGCCCCCTCCCGTCTCCAGCCACCGGCTCACCCGACCCAAGCTGAGCCTCGTGAGTTTTTGGTCTTTTCTCGGGGAGGCCTTCTCAGAAAGCGCACGTGGGGGTGGCTTCCCACGCGCCAGGCATGGCACAGGCCGTGCGCTCGTCTCCGCCGGTCCCTCAGGCATTCACCCACCAGCAGCCAGGCTGTGGACTCCGCACGGATGGTGCCTCGCCTTGCTCGCGCTGTGCTCCCAGAGCCCAGGACCAAGCAAACTACGGGCGAAGGAAATACCCTGTGTGGAGACAAACCAGTGTGTGAACCTCTCTGGTTTGAGTGTCTTCAAGTTGCCAAGGCAACAAAGTCAGCTATGGTCAACCCGGAGGTTCCGTCTCCTGTGGGACTCACTCTGAAGAACCAGGTGGGTCAGGTGACCTCCACTGGGCTGCAGACTAGGCCCCTCTCCTGGATAGCTCTCTCCATCAAGGTGGCTTGGTCCCAGTACTATCCCTAGTCCAAGGCTCTCTCCCACCCCTCCGTCAGCTACACCTCAGAGAGGGAAACTGTGGTCTGTCAGCAGCCTAGCTCACAGAGGCAGCTGCCATCTCCCTGTCCTTCCCTCTCTTGATGCTTTGCCCTGGGCTTCGGCTACTTCGTGGAGCTTCTGGATGCCAAGGAGAAGCCCACGTTTCCTCTGGACTCTCCACTGCCATCTGCTGGACAATTCGTCATAACTACACAAATCTGCACCTCTCAGCTATGAGGTGGACACGACCTGCACGACCATGCATGGTGGCCCTGCCTGAGCTTGTCCGCGCTGGCCCGTCCTTGTCTCCGACACCCTCGCCCCTCCAGTATCTGGGGCTCACGTCACTGTGCCCCCTCCCGGGACCGTGACTCTGCTTCCAAGCTGCGCTCAGACAGTGGTCTCTTATCGGGGGTGCCCCCTCCACACCCTGCACACTGGCCTTTGAAGCAATCCCTCTTCCTTATCCCCTCGCCGAGCATGCCGGGCCACTTCGGCGGAGCTAAAGAATGAAAGCTGGCCACTCTTGCACGTCACCAGGTGCGCCCTGGCCAAGAAGCCCATGCCGGCACGGGTCTGCCTGAGAGTCCTCTCCTCCTTCCGGACAAGCCTCCCGCTCAGACGCTCCAGAGAGCCGTCTGCGGGGCTGGCAGACTCGGGCGCCCACCCCTGTCCCTGATGCTCTTCCATCAGGTGGCAGACCACAAGTGGGCGGCTCCATCTGACTGGAGGACCAAAGTTGCCTTTTGTTTTCTATTTTCAGCCAGCGCTGCCGTGGGGCCTGTGAGAAAAGAGTGCTGATGAAAGGGAGAAAATCAGTAACTGCTTATTCACAAGGGCTGACCTTTCTGAATGTGTCTCGCGCCTGCGCTGTTTCTTCCTCACCTGCCGTGCATCAGGGGCCAGCGAACCACACCTCGCTTCCCTCTGGAGCTGCCACGGTGTGCGTGTTTGGCACTCTGTGGTTTAAATATGGCCGAGGCAGGTTCGTGGGTTGAACACTCGGTGTCTGTAGCTTGTGGTACTGTTTCGGAAGTTTGTGGAACTTTCAGGTGATGGGAGTTAGCTACAAGAAATGAGTCAGTAGGGGCTGACCTCCAGAGACTTAGCCTACCCTGTGTCCATCCTCCAGAGGCTTAGCCTACCCTGTGTCCATCCAAGCTCTTTGCTTCTCTGATCTGCCCAGTTGGAGGCGTCTCATTAGTGCGTTCTGCCGTCACAGACTTGGCCAGGACTCCCTGTCTGGGACGGGCTGTGCCGTCTCAGCCAGACCTTTCTCTCTGAAGTCGTTGTGGCCGGCCATCCCCGCACTGGTAAGGAAAGCAAGTGACGGTTTACTGAAAGTCTGCTCGTTATTCTGCAAGCCCTTTCCCTGCTCAGGAGGCGACAGCGTTTCCTAAACTCCGTCTGACATGAACAGATTGTCTGAAGCAGAAATCCGAAAGGTGGACTTGCCCCCCGTCCAGACGAGTTCAGTCTCAGAATTTCACACAAGGTTCTGCAGAATAGGAGTGCGGCCCCTTCCTGTCTGAGGAAGGCTGCCCTCTTCGCTGAAAGCTGGGGAGGCCGGAAGGCCGGGCCGTTGGCCAGCAGTGCCTAGGACCTCAGTCTACCTGCTCCAGTGCTCTGGGAGGCCCTCGGCGCTGTCACCAAGGTCCAGCAAGCGGGCCTCTCGAGTGTGGAGAGGGCGTCGGTCCATAAGTTTCTTCCCGTGTCAAAGGCAGCGTGCCAGCCACCCCTGCCACCGCAGCAGTGACAGCACAGACCCAAAGGTCAGCACACACAGCAATGCCTCCCTCCACCTCCTCAAACTTTTACTTTTAACGAACAAAGGAAGATTGTATTTATTACAAATAACATGTTTTAAAGGCACAGATATGACACGCTAACAGACATGTCCTCACGTGGTCTTCCGGTTAGTTCTTCAGTTTGCTTTGTGCTTTTGCTTCTGACAGTTTTGAACATGCGCACAAGGAATTCTTTAGCCCCGATACACTCCCCTCCCCGTTCTCACCCACTGAAATTCTTCCTTCCCACTGGGCCCTCTCCCACTTTCATGTTGTGTGTGTGTTGCCCTGGCATGAGTAAGGGTGGGTCTTCACAAAAGCACAGACAACTTGTCGCTGGCTACCCCACTGAAGACAGTGGCGTGGCGGTGAACGCGGTCTCCGCTGAGAGTGCAGGCACGGGCCGCCACACCCACTTAGGAAAAGCTGGGGATCAAGCCAAACCCAGCGCTTCACGCATGCTGGCAGGCACTCTACACACTGAGCCCCCCACCCCCACCCCCTAACAAGACCATTCTGAAGGTTTAAAAAAGGCTCAGGCTGTGTCACAGCTGGTTCTGGGCAAAGAAAGACCCAGCCCCACCTGTGAGGGGCTCACAGTCTAGGGCAGGCCTCCGGCGCTCCTTCTCTCTAATGGGCCGGAGAGCAAATATTTACTGGGGACAGCCTCTGCAGTAACCGCTCAGCCTTGATAACTTACGGGAAGCAGCCTCGGCAGTAAGCAGGAGAAGGTGAGCAGGACTGTGTCCTGGGGCGATTTTATTTATGGACACATTGTCATTTTCATGTGTCATAAAGTATTATTCTTCTCGGGAGCTTTTTCTTCTCAAACCCGTGTTTCGCTCTCTCCTGCAAAAACAGGGTGCAACACAATTCAAAGTAGAGTCACACATGTAGGGGTGGATGGAAAAGAGGGAGGCCCCTCCCCTTCCCAGCACAGCCCACTTCCAGTGTCAGGAGAGCCAGCCAGCTGTGTGTCTGAAGAAGGAGCCCGGGCCTGGAGAGCCCAAATCATTTGAGTTTGCATGTTTCCTCTGAGTAGAAATCTTAGAGGAAGCAGAGGTTCCCTGACCTCTAGCCAAGCTCGGACTGAGCTTGCATGAGAAGAGGGTGCCATCAGTAAACAGCTCCCTCATTAATAATGCATTTTCAAAGAAAAAGATTAAAGAACATGAACATTTTGTTTCAATGGATTTTTGCACTGGCTTGTTTCCTTTCTGACTTGCTTTTGTTTCTCTGGACTGAAACTTCTTCCCCAACTTCAAGCTCCTTAGCTCTTCTCCAAGTAGCATTGATTCTCAGCCTTGGTTCATTTGGAGCTGAAAGTCCTCAACTCCACCTAGCCTAAACTCCATCCCACCCCAAGATAGCCGGATTTTTTCCAAACCCCCTCTGTCAGCACCCGTTTCTGCAGGAGGCCGAGAATCCTTCAGTCATTAGTCATCAATAAGAGCGTGCTACCTTTGCTATGAGTTATGTGTCCGAAGGGCTGGAGAGATGGCCCAACCATTAAGAGCACGTGTTACTCCTGCAGAAGACCCAGGCTCAGTTCCCAGAAGCCACACTGTGGCTCACAACCATCCTCACCTCAAATTCCAGAGAGTCAGGGCTCTCTTCTGCCCTCCAAGGACCCCATGAACATGGTATGCATTCATACATTCAGGCAAAACACTCACCCACATAAAATAAATCTAAAACGTAAAAATCAAATAATGAATTCCACATCCACACTGCAAACTCCACCCTTCCAGGCCAGTCTGTCTGCGCAGAAAGCCATTGGCAATTACCTCATTCAAAACAGCTACTGCCGACACAGCATCCAAGTGACATTAGTCAGGCGTTCTAGTCACTAACCGTGCTGGCTACTTTTATGGCAACTTGACACATGGTAGAGTCATTTTGGAAGCAAGAAGTTGAGTTGAGAAAGTGCTCCCAGCAGAATGGCCAGTAAGCAGCACTGCCCCGCGGCCTCTGCTTCCCTTCCTGCCCCGAGTTCCTGCCCCAGCTCCCCTTGGTGATGGGCCATGACCTGGGAGT
This sequence comes from Rhombomys opimus, assembly GCA_010120015.1. Classification (NCBI taxonomy): domain Eukaryota; kingdom Metazoa; phylum Chordata; class Mammalia; order Rodentia; family Muridae; genus Rhombomys; species Rhombomys opimus. Next base: position 6,769,721 of record REGO01000055.1, on the reverse strand, counting down.
TGTAAGCTGTAAAAAACCCTCTCTTCCCTGGTCGCTTTTGTTCCTGCTGTTTTATTACGGCAACAGAAATACTAATAAGACACCAGCAAAACGCAGCAGGCAAGATGCTCTCGAGGACCCCAGATCCTGAGTGACAGTGATTGTGACAAGCTCTCAAGTCACACGACACATCTGGACCTGCCTGAAAAAGGAACTCGCTTTTTCCCTACTGTGGATCTTAGCTGGAAAACAAGTCTGGTTCTGTAGACGACTCTTCTGTCTTCCTACTGTGCTCTCTTTGGGCTTCGCCAGGTTCTCAGCAGCTTCTCTCACAGACTGAGGAACCCTCAGCATTCTCTGTGTTCTGTCATCTGTGAAGCCCTTCTCTCTCTTTCTTCATCTTTCACGTTGCTGACTTTTCTCGGAGCACAAGTCAATGGTTTGCTAGACTGTTCCCCTGTGTTTGTCTCGTGCTTCCTCGTGTTTGGGGTTGAAGTCAAAGGCTAGGATGCTGTGCTCACGTCAGCCATCATATCTGGATGCTGTGACTGTGTCACACTCCTACCAGGAAGCATGAGTATTGGTTGTTCCCAACTGCAGCCATGCTACCTTCAAGGCTGGTGAAGGGATTTTCTGCCAAACTGCCCCCTTCCTTTAGAAAGGCCACCCTCTGAGTAAATACTTTGAGGTGGAGGCAAACTTCTGGGTGATATCCTGCTTCCCTAGGACCTTCTCTGAGCAGCCATTAGTGGTCCGCAGAGTCTGCATTGGATGTGCCTCTGTGGTTGCCACACGGCAGCGTCAACTGACTGCACGTCTCTTCTGGCTTTAGCTATGAAAATGTCTCTCTCCCCACTCGCTTCGGTCTTTGTATTTATGCCAACATGACTCTTCCTTGGTGGTTTTAATCCGTTGCTTCCTGTATTTGCTTGTGATGCTCCAATTAGCCCAGCATTTCCTCATCATTGATTTCCCACCCTTCGAGGACTCACCTCCACTCCAGCGCTCCCTGTAGACATGGAGATGCCCTGTACCCCTAAGTCATACATGCTCTTTAGAAGCCAAGATCTGACACAAGCCATTCGGAGCGAGTCTTCCTGTCAGGTTCCTCAGATGACACCAGTGTTTTAGAAAAGCCAGCGCCAACCAAGCGCATGGCTCTGAACTAAACCGGGACTAGACTACCTCCCTCTGGCGCTGGAACGCACAGCTCAGCAGCAGAACACACCTCTAGCAGGTGTGAGGCCTAGAGCCAATCCCCACCGCTCTCTATAATGCTACTACTTAAAGCCACAACTCTTCACGGGGAAATCCCAGCTCAGGGCCACCCTGGACTACAGGAGACCCTGTCTTTAAGAGCAAAAGCATCCAGGGCAAGAAGGTAGAGAGGATCTGTGGATGGGTGAGAATTCCCGAAGAGCACCAAACGATAAAAGAGCCGGGTGTGGACTCCAGAGCTTGCTTTAACCCTGTGGTGGCATCCAGGAAGAGTCCCAGGAGACAGTCACTGGCAGGGGGACACTGTCCCACGGGTCTGAAGAGCGCCGTTCAAACTTATCCAGCGGTGCTCGCACTTCTCCCAACACCTGATCCGTCTCACAGCCCCTCCTCTCCACAGGAGAGCACGGCCTGCTGTGGAGACCTGGGGGGCGGGGTAGACTGTTGCCCGCATGGCCAGCCACAGGGTCCTTCTTACCCGTTTGGGTCATGGCTTTTATTTGCCAGTATCCCGAGAACTCTGCCTGTGGCCCCATCTGTCACAGCCGGTCCTGCATGCTCCTTTGCCTACTCAGGCCAACCATGATTTCTTGTCAAAGATGACTCGACTACCCTCATTTAACTGTGATATTAATCAAAAGCAGCAGCATCGTCATACCTCATCGTAGTCATTGCCTGGGTCGCAAACTGAGTTTAGTCAGCTTTCTGTCACTGCGATGAAATACCTGAAATGGTCAATGTATAAAGAAATAAGGTTTGTTTGGGCTTACAGTTTTGGATATTTTGGCCCATGCTCACTTTCCGTTGCTTTGGGTGCGGTGGGGTGGGTCCATATGGCAGAGTAGAGCTGCCTGCTGCCCAAACCACAAAACAGAGGGGCAGGGACCTCCCCCTCCACCCTCAAGGCTACACCGCCATTACCTAGCCACCACCGTATGTCTCTCACAAACACCCATCATCATCCCCTCCCAATACGCATGGGTGCCAGGAGCCGAGCACTCACCGTGTGAGCCTTTGGGGAGCCGTGCTCCTCAGACACCATTCTGTCCGCAAGTAGCAGGAAAACAGTCACGGTGCAGCACCTGGTGTGATCTCAGGAAGTGTGTGTGTGCCTGCATGTGTGTGTGTGTCATGAGTGGACAGTGCCCATGGAGGCCAGAAGAGAGAGCCTGGTCCCCGGCACGGGCGTTACAGACATTCGTGAGTCGCTGGGTGGGCTGGGAACTGAACTCAGGGCCTCTTCAAGCTCCCTGAACTACTGAGCCACCACCCCAGCCCCTCGTAACAGCTAAATAAACGATCTGGTGAGTCAAACGGGCTTTGTGGGATTATCTCCTGATGTCAAGACAGAGCATGCTCCAACAATGGTTCTGCCTTTCCACTGACCTTTTCTTTAGCAGGAGAAGAAAGATGGAGTGTGACCAGTGTCCAAGGCCACATACAGGAGCGTAGGTGTTCTCCCCTTAGCCTCAGTTGCCAACTCTCAACTGAAATTCAAACATTCAACAAAAACATTCAAAACCAATTCCTAAGTGCTTAATTACATGGCGTTTACAGGGGCGTGGTCTGATCCCTCACTTTCAGGGATCTCAATCATTCTTTGTCCCGTGCACCCACTTGGTATGTGATACCCCCCGTGAGTCACGCGGCCATCTCAGTCAGCAGAGGGACTATTGCGGTGTGTGTGCTCAGCAACAATGGCCCTGAAGCATGAGGAGCGGAGGTGATGATGATTCTGGTAGACCTCGGAGGTGATGATTCTGGTAGACCTCGGAGGTGATGATTCTGGTAGACCTCGGAGGTGATGATTCTGGTAGACCTCGGAGGTGATGATTCTGGTAGACCTCGGAGGTGATGATTCTGGTAGACCTCGGAGGTGATGATTCTGGTAGACCACTGTCTTCTTTGCTACATTGTCTCAGCAGTCATTGTTATTACTGTGCATAATGACAAAACAAACTCTGTCAACGGTGTGTACACACAAACGATAACACGAGACCTAGAACTAGGTGTGGCTCAAGCATCCAGGGGACGTTTAGAGCGTGTTTCCTGAGGGGGAGCACTATGGCTCGCCTCACTAGAGATGACTTTAAGTGGTTCCCACCCTCCTGACTCACTGCAAGGACACGGTCTACACTCATCAGCAAAGGGAGAAGATGCTGACCATCGGACCAAAAGTCCTGTCAGAACCAAAGAGCATCAATCCTATTCCTGCCTCCTGGCCTCTGGCTGGGTCCCCCCTACACCCCACTGGGCTTAACTCCCACCAGGAACTGAGCAAAGTTAGAGCAGAGGCTGTAACTGCTGAGTAGGAGGCCCACGCTGTTCCTGGGGCTTGTCCAAGCCAGAGGCCAAAGATGAATCAGAGCAGAACAAGGTGCCTGAGGGAGCGCTTCAGAAGCCATTTTTGTGATGCTCCATCCTTGCACGTCCATGCTCCCTACCTTCACTGGGAGCTCCCAGGCAGCTGCAGGCTGCAGAAAGCAAATCTTTAAGACCCAGTTTTGTGGCACACCAAACTCACCACCCACATTGGCCTCACATCACCTTACACTAAGATTTGAGAGTGTGATTTGGGTCCATTACAGTCCCCGTGCTGGGGGACATCTCCCAGACAGTGAACTTGTAGAAATCCTCACCTCTGAGAGTCCTGGGAACTGTTCTCTGACCCGAAGCTAGCCAGTGGCCACCGTGGAGCTCTCTAGCCTGACAAACCTGCACTGTCAGCTGCCACACACACACACACACACACACACACACACACACACACACACACTCCTCAGAGGCGCCTGTTTAAGCTGCTATGGCTAAAAACTGAAACATAAAACAGAATCTCACCCAGGGACACATCCCTTTGGTCAACTTCTGCTTGCGCCAGCTCTCTTGTTTGGAAAAGTGACAACCCTGTGCAGTTTTTTAACTCACACTCCTAATCTGACTGAGGTGTGCGTTAACTGGGCAGCGTGCAGACACAGACTTCAGGAAGACCCTCTCAGACTTCAAGTTCAAACACCTTGCAGGTTCCCCGGGATGAGCTCCTTTGGTCCAAGCTCTGCAGACAGCTCCTAACTACAGGTGCCTGCTCCTTTCCAGGCAAACAGGCATGCCACAGAGGTCTGTAGAAGGCTGCCCCAGAGCTTTTCCAGGCTTAGCCATGGAGAGGAATGCTCTGCCCTGATAACCACATCCTCCTTTGGCAGTTCCACCAACCCCCGGTGCTCAGGGAAAGAGGAGGTCCTGAGCTAAGCACGCACAGGCCTTTCCATCACCCCCTAAACAAGTCAGTAAAGCTATTCACTAGGATTTCCCTCACGTTAGGAATTGTGAGTAATCTATAATATATGGTAAGCAGGAATAAAAGCATCGCTTCTATGAAAACACTCTACCAATATCTATAATGATCTTGTGCATCTAAAGACTTTGGTGTCCTCCAGGGGACCAGGACCCGGAGATATCAAGAAACTTTAGTCACTATCAAGTTCACGTAGAGCAGAAAATGAAGTAGCGAGAACAAGGAGGAGGGTATCTTTGCAGGTTGAGTAGTTCATAATGACAGCACTGAATAAAAGTAATAGCTAATTTATCGTACATGTGGACATTTCAAGATAATGAAATCATGCATTCGTGAAGCTTAATATGAATCACATCATGCTGAACCAGAGAGAAAAGGACCTTTATCATGGTAGTACCTAGTAGGTTGTAGTGGAATGTCTTCCACTTTCTACATTTGTAGAAATTCGTGGCTCCTGAGCTCTTCGATGGTGGAGAGCAGCAGGGGCTTCCCAGGTATGAAGAAATGGCAGGCTACAGCATCTTTCTTCTCATTTCCCTCCTTCAGTGCTGGCATACCTATAGATGCCAACAAACTCAGGTCACTGTCAGGTTCATAATGTAGAATAAGAAAATGTTAAAAAAAAAAAAAAAAAACAGGGGGGAGCAAAGGGTGAAAAACAGAACTGATGAATTTTTGGACAGTGAATAGTTTATGCTGACAGTGTAAAGAATCATGGCAGAGAATAATTCATCACATATGTGGCTGTTATAAAATAACTGTGCCGTGCATAGATTAATCCAAACAAGAAAGTCTGGATTCCAGACAAGTGTCATAATGGGTAGGTCTTACTGGCAAATAATCTCAGGCACGTCACTGACTCTTGCCTCTACATCCCCGACCCTACAGCCCCAGAGATCAAGAGCACCAGCCAGCCCAGCCAGCAATGACTGTGCCCACACTGTACTGGTCTGAGAAATAATGACAAGGTTGCTAGGAAAAGGCCCGGCCCTGGATTGCCCTCACACTAGGGCCCTGACCCTCCTGCTCATTAGCTGTATCTCTTACGGTCATCTGATTTTCCTGGGTCTTGAGTCCTTTATCTGATATGATCTGCTCAGCTTGGCCTCAAGGAGTCTTAAATGACAGGAACTAAAAAGCCTCGCTTGGAATCTGAAATGAAGACCACAATTAAAGGAAAAGGCTGCATCTTAAATACTGTAGCACGGGGTCCTCAGAGTCCCCCTCACCTGGGAAATGGCAGATGGCCCAAACATCTAAGAATGTCAACCTAGCAAAAGTGGTTATTCTCCTTATTGGCTGCACTTCTCTCCTGGGGGGACTCCTAATAAGAAGAGCTTATCAGGACCCACATATGTAAAATCCAAACATGTTAGAACACTTTAGCTCTGAAATTATCCCCGTAAGAAAAAGCAAGGGAAGAAACAGACACACCTGTCCTCCAACTAACCCCAAGTCTGAAGGTCTCTGCATCTCACTCACACATCTACCCATCAAACGCGTCGACCCAGCGCCTAGAACAGCTACATGGCACAAACAGGGCAAAGAAACGTTTCAACAACCAGTCACTTGCTCTGCCAACTTTATCTATCAAAGATCTATGATTAAAAATCCTAAAATGAGGGAACAAATGCAATCACAGACATTGCAATGCTGTAATCTGCCTTGCATGCACCAAGACATAAGTTCAATTCCCAGCACATGTGTTTTTAAGAGCAAGGCAGGGTGGTGCACAGTTGTAATCTCAGTACTGGGGGACCCCTGGAGCTCCCTAGCCAGCCAGTCCAAGCTACTCAGTGAGTTCGAGCCACCGGACACTCTATCTCAAGAGAAGAGTGTGGGGTGCCTGAGGAATGTTACCCAAGGTTGTCCTATGACCTATACATTAAACACACACACACACACACACACACACACACACACACACACATATGAGGTGGGGTCAGACAGGTACGGTGGTGCATGCATGTAATCACAGCACTTGCAAGTTGAAGACAGAAAGATTAAGGCCAGACTGGGCTGCATGGGGCCCTGTCTCCAGGTCCCCCCACCCAGAAGAATAGTGTCAGCACACTCGGTGCCATGCACTGTGACATCAGGGCAGGCAGAGCCTGTGTCTCCCAGCAGCAAGGAGAGAGCAGGGAGCCTGCACTGGGAGTGCCCCGAGGCATGCCCATAGTGAGTGAGAAAGCCGGAAAGCAAAGGGGAAAGCTCCCAGAGGTCGCTGTCTGGAACCATTGGTGAGATGCTAGTGTTCCTGTCCCTCTTCCAGTGTCCTGCAGCCTGGTCTGTACTGAGGACGAAACAGTAGCTGAGGTTCTGCCCAATGGTATCAGGAGACAAGCTCCTCCTGCCTCACGGGCTTGATGAAAGGGGGAGGCTGCCTTCCCTGGCAAGGTGGCTGGCTTCAGTGGCGAGGTGTGCGCCTGCTTACACTGCTCTGTCCTCGGGAGCATCCATCCGGGGGCACAGGCATCAACACATGGCGGAAACATAAGCTTAGAATATTATCCTTCCTCCCAGCGGGGATGCCTCAAGTTTGGAAGCCCTGCCATGCCCTCCTAACCCAAGCCAGGTCTGGGAGCGGCTGCCATGGCCTGAAGCCACTGCCCTAAGTGGTAAGGGTAGCCAGCCCTCACGAGGCCTTAGGGAACCTTGCAGGATGCTGGGGACAGGCCTCTTCTGGCAGCCATGACTCCTGAGGTCAGAAGGCAGGAGCAGGAAGCTCCTGGGTCAGGAGTGCTGGGCACAGCCGGCTCGCAGTCCCCACTTACCCCGGAAAGCAGTGGCAGGTCCTCAGGAGTTCACCTTTGCGTGTTGAGGAAAAGCTGCTGGTTCTCCCCCGGGAACCACCTCCCAGGGACCATGTCCGAGCACTTCTCTTCCCTCTGTCACATCTGCATCGGAGCCCGGGGAATGCGCCGAGCCCACAAAGAGCCTGTCCCTGTCCCTGTCTCAGGTGTCTCCTGCTTAGTGCCTCTGGGAGGGTGAGCGCAAGGGGTCACAGGTCAGAAAGAGCAAGTTCAGGTCACAGGGTCGCACAGCACACCCAGGCTTGTCGGGGTGCATCTCTCGCCTCTGTCTGGAGCACCTGGCTTCTCCTATCACTGTGCCAGCGAAAGGGCACGGAAGACCACCCAGAGCAAACCCTCCTGAAGAGCAGAGCCACGCTTCTCATTACCTACTTTGGGGTTTGACATTTTTAGACAGAAAGTCACACTTGCACACGACAACCTGCTCAAACAGCACAAATGACTATGGTGAAAATCCCAGCCTCCCCCAGGCTCGTTTCTCCACACAGGTGGAACCATGCGGAACCCCAGACACACTCTTTCCTTAGTGACTGGCGTATAATGTGCACACTGAATGTTCGTGTGCCGTCTCAACGGGAGCATGTACCTGCCCTCAGTTAATCGCTTCATAATATTGCATTTGCAGCAGGTTTTTCCTAACACGCTGGCACCTTACCCCAGCCTTAGCTCTCAGAAAGAAACAGGAGTGGCCTGTTTTTATTGGTTGGTTTGCAAAATGACAGGTTTATTATGATGTGGTAGGAAAATTTCCTTTTTTTAATTTTTAAATGTGTGCCTGAGCGTATTTATGGATGTGCACCGAGTGTGTGCAATTGGCAGCGGCATCCAGAAGAGGGCGTCAGATCTCCAGAACAGAGTTACACCTGGTTAGGAGCCACCAAGGGTGAGCTGGGAACTGAGCCCAGGTCCTTCCCACGAGCAGCAAGTGCTCTTAACCGCTGAGCGGTCTCTCTAGCCTGGCATCATATTTTCACACACACACACACACACATATATGCACACATACACACCATTGTGCTTTGCTCATATTCACCCCCATTACCATTCCTTGTCCCCTTCCTCCTCCTCCTCTCACTGATCCTACTGCCCCCCACACACAGCCCCCCTTCAGCAGGAATACACATAGATAAGTGTGTGAGCAGAGACAGGATATATTCTGCACGTCAGAGAAAATGAGCCATTTGTCCTTCCTGCCCCATCACCACCCCCTGCTTCCCCCTCATCCTCTCCTCACTGTGTCAGACGTGCCGCTCTGCCTTCCTGTAGACACACATGTGCCACACATGTGACACACACACAGCCTGCCCGGCTCTGCAGTGAGCCCTGGGTGACGGGTCAGCTCCAGACAGAGGGCAGGCCTCTCACTGCCCAAACCCCTGCCCCATCCCTCGCTGCCCTCTGCCGCTCTCCCCCTGGCTGTCTCCTGTCGGTCCAGGCTCCCAGAACAGCTTGGTCTTGGCCATCCTCTCAACATGGCACCTGGCCACAGCCTTAGGCCACTCGAATTGTGACAGACCTCCTCTCCCCACCAGGGGGTCACCGCCTGGCCAAGCCCCTGCTGGACCTTCAAAGGAATGGTCCCAAGGAGCTGTGGCCATGTGCTGTGGGGAGGACTGGCGGTCTGCCCTCCCCAGGGACTCCTCGCTTCCCTTCCAAATGAAGGTACCCTCGCTTCTGTAAGTTCCTCCAGGAAGACGGCTTTAGGGAGCCACCTTCCTGTCCAACAGACAGCAGCACTGCAGTGGGCCTGATTTTCACAGCGCAGGTTCTTACAAGAT
>REGO01000055.1:6635538-6745958 GCA_010120015.1 Rhombomys opimus | reverse complement strand
TTTTTTTGGCATGTGGACACCAGTTGTTCCAGGGTCACCTGCAAAGGGGCTGTTATTACTCACTAAACCATGGTGACATCCTTGCTGAAAATGGAATGGCCCTGGGTGGTTGCCTCCATTTTCAGACTCTCAACTTTAGTGCTTGTTTTGTGTTAAAAGCCATCAGGGTGAGCTCTGTAGTTTTGACCAGGAAGTGAAATCCTCTCCATCTGCTCTTCCTTTTCAGTGCCACTTTAACCATGTGGGTCCTGGGACGCCCTCTTTATCATGTGAGGACCTGAGATCCCCTCTTTATCGTGTGAGGGCCTGAGATCTCCTCTTTACCATGAGAATCCCTGGGACCCCCTCTTTATCGTGTGAGGTTCTGGGACCCCCTCTTTATCGTGTGAGGCTCTGGGACTCCCTCTTTATCATGTTAGGTTCTGGGACCCCCTCTTTATCGTGTGAGGCTCTGGGACCCCCTCTTTATCGTGTGAGGCTCTGGGACCCCCTCTTTACCATGAGAATCCCTGGGACCCCCTCTTTATCATGTGAGGTCCTGGGACCCCCTCTTTATCATGTGAGGTCCTGGGACCCCCTCTTTATCATGTGAGGTCCTGGGACCCCCTCTTTATCATGTGAGGCTCTGGGACCCCCTCTTTACCATGAGAACCCCTGGGACCCCCTCTTTATCGTGTGAGGGCCTGGATCCTCTCTGAACCGATTAGCAGCTTTCTCAGGCTCACGTCTAAGCCGTAGACGCTCTGGGCAGAGCTGCCATCTGGACAGCAGCGTCCTCCCACTTATGAACACAGCGAGTCATGCCATTTATTTAGATCTTTTTTCCAACTTCACCTTGTACTCCTCCTGCAAGAATCTTTCACTTCCTTACTTAAGCCTATTTTTAGTCCTTTGGAGTCTTTAATATTTTTATCTGTTCTTCAAAACTTTCACGAATGAACGCAGTGTGCTTTGATCAGATTCAGCCTCCACTCCCCTTGGGCCCCTCCCCCACCACATCACAGTCTCAACTTTAATACTTGAGTCCAGTTAGCACTGACCCTGACCGTATGTGTACGGGTGTGAGGCCATTCATGGGAGCATAGGGTACCCTCCTGAGGGCCATGCCACTGGAGTCATTTTTAGTCATATAGCAATTATTTAAAATGTCTTAAATTACCTAAAATCTAAGACACGGATTATGCCCTACTGAATGTTAGTAAGAAACAACCAACATTTGCCACTGGACTCCCAGGAATTTAAACCAAGAGGTGGGAGTGGGGCTTGATCGTGACTTATCAAACAACTGCTAGCTCTGTGCTACTCCTTTTAATATATCTTTATTTGTTCTCTGAGGAGCACACACATGTGTACAGTGTATTTGTGGTGATCCTCACCCCTTACCCTCCCACTCCTCCCAGGGCCTCTATCACCACCCAGTCCTACCCACTGAATCAGCGTTACCCAGATGCACACGGGTGTAGGCTGGAGCCACACCCCTGAAGAAAACTGACCCTCCCTCCCTCCTGAGCAGCTGCCAGTGACTAATAGTCCCCGAGCTGGATGTGCAGCCTGGAGGGCCAGTCCTCATCCGTGCGGGGATTCTGACCCCAGGTCTGGTTCTGCGCAGGCGGCCATGCTGAGAGTTCTTGATGCAACAGCCCTCACTGTGCACTCAGCACCATTGTGCAGCAGTCTTCCCCACTTCGGGCACTTACAAAGTGCTGTTCTCTCTCCCACAACGTTCCCTGTGTCTTGGGAGGAAATATGATACAGACAGACCACTGAGGGGCCTGGAAATCTGCTGCCTGCAGCATCACTCATTCTCATCCTTAAAACTGCAAAGATGACCCAACCTAAGGTCAGCCAGGACACCAGAGAGCAGCAGGACACACTAAGGTGGGGCTTGGTTAAAGTGAACTGTGTGACACTCATGCTGCCCCCCCCCTCCACTGTGAGGTCATGACAAATGAGGTTTCTCTCCTGAAGATGGAGACGGGAGAAAAGAAAAGGCCAAACCCCATGATCCCTCCCAGCAAGGCTTGGCCCAACCCTTAACTTTTCCAGAGGCTGTAAGGTGTGTGAGAGGTTTTCCTCTGCCCTAGTGGGAGCACACTCTGGGACCAAGCAGGACCACACAAGAGGCAGGCTTCTTAAAGAGCAAGCAGCATGCCATCTCCTGGCCTCTGCCGCACAGCTGTAGATGGCTCAGCGGGAAAGAGTGCTCACCACAAACACCTAGCAACCTGAGCTCAAGGCCCAGAATCCGTGTAATGGTGGGAGGAGAACCAGCTCCACAAAGTTGTCCTCTGACCTCCACATACATGCTCCCTCTCCCCATCTCCCTCCTTCTCTCCCTCCCTCTCACATGCACGATAATTGCTGGAGCCTGACGGCAGAATCTAACAATACCTGAGTGGGGAGTGAGGACAAATCACACTTTACACAGGATTGGCTTGAGAGGGCTGTTAATCTGACTGACACACCCTGGGTCTATTCCAGGGTTCATTGTTCATAGGCAAGCAAGTAACATCAATACAAACAGAAAAAGGTGTGGAACCCCCTAACCTTTTTTCAAAAACTACTTCCCCAGGTGAAAACATAACAAAGCAGCTTAACAAGCAACTCTCCACAGCACAGTGTGAGTCCTAGTGACCCAACTCAGTTCATCAAGCTTGGCCACAGGTGTATTGCTTTAGCAAGAGGTGCTGGAGGCTTCCAGGTTACCTGGAGCATCAGGACTGTCTCTCAGGCAACTTTGTCTGAGCTGCATCCCACAGCTTGCCACAGGTCTCCCTTTTTTTTTAATACTTTAAAAGACCATAGCTTAAGAGCTATGGAGCAGAAGATTGTGCCTGTCTTAGGTTGTCTCTTGAAAGATATAGTCTTACCCATCATTGGTACATGAATTCCATCATTCATGCCCTGTCTTAGGTTGAATACACCTCAGAGAAATCTTATCCGTCTCTGACTACCAACCTCCACTAGGGTAGACACTGGAGTTTAATCTTATGCAGGTCAGCTTTAACATTACAAAAGGCTTTGATGAAGGTTTTAATTATCCCTTGTAGGAGACAGTCCTAACATGAGTAATAAGCCAAGTCCTATAAAAATGACATAAAAAAGATGGCCATGAGGACCATAATACCTGCAATAATTAATCCAACCATTCTTTTAGGTTGCTTTTAGTATTCATAATCCCTTATCAGAATATCAAGCCTGAGAAACATTCACAGGAACCATAAGAGAAGGCTATCTAACAACCAGAACCTGCTGTCCATTTGAAAGCTTAGAAATACAGTTTGTTAGTTTACATTAATGGCAAGAAACATTAAAGTTTGGTACTTGTATAAAAATGTTAGCATTCCAAACAACGAAGCATAAGTAAAATATACATAGGCATTACAGGGCCTCCCAGGAGTTTCTGAAGCAAGCTTGTTTTGGTCTGCTGAAAACCAGAATCAGACTAAAGTCCCATTGTCAGTTCTCTTTCTCATTCTTCCCCATTTTGTTGAGAATTGTCCTGATTATCAGACTAATCAAGTCCAGTCACATTGTATCTAAGAGGTTTATCTGCACAATATCTTTTCCCGTGAGCAGAATGAAACAAAGGTGAGTCGGGAGCATAAGTCCAATACAGCTCTCCATTCACCATCAGGACTGCCCAAAGCAGCAACATCCTTCCCGGGAGCATTTCCTGCAAATCGCACCAGCCTTTCTGGGATCCACCCGGTTCCTGCTGTGCCCTGCAGAAAAACACAGACATGCCCTCTTCCCCACATTAACATAGGGTCAGGGCCCTGCCATATTCCAGTCCCCATAATATTGTTGCAGGGTCTGGGGCTGCCCCCTCCTCCTGTTTCCCTGCATTTAAGGGTTTCCTGCAGCATCTCTTTTAGACCTACATTCATTAGCCCAATGCTTTCCTCTTTTACCTCTTGGGCATAGACCAGGTTTCTTTTGATTTTCTTCTTTCTTACTATCATTATTAGGACAGTTTTTTCTTTGATGTCCCACTTGCCCACAGCCATAACAACTTCCAGATACTCCATTCTTTGGGACTTTCTTTTGCTGAAATAATGCCTCTTTAATAGTCTTCCCTTGAAGGGTGGTAGCCATAGCTACTCCTTGAGTATAAGATGGCCTGATGTCAGAACATAACCTAAAATAATCAGAAATATCTCCTTTCTTCCTAAAGGGTCTCAAAGCTGCTTTGCAGGCACTGTTAGCAGTCTCATAAGCCAATTGTTTTACTAGTAATAATCCAAACTTTTCATCGCCTATAACTCTGCTTGCTGCTTGCATTAATCTTGCCACAAAATCTTGAAATAACTCATCAGGTCCCTGACAGATTTTTGACAAATCCTCCATGTGTCTACCTGTTTGCAGAAGTTTATTCTAGGCCTTTCGGGCAGCAGCATTCACTTGAGCATAAACTGCCACATCAAAATCCAATTGTTTTCCTGTTTCCCTATAGGTTCCTTCCCCAGCAAGCATGTCATAAGTTATAAGAACTCCTTGAGATTGATTTAGTGCAGCTGTAGCTTGACAGTGCTCTGCAAAATCTGATTTCCATAATAAATGTTCTCCTCCTGATAAATATACTTTTGTTAATTGTTTCCAGTCTCCTGGGCAGAAGGCCTCAGTAGACAAGGATTCTAACAGACCTTGAGTAAAAGGTGCTGTAGGACCATATTGAGAGCATGCAGTTTTTAATTATTTTAATTGTTTAAAAGAAATAGGAGCATGGACTCTCACCCTATTACTCTGACTGTCAGGTTGTTCTAGAACTGGAAAACCATAAAACTCAGTTATATCTTCTCCTTTCTGCACAGCTTGTTGTGAAGATGCTTGTAACAGGGATACAGCTGCTTGCACAGTGGACAAAGGAAAAGGCCCACTCATGTTTTGAGCTATAGCAATTGTAGCCATCCTAGGAGGAGGATCATCAATGAGGGAGATGGAGTGGGGGATTGAGCCTCATTTTCCCTAATCGTTAATTCTTCAATTTTTCTGTTTTTTTTTTCTCCAAGCCCCATTCCAACTTCTTAATTTCCTTTAACAAAGAATTATTGTCATCAGAAGAGATATAGAACTCTTCATGAGGAGCCAATGGTTTAATCTTATTTTGTCTCAAAGCCTCCTGTTTGTCTTTCCTCTTTCTCTCTGACCCTGAAAGTTTCATTTTCTTTGTCTTGAACCACAGAAACAAACAGTCTCTAATTAAAGACCATGCAAAAACCATGACACTGCTGCCTTGTCCCAGTTTTACTCTTAATTTTACTCACTGCGCCTCTTTATGATCTGAGCTCGTCAACACAGCGGTGTCCTTCACTGCTTCCCCGTATCCCAGGTCCCTGTTCCAGGGCCAAACTGCCCAAGCCCGCCAGCAGAGTGGAACAGTACCTGAGTGGGGAGTGAGGACAAATCACACTTCACACAGGATCGGCTTGAGAGGGCTGTTAATCTGACTGACGCACCCTGGGTCTATTCCAGGGTTCATTGTTCATAGGCAAGCAAGTAACATCAATACAAACAGAAAAAGGTGTGGAACCCCCTAACCTTTTTTTCAAAAAATACTTCCCCAGGTGAAAACCTAACAAAGCAGCTTAACAAGCAGCTCTCCACAGCACAGTGTGAGCCTGGTGACCCAACTCAGCTCATCAAGCTTGGCCACAGGTGTGTTGCTTTAGCAAGAGGTGATTTGTGTCCAGGTGCCAGAGGCTTCCGAGTTCCGAGGCTTCAGGACTGTCTCTCAGGCAGCTTTATCTGAGCTTCGTCGCATGGCTCTCCACAACATAAATGATAATAACTGCTTCCTTTAAAGGGAGAGCATCCATGGGCCCCAGTCACTCTTACGTTTTTTTCTTTTGTTGGGGTTCAGGGGGATCCTGCACTCAGGGCCACTGATTCTCAGCTTAGGTCACCTGTGAGAGGAAGGGAGGGGCATGTGGCAGGCACATGAAACATGAGAGTAGATATGCTGAGTAGATATGCTGAGCCCCGGGAAGCAGACCCTGGTGGCCTCCAAGGATTGCAGGCTCCTCAGCTACCCAGCATTCCTGACGTTCCCTGGACTTCCGAGAATTTCCCTCTCCTTCCAGTGTCATTACGCCCTGACATCTACATCTTAACAAGAGAGCTAAAATGCTTGCTCTGCCAGTGACACTTCTGGACAGTGGAAGGCTTCAGCTGTTCCGGAAAACAGTGAGTGGCTGTCCATCCAGGAAGACAGGAAGAAGCGAGGAAAGTGAGGAGAGTGAGGAGAGTGAGTGGCTGTCCATCCAGGAAGACAGGAAGAAGCGAAGAAAGTGAGGAGAGTGAGCCCTGAACAGCAAACATTCCGGAAGCACTCATCTCCAGGGAGGCCCCCATGTCTTCCACAGGACCAGAGCCCAGGCAAAGCATCAAGTCCCTAAGATGTCATCTCCTCTGAGACCAGCAACAGAGGAGGAAACTGAGGCAGAGGCCTGTGTGTAAGCCTCCCCAGAGTCCAGAGTTGGACCCTGGGACGGTGGCTAGAACATGTGACCCCACCAGCTGTTGGCTTCAGTCTGTCTCTGATCCCCCCCCCCATTGCTCCTTCTCTGACATCTGCTTTCTTTCTCCACACTCTCCCTAGGCTTGCTAGGCCTGCCTGTACACCTCAGATAGAGGAGACCATCTGCAGAGCTTGGAGGGAGGGGCCCACAGACATCCTGCTGTGGAGTAGGAGCAGCCACTGTCCCCTGCCTCGCCAAGCACAGGAGCTCTGCAGCCATGCAGGTGTCTGGATTCCCCCGTCTCACACCTCTTCTCCCCACTGGAGATTTATTTCACGCTCAGCTATGGTTGGGGACAGCCCCAGCATTGGAAAAAAAGCAGAAAATCGGGAGTGTGCATGACTGACAAGCCTGAGGGGCCCCCAGGGCCCCTGAGAGCAGAATTCTGATGTAGCTGAACTTAGCTCTGAGCAAACTCAGCTCTGACAGAGCAGGCAGGCAGCCTGTGCTAGGAAACTATTAAAAAACAGCTCATCTGAAAAATGAGTTAGGAGTATTCCCTACTTGGTTTCTGGCTAATGTAAATACTGAAAACAAATTAATCCTTTGGTGAGAAGAAAGGAGGAGTTTTTATGTTCCAGATGTGGGCGCCAACATTTCCAGAAGAGACTTGGTGTCTGGGGAACAGACGGGAACAGGAAGAGGGGTCTAGGCATGAACTGGGCACTGCTCCTGGGCCACTGAGAGACTCAGCACATGTGGCTTCTGCCTCAGTTTCCCCATCTGTAGCCGGAGTGGCCTCTGAAGGAAAGCCATGTGCAGCTGGCTGCCGTCGGCCGGGTCATGGGTCCTGTCTCTCGAGCTCACCTCCCAGGTGTGCTGGGTACTTGCACAGCTTCCGAATGTGTGCTGCTGCTTCACCCATTCCACAGACAAGCCAAAAGACTTAGAGAAAGAAAGGAAAAAAAGAAATCTCCCTGCCTACACACCCACTTCTGCAGGGCTTTCTAAACCCATCAAAAGTTGCACACAAACAGCCCTTCTGCCTGCTGCAGCACCCAGCAAATGAGAACCCCTTCTCGGTGTTCTGCACTGCAGATATTTTAGGACAGGTTTTAAACGGCTGCAGTTGCACGGTAACAGAGACTCCAAGAAAGCTGGCCAACGTGGGTCGGCGTCTCCAAGAGGCGTCAGGTTTTCGTCACCACTAAATTGCAATGTCATGCTTGTCTTCAGGGGCCAAACGCTTTGCTCTGTCCCTTTAATTCGCTGTGTGTTCCATCAGACACTTGCAGTCGCCCCGGTCTTGCTTTTATTTGCCACTGAATCTCCAAAATGAATGTTTCAGTCACGCTGTGGTGCTGTGAGGTCAGTTAATTGGGCCTGACTGTAGACGGCCATTGCCCCTGCTCCTGCTGCGCCCCATTTGTGGTAGTCATGCGCGCTCACTTACGGAAACGACAGTCTCATCCCCAGGAGAGTACCCGTGTTTCAAAAGTGGGTCTCCACACCGGAGCCTGGCCATCTTAGCATGGTGAGATGAACTTGGGTGCTCTACAGATCTGAGCAGAAACCCTGGCTCGCCACCCAGCAGCTTGCAAATCGCCGCAGGAAAGCTGCAATCGTGCCACTGTAGAACACAGGCTTCCAAGATGCAGTTTCCCTCAGAGAACCTGGTGGCCCAGTGACCCCTCCGTGCACGCATGTGGCAATCAAGAAAAACTGCAACTGGCGTCACTGCCTTCTAACCCTAGTTCTGTTAACTAGCTTCGCATCCAGAATAAGATGGCAAAATTAGGCGTGTGAGCTTTCACCAAGTTTAGAGTGTTAAGGGGACCCCATTGTCCTCTGTTCAGCCTAATAGCCCCTCAGCTTTGTCCTGGCTTAAAATGAGGGAGGAGAGGAGGAGAAATGAGTGCTGATACCCACACCGAGGTCCTTCCCAGTCTCTCCCAGCAGGGAGAAGGAAGCAAGAACAAAAGCCACCCTACCTCTCTAGAGCGGAAAGCTCAGCCCTGAGGACAGCAGCCCAGCCCAAGATCACCCAAGGCTTGACTACTCTGCAGCCAGTGTCTGCCAGAGCATGCTGGGTGAGAACAAGACTCTTGGGTAGAAAGGCTGCCCCTGCCACATAGTCCCCAGAAAGGGCGAAGAAGGAAAGGAGCTGCATTTGGTTAAAGAGATGGGACCAGATGCTAGCCAGGGTAGAAGACCCCAAAACTGGCATTCCTTATCCACCTGCCCAAACCAACCACTTTGTGTCAGCCCAAGTCTGCACAGAGAGCTCAGAAGACTATGCCAAAGACAAGACAGCTGCTGGGACACCAAGGCAGGCTCCCTGCTCGAAGGTGGCGGAACAGGAGGGTGTCTTCCGGATCTCATGGACCAGGATGGCAGCATGGTGGCCCCACAACACTCAGCTGTGTGCTAACAGCCAAGAGTATCCACCTTTTCGCAGGGCTTGGGCAAGGACGGGCATGGCAGCTGGGGACAGCATATGGGTGTTCTGCTGCAGAGGATCCAGCCAGGAAACGCTGTGTCCAGTCACCGTCTTCTGCAGCCGCTGACGTAGTATGCCCTGTCTGACCTGTCCCCCAGGGAGCACTCCCACATGCCGTGGGAATGAGTGCAAAGGAAGAGACTGAGATCAGGATGTCATGGTATGGCCCGCTGCCACACTCCTGGGGTGCCACACTATGCGAGTGGCAGAGAGAGACCTGTCCCTGGGCTGGACACTGAGTCAGCCCTACGTCTCATGTGTCTTAGGGCAAGGTCCCAGCTCAGGATCACTGAGGGGACGTTCCACCTCCTCCTGGGGTCAGGGCACATCAGGAACTGCTCCTTTCTGTTGATAACCTCGGAGTCCCCGGAGCAAAACAGGATTCTCAGCCAATGTGACGTGATCATGCATGCAAGTAAGACTTTCCACTTTGCAAATGCTTTTCACATCATTCCTCTTGCCCACCACATCTCTCTAATGCTCAGTGCCACTAGCACGAGAGCACACGTGCACACACGCACTCATAAACTCTATACACATTCTCGCAAATATTTGCACTTTTTTTAAATAACAGTGAGGTCACTTGGCTTCTGTATAAGTAATAGACTTTTTCTGTTTAAGACTTTTCACGGTATGTTATCATTTCAGAAAGTAATCTGGCGTCCACAGCGAGGGCATGGCCGTGGCTCAGAGGTGCACGTCATTACTGGTGATGTGTGCCTGTGATGGGTTTGTTCTCTCTCTCTCTCTCTCTCTTTCTCTCTCTCTCTCTCTCTCACACACACACACACACTTCTTCATAAGGGAGTATAAAGCAAGCGGGTAGGAACCAGGCATGTGTTCCACAGTCCTCAAACACAGAAGAGCGGCAAGACGTCAGCAATTAGATGAGATGTTAATATCGGGAGGTATGGGCAGCTTCCAGAGGAAAATATTTTTTCAAACTTCTAGTTTGTTTTTTTTTTAAAGCATGTATTTTGTTATTTATGCATATGTGCATATGTGCGTGCGTGTATACGTGTGTGCAAGTATGTGTGTGCATATGTGTGTACATGCATGTATATGTGTGTGTGCATGTCTGTGTGTGCGTGCATGTATGTGTATGTGCATGTGTGTGCAGGCATGCAAGCAAGTGCAGGTGCCTATGGAGGCAGTGAAAGATCCGATCCCCGGATCTGAGCGACAGTGCTTGGGCCCCGCCCTCCGGGGGCTGGAGAAACCTGGGTCCTCTTCGAGAGCAGCAGGGCTCCTGCCCGCTGAGCTGGCTCTTTACCTCTTCAATTTGTTCGTTCTTTTGTCCCCAAGTCAGCACAGCGCCTGACTCCGACACTAAGTGTGAAAACTTGCTAAGTTACAGGCTTGTGAGACATTTGCACATATATCTCACCTGACTTATGAGACACTTCAGAATAACAGAGATTCACAGGACCCACAGAATCCAAAATGGTTTTCCTTCTTGAGTTGCCATCAAGTATTATCACCTGGTGGCTGCCGTCAAGAATTCATCGAGTTACTGTATGCAGAAGATATAAAATCCTAGGAAGACACCTGGTTAGGGGGTGGGACTGGACGACAAAAACGTTCAAAGCAACAGAGCTACTGAGCCCGGGACTGACACCTAGTTAAAAAGCAAAAACCTTCCTCAGAAGCGTTTTGATAACAGTGAGGAATCAAACAAAAGACGCAGTCACGGGTGAAGCAGCTGAGTGCTGGCCAGCAGTGGTTTGCACCCATGAGCTGGGGGTGCAGACGGAGAGACGGCTGGGATGCAAAGACGCCAGCCAGAACTTCCACAGCCAGGGACAGCAAGGCCGCTCAACCCAGCGAAGAGATGGTCAGGTCAAAAGAATGAGCCAGTGAAGAATTTGCTGCAGCTTGTGGGCCAGAATACACAGGCGTGGCCACGGATGGGGCAAATCAGTGTGAAACTTGAGGTGCACAGATCGGCATATCAGGACAGGCTGCTTAAAGAGAGTTGTGACTCACAGGTCCCAAGAGGAGGGGACACGTCACACTGGGCTAGCTGCAGGGTTGGTGGGCACCGCGAGAGCCGGTGCCTTCGGCGCTTTTGTGAGAAGGAGCAGGTGGGCTTTCCCGGCTCAGTCCGTTCAGCAAACTGGCAGCACAGCTGCCCCTGGCTGTGACATTCGGCCCTGGGCTTATGAGCAGGTGCGTGTGAGCCCGACTCTGAGAACCCATCACGGAGGAGGTGGCGGCCATGTGGGCTCGGGGCTGTCGGTCTGCACTGGAACAAGCCCAGGGATAAGTTCTATGCTAGCTCTAGCAACAGGCTCAGCAACCTCTAGCTGTGAAAGAACTGGAGCACGAGAAACGGAAGGATTATCTCAGTGGCCCGGCAGCCCCGAGTCTCCCCCAGCGGTGGTCTGTGGTATGGTCTTGTTGGAGGAAGCATGTCTCTGGAGGTGGACTCTGAGAGCCGAAGACTCTCTTTCCAGCTCACAGTCCCAGCTGTGTCCCTTCAAGATCCGAGCCTCGGCCTCTGCTCGGCTCACGTGCACGGCCTCACGTGCGTCCCAGCCGCAGCCGACGCTCTCCCCTCTGTACCCGTAAACCCAATGACCCCTTCCTTCTGTAAGCTGCCTTGCTCCTGGTGTTTTCTCAGAGCGGCAGAACAGTGACTAATGCACAAGCCGATTCAGAAACAGACGTGGAACACTGCTCTCCTCTCCACACACAAATGCAGGCACAGGTGTGCACACATGTATGAACACACACATGCCAGACATAAACATGCCACACAGACACACACACAAACACACAGCCCTCAACCAGGTCTTTGCATCCTTTAGAAAGACTGAAAAGAGTGTTCGTGGAGTCAAAAATAAGTGAGCTGAGAACTGAGGCTCAACCCGCCACCTTCCAGCTGTAACAGCAGAGAGAGAAGAGCCTGCGAGTCGTGGATGACGTCCTTGGGAGGCTGAATGCTCTGTGCTGTGTGGGCCATCTGCTCTGCAGCTGCCTGTGGAGGGGACATGAAGGGTCCCGCCCTCCCCTCTGATTGGCCCATGCACAGCGCCCACCGCTGCAGAAGTGCTGGGTTAGAATTAAACGTGTTCTTCTTCTCTTGGTGTGTTCTTGCTTCTCTTGTCACACTGGCTTCGGCAGCTGGAACACAGTGGGTCTCCCTCCCGGGAGGAGCAGGGGGATGAGAGGACAGAGAGTCATCCAAAAAGGAGCATAGCCTGTTGTCTAGTTCATCTCCCTTATATTAAAACCAGAGACAAACAAATGATCACGCTCCGACGGGGACTCCATGTCCTCCTAGGAGAGCGCATTCGGCGTGAACGGAACTGGTAGGCGCCTGCTCTTAGCCCTGGGACCCAGCGTCGGGTAGACCCTCTCCCTGTAAGCAATGGGGAAGGTGTGACAGGGGGTTGCTCTCTCTCATCACACCAGGTCTTCATTTGTGCCTGGTTCTGTACTTGGTGCTGTGGGAATTTCCGGGTCGCATCTCCACCACACGTAGATTAGCAGAGGGACGTGGAGGCCAGCTGGGATGTGTGCTTTGACTCTTCAAAACTGGATTTAGACTAAGAGACTCGCTTCTAACATCCTTACACACGAGTTTACAAGGATGCCCTGATTCAGAGAGCTTGCCGGGAAGTATTCCAGATATGAAGGGAGCATGAGGGCTCCTGAGGCATGAGTAGACTTTGCCCCCTCTACTGACCGTCCAATGCCAGCTGAGGACTGGGTGCCATCCTGAACATCACAAGCAAGCCGGTGTTTTTCTGTGTGTCCTTGGCTCACCTTTCTGGTTGCTGTGGTTTCAGTGTGCCCTTTGTGAATCTGTGCCATGGACTCTTCATCCCACAGCCACAGCACAGCAGGGTGGGAAGCCAGGGCATTGTGGGAGGCTCACGGAGGCAGAGCCCGCACACAGGAACTGATGATCCCCGGGAGGGGAATTAGCCAGCTGGGTAGTTTGCCCCACGTTGCCTGCTGCTTTCTCTGGCCACACCAGTGTCCTTGCACTTCCTGATGTGAGTCACAGCCACGTCAGTCTCCACCAGACAGTGCATGGACTGGTAGTCCCGTGCTTTTGGACAACCAGCTTCCAGAGCCATCAGCTGGGATTTCTTCATTGCAAACCACCTCTTCTCCAACATGTCAATGCAACAGAAACTGGAAAAAGACACTGGCACTGGGCTTGAGAATCATGCTGCAAATGTCATTTGCACTTTCAAAATCCACTGTTTTTTGTTTTGTTTTGTTTTGTTTTTAATTAAAAATCCTTTAAAGTCTATTTGGCTGAAGAAAATCATTTGTTTTCTTTAGTCGATACTCTCTTATTTGCTGTTTGCTCATACTGGCCCCTCCCAACCGAGAAGGCGCCCTGAACTCATCTTAAAAATGAAATGGTGGTGGGGCAGGAGACTGGGGAGGATCGTGGCTTTCCCTCTGTGCCCTAAAACATGCTCAAGGCGTCTTCTTTGCCAGACCACTAATGAAGCGGAGGACAGACAGGTCCTCAGAGAATAGGAAAAGCTTGTTGCTCAGCACATTCATCAAAAACCAAACCCAGGATACGGAATGACCGAGAAAGCAAACAATCATGGAAGGGCACGGGAAGGAAGTGCCCAGAGCCAGGCCCAAGCTCTGCCTCAGTAGGCAAGCGTTCCCCCGGAGCTCTCTCCTCCTCAAACACCAGTTCCAAGGCTCGCAGGAAGGTGAGGGTGAGGCGGACACATTCTGTTCTTTTTCACAAGTTACTAAATCGATCCACGGACATAGACGTCCACACAGCAGAGATGCATCTTGGTTTGGGGAACTGACTGCTGGTTTAGCAGGTGCTAATGGATCTATATTTCTTGGCAAATTAAATGTAACTCAGTCAAAACTTTTGCTCTGGTAGCTGCTGCCCTCAGGAGACCCTCCTGGGCCTTGAAGCCTTTCCAGGCACAAATGTGCAGCAATGGATGAGCTACAGGAGGTGGGCTCAGAGTGAGGGATGGGTGCCAGACACCTCCAGAAGATACCAGACCTTCAGGTGTTTCCAGTGATGTTGCCAACTTAGTCCAGAGCTTGCTTAAAAGTGGCTGGTGGAGATTGCGAGACAAGAGCTGCCTCTGCAGGAGCCTGCTAGCCCCTCTGCCATTCCACCATGCCAGCTGTGTGGTCTCTCTGCTAGCCCCTCTGCCTTTCCACCATGCCAGGTGTAGTCTTCTCTCTGCTAGCCCCTCTGCCTTTCCACCATGCCAGGTGTGTGGTCCTCTCTCTGCTAGCCCCTCTGCCTTTCCACCATGCCAGCTGTGTGGTCCTGTCTCCTGTCAGGAGTTTTGCCATCTAGCCCTGGCTCAGAGTGACCAGCTTGACCTGCAAGCTTCTCTCTGTAGATCCATCCACGCTCGGCTGTTCAATATCTGTTTCATTTTTCCTGGGTAAATACACCACCTTTCCGGCTGGATTTATGTCGTGGGAAAGGTTGTTAGATAAGAAACGCTGGTTACACTGTGATTTTCGAACACAGCTTACCACAGACACACTGTTCTATCAGAGAAGAGTTGTTTGGTAAAGGAGTTCAAATGTCCCCATGTGGGGACAAGCTGAGGGGGGTGGGTGTGGCAAGGACTTGATCAAGTGTGATGTCAGCACAGACCCCTGGAGTGGCAACTGTAGCCTCCAGCAGGGAGACACTCAGCCAGTATGAAGAGTGTGGCCAGGTAGGGAGAGGAGACCATCAGGGTTCAGAGGAGTAGAGACATCCCCCCCTCCAAAAAAGGTGCTACAGGAATTGGGGTTCACTCTAGGAGTCGGTGGTCGTTATTCTGATAATCAGTTTGACTGGATTTAAAAATTCACCTCCACAGTGTCTGCAATGGCATTTCCAGGATTTTGACCCAATGAATGGTTTGCTCTCTTGGTGGGCTCATAACACAGATGGTCCCATCGTGTAAGGCGGGCGGTGTCGGGCCTGGGGCTGTCTACTTGGGGCTGTCTCTTTCCCTGGCTCCTCTTGTATTGCTCTTCCCACTTCTTGTCTGCCCTAAAGGAACTCTCCTTGCACTATGACAGCTGCCCCGGAATTTAGGGTAAAGAAACTATGGACCGAAGTGCCTGAAACCAGAGCCAAAACAATTGCATCTTCCGTCAAGCTGTCCTTACAGTGTCTTGGTTGCTCTGACAGATGCTCGTCCATCTCAGAGCGTGCTCTGAACTCACTCCAGAAGGCTCATATTGAATTCCTGTGGTGACAGAGATGGTGTCAGGGGTGGTGTGGGCAGGGGGATAGCAATGAAGGAGAGTGTCAGGGGTTCAAGAACATCCCAAATGTCCTATCAGCCATGGGCGGTAAGACACTGTATGCTGGGATCAGGAAAAGAATGGGCTCAAGTAACAGCAAATTAGCTGAAGTCCAGGCTGGGCATGAGGACCAGGTCTGCAGAGGAAATGTTAACTGTGCTGGCTCCAGGGCATTTACTGAGCCATCCGGGAGAAGACCTAACTGATGGAGAATGCAGGAACCAGAGATCAGGAACGAGCTCAGGGCCAAAGATGTGGTATTAAAGGTCAGCCATACATAGACAGAAATATCTGTGCGTGATGTCACCAAAGATGGAAAGTGTACAGTAGGTGAGACAGGAGACCTCAGAGAGACTCTTGAAATCCTAGAGAAAGAAACAGCAGGCAGGTCAGGTGCACAGCCGTGTAGCAGTCATTCATGGGGAGTCTCACAGGCACCTGGAATGTTTGCGGTAGTGGAAACCGGCCTCCTGTCCACCAAGCAACTCCCACTGAGCTGCTGGTTTCATGGGCAGGTAGTGAAGAAAGACGAGGTCATCTAGAGTGCGGCTCTTCCATCTTCAGCCCCAACTGGCTAGAGACTCGACATGCTTGGTATTTGTGTGAGCTGCTGTCTCCTCATGTGGCCACTAACTGGTGAGAGCCATGGCTAGTGGACCCGTAGGCCGTCAAACGGACCGTGGGAGCGTCCTTTCCCTAACTAACCTTGCCTCTCGTCCACAGCGGCGCTCAATCTCCCCATTGATCTAGTTACCAATCCAGACTTAGAAGTCCACCTGAGATAGATGATAGACACATGATGGATGAATAGATAGATGGATAGACAGATGATTGATGGATAGATAGATGATTGATAGAAGATAGTTAGTCATTGATCTAATCATCAACTCTTCATTGATCTGATGATCAACCTCAATCTTAGAGGTCAGTAATATATATAAATTTATATATATTAAATATATATATTTAATATATAATATATATTTATAAATATATATTATACATTAAATCTAATATGTATTTATTATATATAAATTTATATATAAAATATATAAATTTATTCTATAAATTGTATGAATATATATATATTTAAAGTCTGTTGAGAAAAGACAAGAGAGCAGCTACGCTGCCCCTCTGAAGCCGTGTCACCTGGAGAGGCAGCCGGGATCTCAAGCTCCACCCTTCTTCAATGAAGGGGTTTTCATTATATTTTTGAGTTTTATCTGCAATGGAAGGCTTTTGAGAACTCTAAGGCAATTTTTTTAAATATGCTCTAAGAGAGTTTATAATTTATAGACCCAACACTTGAGATAAGTAAATGGAGCTGGCTTCATTTCTCTGAAATGTAATTAAGTGCTCTTAAATGCCTTATTTCCCAAGAAAAGAAACTTAAATTTTCCCATCAGCAATGATTCACTTTCTGTGTGAGGGTTGTAGGGGGGTGTATGTGTATGGTGTGTGTGTACGTGTGTGTGCATGTGTGTGTGGTATATATGCACACTGGGCATGCACTCTGCATGTGCAGAGGAGCCAGAAGAGGAATTAGATGTCCTTCTCTGTCACTTACCTTATTCCCTTGATACATAGCCTCTCACTAACCCTGAACTGGTCTGGCAGCCAGCAACACACGTTTCTCCGCCCCCACTGGGCTACAGATGTGTGTGTGGCCCAGCCTGGCTCGTTACACAAGTGCTAAAGTATGAACTCGGGTGTCCGTGGTTACACAGCAAGTATGGTGTCTGCTTGTGCTTGTCAGCTTGACCACATGTGGAGTGAACTAAAGCCGAGCGGCTAAATATGCCTGTGAGCGGTTTTCCTCTTAGGTCATTCCAAGGGGAAGATCCACCTTTAATGCGGACATTGAGAGGTGGGAGAGCCACCTTTGGTCTGGACCATACCTTCTGCTGGCAGCCCATGCACAGGACACGGAGGAAGCCTGCTCTCTTTGCTCAGCCTCAATCTAGATGGCTGGTTCATTTCTTCACTGGCATTCGAGCCAGCTTCTACTGAAGCCAGCTGAGCCATCCAGCCCCATGGACTGCTGGACTATTGGGACTTCCATGATAGACAGCCACTGTTGGACTAGCTGGACCATAGCATGTAAGCCTTTCTAATGAATCCATTTCTAGATAGAATAGATAGAGGATGGATAGATAGATGATAGATAGATAGATAGATAGATAGATAGATAGATAGATAGATGATAGATAGAATGATAGATAGATAGATAGATGATAGATAGATAGATAGATAGATAGATGATAGATAGATAGATAAATGATAGATAGATAGATAGATAGATAAATGATAGATAGATAGATAGATAGATAGATAGATAGATAGATAGATAAATGATAGATAGATAGATAGATAGATAGATAAATGATAGATAGATAGATAGATAGATAGATAGATAGATGATAGATAGATAGATAGATGA
Source organism: Rhombomys opimus (assembly GCA_010120015.1). NCBI lineage: Eukaryota > Metazoa > Chordata > Mammalia > Rodentia > Muridae > Rhombomys > Rhombomys opimus. Next base: position 6,728,293 of record REGO01000055.1, on the reverse strand, counting down.
TAGATAGATAGATAGATAGATAGATGGATAGACGGATAGACAGATGGATAGATGATAGATAGATACATACATTCATGCATGCATAGATACATAGATGGATGATAGACTCGTTCTCTAAGTTCTGTTCCTCTAGAGACCCTTTACTAATACAGCAAACATTCCTATCCACTGAAACATCTCTCCAGCCCAGCTCATTTTCATTTTTAAGCAGCTAATTCTGACAAGCTGCCATTCACCAAGTGTCCTTACCCTAAGACTGATCCAGATTCAGGTGGCATGCTGTCATTTTTGGGACCCTATGGAGGGTCTGGCCCATGTGACCCTGTCCCTCAAAACTCCCCAAAGCAGAGATATGGCATGGGACACTGTTTGTGCCCATTCTAAGTGCCTCATCCAGAAGTCCTCCTGATGGAAGGTTTGAGAAAGTACTAGCCTTTCAAAACATCCTTGAGTGGATGCACAGAAATACTTGGGACATACATACATACATACATGTCACGTTCATGAATGTGTTAACTAGCATGAACTCACATGTGAGTACACTGGGCTTACACACATGTGTCCTTACACACATGTGCACTTGGAGAGCCCAGTCTTCAAACATGATCCTGGGGTACGGAGGCAAAGTGAGGCCAGGACAGAGCTCCTGCCTCGGAGTCCCCACCACGGCCAAAGACCAAAGCTGACCACGACAGTGCGCTGAGGAATGTGCACCAGCAGGTGCTGGGGTGTGCAGGGGCCCTGAGTCCAGTTCAAGCAAACCCTTTTCTTTCCTGAACCCCACTTTTACACGCATGCACACACCTCCCAGAGCAGAGTGGGTTCTTCGTTTGCTTTCCTTTCCTTTTGTTCTGTCTGAAGCAGGAACACGTGACTGTTGGCAAGGTCTGTCTATCTGTGTATGTTGCTAAAATTCCTTCTCTGGGGGAGACGTAAGCAGCACCTACCCCTCCTCCTCCTCCTGAGGTCCCAAGGACAAACACAGACACCCTGGGGAACCAGGAGTTTATAGAGCCGTGGGAGAGGGTTGAAGGGCGAGGGCAGGAGCTTGAGATCTTGAAGAAGCCACACCAGCCTAGTCCAGCAAGGATGACGACACCCCTGTAGGCACAGAAATGGCACCCCCTTGGGGTCATTCCCAACAGAAACACATCTAGCTCCTCCATGAGGCTGCGTGTAATTAGGGTAGACTTGACCACGAATGGTTGAGAGGATCCTTCTCCATCATTTTCCTGCTGTAGAGGTAAAGGCGTTTGACAGGAGCCCGTGTAGGGTGAACGGGGGCCTGCTGGGACAGCTTTCACTGGTAGATGTTCTGTCAGGAAGAACTTCCGGAAGCAGGGAAGGTTCTGATTGGCTTGAGGGAGCGAGCCGCAGCCCTGTTCACACTGCGTGGTGCGTAACACGGGTTCCTGGTCCGAATGAGGTCAGGTGCGTTTCCCTGCTTAAGCTGGGAGTGTGCCGGGTCCCCAAGTCTGGGAGGTCAGTCTTGTGTAGTGACCACTCTGCAGGGCTCGTGGCTGCTGATGTGGCTTCTGATGTTTTGTGGGACAGGGGCAAGCACGCGGTGTCAGGCCCCTGGGCTCCCGCTTTTGAAGAGCAGACAGAATGGGACCAGCTGCACATGAGCCCTGACTTGAGATCTGACGTGAGGGTCTTTCATGACCTCCTATCCCCCACTTCCATCTTCCAGAACCACCACCCCTGCCTGCCCACCCAACTTTGTGTCTTTTTTTTTTTTTTTCCTATCAAGTCTAGTTTGTGCGGCCCATACACACTTGGGTGTTTGGTAGACTTAGCGGGTGCACTCCTAGGGAAGTTGACTCTCCCAGCAGCTAACAATTGCCAGTAGCTCCCCTCCCAGAGGCAGGGCCTCACGCCTGCCTCCCCTCTCTGTGCTGGGATCTGGCACAGCTTGAGCATGCACAGGTCTTGTGTGTGCTGTCGTAACGCCTGTGAATTCACGTATGAAGCTGCCCTGCTGTGTTCGGAGGACACAGTCTCCCTGTAGCCATCCTCTGCCTCTGGCTGGTACAGTCTCTCTGCCCCTCATTCACAGGGACCCTGAGCCTTGGGAGGACAGGGTGGGATATAGGTGCTCCTTGAATGTTCATTCTGCAGTCTCCTGTTCTCTGAACTTAGCCGATTGCAGGTCTCTGGGTTAATAACCATCTACTGCAAATACAAACGTCTCTGATGACGGCTGAGCACTGCATCAACCTGTAAGCATTATGAAAAGCCGTCACGGTTAGCTTAATACCGTGTTCATTTAGAAGAATAGCACCAGGTTCCCTATGGCCTACAACCTGTAGCCACGGGTTCTCAGCCAGATGATGATGCCGGTGTGGGTTTTATTTTATGGAGTGGGTCTTAACTGAATCAGAAAATGGTTGCTTGCTCCCCTGGCATTTGTGTCACTATTGGACGAAACTTACCAGGTCAGTCACCATTGTGTCCTGCCGGGTTGACGACTGGCCGAGAGTAATGAGGGCTGTTCCTCCAGAGTGTGCACAGCTCCGACACGGCCAGCCGGCAGGGAAATGAGCAGCAGCTTCGCTTCCCCACCACGCCGCACTCAGCCACGAGCTTCTTCAGCAACAGCACCTCTCTGACGAGTTCTGGAGGGAACCCAGAACACTGCCAGGTGCTGTGATGTCTGGAGGCCCGTGAGACCTCACTGGCCAATAACTCCAAAAGAAGTAGTGTGTGCTTGGCTCTGGTGTTCTGTTAGCCTGTGGTGTCTCCCATTAAGGGGTAGCTCCCTTTCAACTCTTCACATGTAACTCCTGAACGGCCCCAAGGAAACTTTCCCACATCAGATATACACATTCATCAGAGTAGCAGCACAGAAAATCAAGACTCGAAAATCAGGAGCCTTCCTACATACAAATGAAAAACACATCCAGAAAGAAGGAAGCTAAGGAAACAGTGCCATCCGTACCATTTACCATGCAAATGTGAAGACCAGCGTTCAGATCCCCAACACTTAGTAAAAAGCCCAGGAGGACATGATAGCCAGCCTACAGCCCCAGAACCTGGAAGTCAGTGAAAAGTCGTGCCCAGGGCAGGCTGCCTAGACAGACTAGCCAAATGTCTGGGTGGCCTGAGACCCTGCCTCAGTAATAAGGAGAGGCAACCAAAGAAGACACCTGACGTCGATCTCTGGACATGCACACACAGCAGCACAACGACAACAAGCAAATACTGCTTTGATATTTCCAAGCGGTTTCCTGAAGATGGCAGTGAGCACTACCTCCACAGAAGATGCAGAACTTGTGCAGAAGACAAGGGAAGCGTGGCGAGGCCTAGCGCGTGGCGAGGCCTAGCGCGTGGCGAGGCCTAGCGCGTGGCGAGGCCTAGCGGGCATCTGATAGAGAAAAACAGGAAGACGAGAGAAGCACCCTGGAGCAGACAGAGGGCAGGGGCGCTTGGCTGCAAAGTTATCACCCAGACTGCCTGAACAGCGTATCTGCACCCGTCTTTATTTCATAGAATATACATTACTTCGGTAACTACATTACAAGCCTTGAAGTGCAGGGTGCTGTAAGAGTTACATGGACCGTCCCTGTCTTCAGAAATAAAGGAATCTCATGGAAACACCGCAGGCTCTGGAGCCCAGCTTCCACATAAGAACACGTGTCCTCACGGTGATGGGCAGGTGGCCAGAGCAAAGCTGCAGCCTGGGGCACTCCCACAGCCTGCTCTCCTCAGCGTGGAGGCTGGGAGTCTGAAGCAGGCTCTATCTCTGGCTTGTGGACAATGCTCCTCTGGGTAGGTCCCCACACGGCTGCTTCTCTATAGGCCTGGCACAGGACGAGGGTGCCCACGTTCCGGTGTCTGGGTCCCCCTTTTTTCTCTGTTTATAAAACAGGATCTTCTTTCATGTATCCCAGGCTGGCCTAGAATTCGCTGCTGGGCCCCAAGGACGACAATGAACTCCCAATGCTTCTCCCTCCCACCTCTGAGGTGTTAGGATTATAGACATGTGCCATCATGGCTGGTCCCTTTCCTCTACTGAAGAGGTGATCAGAGTATCATACCAGTCCTATGAGATGCAATCTCTGTATATACTCAGGGTTTCAAGGCATGACATTTAGAATCAAACCACTGAGCCCATAGCGCTGTGCTGTTCAGCATTCCTTATCCTCTTTCTTTTTAGTCTTCTCACCTGTAGGCTAGAGATGGCTGAAGCATCCACTCAGGGGGCTGTTGCAAGGCTGAGATGATGCATACAAAACATGTTCATCTCCAAAAAAGAAAGCCATAGTTTATCCTGAGTGGCCAGGGCCTGGGAATCTGGATTCAAGTTTCCTTGACTGGCATGTGCCACCACGGAGGTGACTATAGGAACTTTAAAGAATGGAAGACGGTAAACCAAAGCAGCAACCAAGCACCCTAGTGGGGACCAGCAATGCAGGGAACCTCCCCCTCTGCAGTCCCCAGACGCCATCTGATAATGCCCTGAGCTTTTGAGTTGGTAGAAGCTGGTGGTCTGCTTCCAAAAGTTTTACCCAATAGCCACAAAGTTGTTAGTTCAATAGAGGCTGGCAATAATTGGCTATGCCGGGGTCCAAGACAGCCTGAGCTAGACTCGGGCTTTTAATATGCAACATTCCAACTCTCCCCCATCATGCAGTTCTGGCAACATTCCAAGTGTCCGTGATCATTTAGTTCTGGCCAGTCAATCATTCCTTAGCACCTTCAGCCCAGATGCGGGGTCAGAGAACATCGGTTCACAGCACCCAGTTCCTGGCACACAGGGGCTGGAACACTGGCCTTTATTACTTGAGTCAGTATTGAATTATGAATATGCCAGCTATTAACAAGAACAAGAGTGCAGATGTGGAATGTGTCTCCTTGGCTCACTTTTAGGACATACATTTCAATTTGTTTCTGCACAGTTATGAGGCAGCCACAGTAGACCCCCAGCTCAGTGTTAGGGGAAGCATGTTGCTCAGCAGAGGGGCTTTGAGCATAAAGCAGGGCGGCTGGATTTTCACCACCAGGTCCGGCTAAGTTCACATCCTCGTGTTACACCAGAGCACACTGCCCTGCTGCCACCTGACGGTGGGCTCAGTAAGTCACCAACGCCATTCACGGCCGGCATCCCAGTGCTGAGACTCCAGCACAGCCTTGCTGTGGACAGGGCTGGCTGAGCGCAGCTCTTCCTGCGATGAGCAGGGGTAGGAAGGGAAGGAAACGCCTGTCACATAGCCTGATCTCTGAAGTGAAATGGGAAGGGTCTGACATGCAGTCCCTCTTTGCTTTGGAATGCCAGTGATGTAAGTCTACTTCACAGCATTCAGGGTGGGCGCCTTATTTCACTGCGCTCTCACTCCAGGCAGATTTGATGCATCGCTTGTCTGCTGCTGCTGCATCTCACTGTGCCCCAAGGGGCTCTCTACGGACGGCTTTCATCATGTCACTGTTCTGCACACAGACCTCTCCCACTGTAACTTGTCACTGAATCTAAAAATAGGGCCTTGCCTGCTAATTCACATCTCACAGGTCTGCCCCAGTGTTTTTCTACAGGCGCCTTCGCGTGTCTTTCCCAGCTCCTGGAGGCAGTGGGTCTTGCACGTCTTACCCCTTGTGGTTTCATCTAGGAACAGAGTGCATACCAGAAGACCAGCTGTTTCCATGTGCTTCTCTGCAACACTCAGGAAACCCAGTGGGGACTCAGAGACGTTCCCAGTAAAGAAAGTATAAGGTTCAGTAAGTTTCAGAAAAATGAACCTGGGAAGAAGGTCCAGTCAGCACAGCGCTTCCTGCACAAGCATGAGGGCTCAATTCAGTCCCCAGACCCCGTAGGAAAAAAAAAAAAAACTACAGAAAAGCCAGGCATGGCAGTGCATGCCTGTCATCCCAGTGTTGGGGAAGCACACACAGGAAGGATTGCTGGACAGACAGTCTAGCCAAACTGGTGAGCTCCAGGGTCAATGGGAGGCCCTGTCTCAAAAACTAAGGTGGAGAATGTGGTATTACACAACCCCAGCCCTTCCCTCTCCCCTCTACAGACCATGCCCCACCCCCCTCAAAGTCTTACCTCTTCAACTGATAATGTTTACATGTACATGGACATGTATGAACTTTTTTGTGGGTTGTATGTCTGATATTGCCTGCCTCTGCTGACTGAAAGCTTGCTTCTGTTTTTGTTGTTTTCCCGTCTTCACTGGTTTCCGATCAGGTATAAAGAGCTCCTCTGTTGACTTTTGGTTTCAGAGGCGTGGGTATTCCAAATTCAACGGTAACCAAGAATGCCTATGAAGGTGCCTGGGTCTGGGCACATGTGGAACAGGAGCAGGAACCAGGCCTTCCCAGGCTGTGAGGATGGCACACACCATACACTTTTGACTCACTTTGTTCCACTGGACAAATAAACTATGGTTTACTATATAATGAAACAGAATTGTGATCATAGAATGTAGTCAGCACAAAATTATACTGAAGAAAAAAAATGCATTTTATTTCATAGTTCTATATACCAGCGACTATTTCCTCACATGGATTTAAGTTATCACCCAGAGTCCTGTTGTTTCCCTGAAGGACTCCCTTCCCAACAGAACTGCTAGCAATGACGCTTCTCCATTTCTGTTCACTGAATGTCGTCATTTCACCTTCATCTTATGAAGGTTAGTTTTGCAGGGTATAGAATTATTGTTTAACAATCTCTTTCTCTCAATGTTTTGAAAACCATCTTCTCACTGCCTGTTGTGGACTATCCACCAGAGAAGACATGGGTTTTAGCCAATAGGAAGCACTAGCTGGCTGATGAGTACATGGGTGTTGGGGATCCCAGTGTAGCACAGAGCCTTTCTCAGGGTGAGCCTTTAAACACAAAAGCTCTGCTCTGGGTTGACACACTTCAGGTAACAGAAACAGCCAGAACCAGAACTTCAGAAGCTAAGAAGCAAGGTTAGCACATTTAGAGACTTTCCCAGAACTATGGACTTTGGTGGATTAGGGGTGTTTGTTTGTTTGTTTGTTTGTTTGTTTGATGTTGTGTTCTGTGCTGAGTTTTATAACCTGAGTGATACATCCAGCATGGAGTCAGCTGTGCTAAGATCTGGGGACTTGTTATATGTTTTGTTTGATTTTACAAGAAACATTTTTATTCATTCTTTTAGAATGCCAAACAGTGTGTTCTGATCATCCTCAGCACCAACTCCTTCCCTTAGCTCCTCCCAGATCCTCCCCACCTGCCACCAATTCATGTCCTCTTCTTCTTTGCCCAACATGGTTTATGCTGTCCACCACTTCTGTTTGTGGGCACCACTAGAATGTGATTAGCCCACCAGGAACCACCCCTGAAGAAAGCCAACTCCTTCACCCCCAAGGCCATCAACTGTCCCTGACCCTCAGTCAGGGTGAAAGCTCACGAGCCCCTCCCACTCTGTGCTAGGACGTTAACCTCGATGGTGTGCAGGCAGCCAGGCTGCTGCAACCGTCCTCTCATGTCCAGGAGATTCTGTCCCAGTTGTCCCTGAACCTCGGGCTCTTGCAATCATTCTGCCACCTCTTCTGAAGTGGTCTCTGAGCATTGGAGGGAGGGAGTGTGAGATGGACATCCCTTTTGTGGCTGAACACTCTTGTCGCTTACTCTCTGCACTTTAAGAAGTTAAAAGTTTATTAACGTCTATGTGAGCATGTGGATAAATCGCGGGGTATGCGTGTGTAAGGCAGTCAAATGACAACTTTATGGAGTCAGTCATACATGGAATTGGAGGAAACTGAGTTTCAGGAAGTCCTGGAATCTCATGGCATGTGTCTGCAATGTAACAGACAGCTCCACGCTGTCACCCTCTCATGCAGGCCACAGGAGAGCAGAAATGTCTGCACATTATAGCCCTGCTCAGGTCCCCAAGTCCCCTTGGCCTTGGGAAGCCTAAGCATGCATCCTAAAGCCAGTTTTCTCCTCTCCACAGGAATGACATGCCAGGCTCGGAGCTCCTACGTCACCAGTGAGATCCTGTGGGGTTACCGGTTCACCCCAGTCCTCACGCTGGAAGACGGATTCTATGAAGTGGACTACAACAGCTTCCATGAGACCTATGAGACCAGCACCCCGTCCCTCAGTGCCAAAGAGCTGGCCGAGCTGGCCAACAGGGCAGAACTGCCCCTGAGCTGGTCTGTGTCCAGCAAACTGAACCAGCATGCCGAACTGGAGACGGAAGAGGAGGAGAAGAACCCGGAAGAGCAAACGGAGAGGAATGGTGACGTGGCAAACCTAGAGAATGAATCCAAAGTGTAGGCCCAGCTGGGCCAGCCTTTCCCTCCCCTCAGACATGACCCGTCCCTGTCTCTCATTTCCCTTCTTTTCTTTCTCTTACTTTGATCTTGATTTGTTTGCATTTAATTTCGGCATTTCCAGAAAACAAATCTTTAAGGTGTAAAATACCTACCTGCCCTCTCTCAGATGTTCAGGTGGATAAGCAGACAGGGATCTAGTTAAGGTACAAGGGACCTTCTTTGTGCCCAAGCCTGGTCTCCACCCACGGAGGAGACTGAGCTACTTACTCTACTGTTCAATACAAATCACTCAGAAGAGCTGTCAGTGTCACAAAGAGCACCACCATAGGTCAGAGAGCAGCCGTCAGTTTTACAGAGCACAGTGCTTGCCCACACAGACACTGACGATACGGGACCCAGGTGAGCTAAGGACAGAACACTGTACATAGATCTGCCCTATGGAATTATTTTCTTTTTGGCGGTTAGTGACAAACCCAGCATGCACAGAAGCACTGTGGAGCAGAACTCCTAATAATGTACATAGATGTATCATTCATGTAGCTTTAGATAATAACTTTAGAAATAGGAAGAAAAAAGACTCTCAATGTACAGTAGCATTTCTGCTTTGATATCTGAGTCTTCTGATTATTTTGACCCCCTTGACAGATGGCCCTCTGCATGCATGGCCTTTGTTCCAGCCCCGAAATGGACAGTTGCTGGGGGTACCTCTCTGTTCCCTTGTCATTCTTCTGTTGACTCTAACAAGCCATAGGTCTGGGGACAGTCTGGAGGTCTGACAGACAGCAAGATCTACCATCCAAAACCCTGATATACTGTGACATATTTATAAAATCGGTGTCATTTGTTTCTAGATAATAAGGGTCTCTCTGGCCAGCCTGGGAGGGACCAGCACCAGGCCTCACAGGACACAGCCCCACAGGACACTTCTCGTGAACTTGGAGTAGAGCAGTTTAAGAAACCTTTCTGTTGAACCATTGATTGCTCTTCTATCTAATCATGAGAAACTATGGCCTTTTCATGAGAGCTGTCGAGTGACAGAACAACCCCTGGGGGGAAGCCATGGCTTCCAGGAAGGCATGCAGTGGGTGAAATGACAGGCTCACTCCACCGGCTTCCTACCCCTCTCTCCATCTGGCAGCCCTGACCCTGAGGGCCTATCCTTACCATTTCTTACACTGGGATCTCTTTTTATATTTTCTGTCATCATTGCTGTTAATTTATCATGAAATGACCAGAATTTGGTATACAAAGTGTAGATAACAGTCTTTGTGGCAACTGACAAATCTCTCCAGAATGTGGGAGTGGGACACTGTTTGAAAATCTAATGCATGTGTCTCTCAATCAAGAGCACAAATGTCAACAACAATCAAACAGCTCTCTCTATCTCATTTTAATCTTGAAAGAAGGAAGGAAGGAAGGAAGGAACAAACAAAGGAAGGCAGGCAGCACGTGTAATAATCTAAATTCAAAAGCAAGTGAAAAATAAGACTGGAAAGAGACTCTTCAGTGAGACCAGGGGCAGGTGGAGATTTTGCACTGTAGCCGATGTTTCTCGTTGATTTTGCATTTACAAACTGTTCTTTAACACCATTGCCCACCAGAATAATACATCAAATGGATCTAAGTTTATTTCAGCTCCTGCAGATGTGCTCAGTTTGAGACTCTGCACCATCAAAGTCAAAGAGGTCAAACTAGCTCTTCCCCTGTTTCCCTTGCGGACCCTGACCAGACTGCACAGGACTTTGCTGTAGTCCAGGAACCTTGTCTATAAGAGAGATGCCCCAGGAATATGGGAGTGGCTCCTCCATCCAACACCTGGGTCTCTCCTCTCCCTCCGCAGAGATCTTGCCACACAAACAACCATTTCTTGCCGCTGATTCTGGAGAACAAAGCTGTTGGCTGTAGCCCTTCCTTGCCTGCAGCATTCCCTTTTGGCTTTGGCTATTTACCAGGGGAGCCTTGCACTCACTCCCTGCACTCTTAGCAGGAGGTGGAGGAGGAGGGCCTGACACAGTTCCCAGAGGCTTCAGGAGGTCTCATGGCCTGACCTTGTTTTAGCCTTATGAAAGACACCCTGCTTTGGGGCACCACTCTGCAGCAGCCCAAGGCAGGGCATGTAACACAGAACAAGATGGAGAAGGCCTGCGAATTACCTGCTCGCTTAGCTCTTGAAGACTCACTTGGCCTTTTTAAATCTATTACTGAGGCTTACAGGACAAAAGATGCCCGTTGACGGGTGGAAAGAGCAGCTCTGAAGTTGGTGGCTTCCTACCTGCTCTTCAGCTGGACAGTAGGTCTGGCCAGCACCTGTGTCACTCCCACAGCCATGCCGTGACCTCAACAGGGTGCTCTGAGGGTCTCTCTGACCCCTGACTCTCTGTTCTCAATGTCACTGTGGTCGGTGATGTGAGCAAAACTAAAAGCCTGTTTGTTACATGAGCTCAAAACCTTTAAAGGAAGGCATTCCTAAAGGACCTTTTATTAGAATGTCCTTATCAAACATGTCTATTTTTCTACAGTTCCTGAGAAAATGGTTTAACAGTGTATTTTGTGTCAACTGTTAAAATTTGAAAGGTCATTATGTCTGAATTTTCTAAACAGCAAGTAGTCAATGGGGTTTTTCATTAAGGTAAGGCAACAAAGGAGACCCCCACGCCTCCCTTTCTAGCCCCTCTCTCCGCAGCATCTCCACCAGGAGCTCAGTGCTGTGCAACCACAGAAGCCTGTTAACACACCAAGACCCATAACCACTGGGGAGAGATCTGTCTCTCCGTCTCTCTCTCTCTGTGTTTTCCTCTGCGTCTCTCTGCCTCTCTCTGTGTTTCCCTCTGCATCTCTCTGTCTCTCTGTTTCTGTCTCTCTGCATCTCTCTCTGTCTCAGTCTCTCTCCCCCTTCTCCCCCTCTCTCTTTCTTCCCCTCCTCTTCCCTCTCTCTTGATGTTTTGGGCTGCTTGTGTGGTGTCTCTGAGTCATCTTTCCCATAAAGCACAGTGGGATCCATGGGCCAGATAAGAACTCTAACTCAAGGGTGACAGTCGCCATGGCTGACCCCAACAGAGCACATTAGCTCCATGAGGAAAGAGAAGGTTTGTCTGGAAGGGTGGAGCTGAAAAGAGCCTCACAGTCCTTGTTCAACTGACACCCCACTCCCTCACTGGCTCCCTGGTAGGAAGAGCATCTGTTCATTTATTTACACACTGGTTTCGTGTGATGGCTACAGCTGTTTACCCTGGGTCTCCTGGGCACACGGCATGCCCGTGTTAACTGGTTAGAATTGGCTCATCCCCTCCAGCTCCTTCTAAATATCGTGTTGGGGTGGGGTCGTGACTCCGTGTCCACGAGGTTGAAGTCTCTTCTCTGCTCCCTTTCTCTCTGCCCCTCTCTGTTCTCTCTAGGTCTAGACTCACTGATTTAATTAGTTCCCTAAAAGAATCTACCTACTGTATCAAAATGTTGACCTATTTCGTAAGCACAACTTTTTTCTCTTACAGGTTTAATTAACCAAAATAGGACTCTGATGTGCCTGTTTTTTCATTATACGCTAATTTAAAGTTTAATTATGGCTTCATTTTAAAGCCCAGAGTTCAAGTTTCTTGCTTTCTTCCCCTACCTGTTGCTTTTCTGTTTGGATTTAAAATGGTATCTTGGAGTGTTTGGAAACTGACTGAGGTGTGCAAGATGGTGTGTGCAGATGCCTTGAAGATCCGTGAGCACACTGGGAAAATGCCAGATCCTTTAGCTGAAACCATGAAAACATAGTCACTCACCTCTGAGACGACTTCCCAAGAGTCAAGTTTTCATTTCCTTTCCTGACTTCAGACCCATACAGCGACCAGCCTTACACAGTGTCACTTCTGTGACTCTATTTCAATGGTAGCCACAAAGCTGAAAAACAGCAACATTTACATAACAGATCGATTGATACTACAACAGACTCAAGTAACGTTTTCTTGAGTTAGACTTTATGTCCAAACTGCACTTAAGAAACTGTTACCTTTTACTTTAGAATAACGCATTCCTCTTCCCACTGTGTGCACCCACAGCGTTCCAGGGGGGACTGTTGATTCAGGAGGTTCTGCAGACACTGAGACTGTCCGAGGTTGCTGAGGTTCAGACAGGATGTGCAGCTTTGACTGCGAGGTAACACTCAAACAGGCTTTCACCTGACCCTGTAAACTCAGAACACTCCCCCAGTCATCGTGGGGCGCTCTAGGCCACCAGGAGAGGCTCAGCACTATCGTCGGCATCTTTACAATGGGAGGTGTCGAGTTTGGGCAAATTGGCCTCGAACAAAGCTCCAGATCCTAGTCCCAAATCCAGGTCACAAGGCTGTAAGCACGGGATGTTTTCATTGTGAAAATGTTTGGCACACCGACCTGCTAAGAGAGTCTAATGTGCCGACACTAGTTTTTACATTTATAAACAGTTGGGAGAGAAACAAATCGAGAAGACTTGGGGACATAGAAGATTCAAATCTCAGAAGCCCAGAATGGAACTTGGTTGGTAGAAAGCCCCAGGTTTGGTCCCCAGCACTGCATAGTTAGCACACACACCTAGTATAGCATTTCAGAAGTGGGGGCAGGCAGGTCAGAAGTTCGAGGTCATCCTCAGCAGCGTACGGAGTTTGGGATTAGCCTGAGCTACAAGAGACCCTGTCTCAAGAGATAATGACAGTTCAAATCTTGGTGCATACATAGTTTCACTGGAACACAGCACAGCCTACGTGCACCGTGTTCGCTGTGCACGCATAGCCTATGGCTGCTCGGCTCTGCTAGCGGAGCTGAGCAAGCACAAGAGGATTTCAAGGCTGGCAAACGTGCATGCTATTACTACATAATACTAGCCACTGTGTGGGGGCGGGGCTGTTAATTAGCCACCGTGTGGGGCGGGCCTGTCAGGGTTAAACTACCCTCACAGGCTTCTGGGAAGGTCAGAGAACGACCTCCTTTCCCAGCCGGAATCTCCTGGAGTCATGCGCAGATCTGCTCCGGGAAAACATGCTGTGTCTTGGGGTAGATCGCGTAGCCCGCGGCTCCCAGAGCGCAGCCTTTCCTTCCCTCCCTCGCCCCTGAGCCCCAGCGCCCACCGAGCTGGAGTAAAACTCCTCATTATGCGCTCTACAGCAGTGGAGGGTCCCGGCCCGTCAGCTGGACGGGGCTTCTCGGCGCCCACGGCCTTTGGGGGCTACAGACCGGATGTGCACTCCATCTCGGGCTGCAGCGTGGAGGAGCACCCAGCGCAGACCCGCGCCACACGCGTGCTGCTCCCTCTAGACGGGAGCTGTGCGGTGGGAGGCCCGGAGCCGCCCTCAGCGTTTTCACCCGCCGGGCTCCCTCTGAGCCCTCGGCGACAGGTCCAACACACCGATGGCCTGTGCTCTGGTCTCGGTGAGCTGGGGGGAAGCAGAGAGGACGAGGCTGTCGGCAAAGGCAAAACAGACCAAATCTCGGCCGTGGAGTTTTAGATGTGGCATTGTTTAGAGTCACAGATTTGATTTACTTTTGTTCTAAGGAACCATTTCTCAGTCAGCCAAATTTGGGTCTTTATCTTAACAGTTCTATTTGAGAGAGAGAGAGAGAGAGCGTGTGTGTGTGTGTGTGTGTGTGTGTCTGTGTGTGCGCGCTCGCAAACATATCAAGTTGTCTTACGAATGTTTTCCAGGAAATTAGGTGGGAAAGGAAAGACTTGGCGACGTTTCTGTACATTGCGCTGCTGACAGCGATAGAGGCAGCCCCACATCCCAGGCTGCGTGCGTGACGGTGTCTGCCACAGACCGTGCACGGGCCTCACACAGCCTCCAAGTCCAACACATGAAACAGAAATAACCGTAAAAGGAGCCAAACGTCTGCCTGGCCTCGTTGCCTTAGCGAAGAAAGCTTGAGGCGCCACGGGAAGGGAGGTGACGCTAGGCTCTCGGTGGCCGCCTGTTGGTGGAGCCCGGAGGCTTTGATGAAATGCATCTGTGATGGTTTTAGAGCCCCTGCCCCTAGCCGTGGCTCCTGACGTGTGTGGTTGGCAGACAATGATAGCCACAGAGCCAGCAGGTCTCAGGTTCAGAGGCACACAGGTCCCTGCATATAACTGACCATCCCCAGACCGGGGCTCAGGGCCCACTGTATGAGCACTCACCATTAAAACTGTGATGTCAACGTGGCCGATCTTTCTGAGAACACGAAGGGCTGTTTTGCTCAGGCGGTGTAAATGCCTGCTGCCGACAAGCATGAGTGAGATAAACATGACAACCGCCGGAGCTTCTAACACCCAAACAGTGCTCAGTGTGTTCATCCAAAGGAGCACGAGGCCCCCAAGACTCCAGGAGTCTGAGATCAGACCCAAGGGGAGGTGCAAGGCCCTTCAGAGCTTTCCAGTGCTAGATGTAGTCATAAAATACAAGTAACGGGCCAGCCAGGGCCAGCCGGGGCCAGCACCTCCGATTCCAGCCGGCCGTGCAGCCGGCCCCTCCGGATCTCCATCAGTGTTCTTAGAGAAGGAAGGGCACCCCCTCAGACCGCCTAGCTCTCTCGGTGCCCCTGCCTGTGAGAGGGACATGAGCGACACCACCCGTGCTGGGCTGGGCAGTCCACAGGCCCCCCCGTGCCCACCTGCTGAGGCCTCCCTGAACGAGTGTCCTGAAGAGGGGCTGCTTCTTACACCTGACAATGACCCCATAGATGTGTCTTCTGAGGACACTGAATTTCAAGAGTACATGGGAGGCATTCTCAGCTCTGCAGAGCACTTCCTGGGTCAGGAGTGAATTTAGACCTTTGGAGTCTGTTAGGAACCGGGAACCCCACCCACATGTAAATCCAATAAACCACTAAAGCGAGTGGAGAGAGTTTAAGGGACTCCCCAGAAGTTCTGATTTCTCCAGAGTGATTGTTATCAGTGTTAGCACTAATGTTTGTGTTTCTTTTTTCATTACACACCAAATTCTTCACACCTGAGAAATTCTCATTTAGAGAGCTCACACTGCTGTGAGCACAGGAAGTCAGTCACTTAGAGCCTCACACTCCTGTGAGGACAGGAAGTCAGTCACTCAGAGATCTCACACTGCTGTGAGGACAGGAAGTCAGTCACTCAGAGATCTCACACTGCTGTGAGGACAGGAAGTCAGTCACTTAGAGCCTCACACTGCTGTGAGCACAGGAAGTCACAGGATATCGGTCACCTTTCTGGGTAGTTGATCCTGTCCCCTCTGTTAGGCAAGCCTTAGAGCTGCCCCATTGGAACGCGCCCTGCGTTCCATGATATGAACCCCAAGGAGGTCAAAGCATCCACACACTTTCCCTAACGGAGCTGCCAAAGGTCAGCTCTTGCTGTCATCCTTGAGCAGCACCCTGTGTGAGCCCCATCCACCACTTACTCTCTGCCTGACTTTACTGGAGTCTGACGCCTGGGAGCAAATGCCTAGAACACTTTGCCGTGAGACGCCTCGAGCGTGCACGGGTGTCTACACATCTCTGAGCCCAGTACAGCAAGCGACCAGGTCAAGTGAGGTCTCATGCTGAAGGCACAGGTGGGCTTGCCAGGTTGGGTCTCTCTGTCTTTCCATCCTTCCCAACCATGATGCTCTCTTTCCCAGGAGGGTCCTGGGTGAGCGCTTTCTTGAGCTCAGCACACCCCTCTAAAATCAGCGGCAGCGGGGAGCGCACGCCCACAGGCTCTGGAGTGGCCCAAGCATGTGCCTGCGCTGGCAGAGCGCTCCTCTCCGCCCACAGTCTGTACAAACTGTGCTCGGGGGAGACACCGAGCACTCTGATGGCTGTCACCAAGGAGGTGGTATTCAGCTGCTGCCATGGCAACCCTCCATCTGTGAGCATGGACCACTGCTGCACAGGCTGGAGGAGGCTTAGAGGAGGTCCCGGGGCGGGAGCTCTGAGGGCTGAGCCGCCTGCAGGCAGCGGAGGGGACCCAGAGAGAAGAGAGTAGCCCAGCAAACGTGTGCTCGCCTAACCCACATCCACACACAACAGACACGCACATGGCTGCACACACGCCTGCGGGTACACAATCACACTTGTCTTTCTAAAACTCCAGAAACTACATTGATGGTATGCAGTGTAACAAATGTCCAAGGAATTGCCATTTTTCTTAATAAGTAAACTCCTTGCCAAATTAAGATTGGCCAAAAACAGATAATGGTTCAATAACAAGCCATAAAAAACATTTTATTCCCAAGGAGGTGGACAGAGGAAGATCAGGGGTTCAAGGTCAACCTTAACTCCATAGGGGGTTCAAGGCCAGCCTGACAGAAACCTTATTTCAAAGAGAGAGAGAGAGAGAGAGAAATAATTTTGACTTATATTTTATTATTGAAAGTCTTATTTCAAGTTAAAGATAGGCAGTCAGAGCTCGCAGAATTCTGTTTCCTCTTGAGCTTACCATTTCCATCTGGCTTTGAACCTGGGAAAAAGCTCCCCACCAAAGCAGAAGGCACTGGCGTGTTCAGCACGTCAGACCCGGGCTAGAGCCAGCTGGACAGGGACAGGACTGCAGCAGAGGGCACAGGACAGGGACAACGCTGCAGCAGAGGGCACAGGGTGGAGCGAGGAGACGGGCATACTGGGGTGCCTGAGCTGAGGGAGCTGTGGGCGAGGGCCTGCTCGCACAGAGAGACGCCTGTGTCCAAGTCTGGGCTGCACGGCCACGCCGCTGTGCTCAGCCCCAGCCCCAGCCCCGGGCCTGCTGTATCTTCGGGGCCGCTGGCGGATGGATGAGCATTCTCCGCAAGCCCGGGCCACGCTGCAAGACTTGCTCCCATCTGGCTCCTAGTTCTGTCCCAGCAGCAGCGAGGCTCCGTGTGCCCACACAACCCTTCCATTTACTTCTGCCCCCTCCACTCCCACCCCATTCTTCAGGAGCAAAGGACCCCCGAGCGCTGCGCGGTGTGGGGGTCCCCACACCGTCCTAACTGACACACTGGGACTCTAAAGCAGCCACTCTTAAACACGCATGTGTGCTCACACCCACCGCGTCTTCACACCTCCCAGTCAGGTATAGACGGGGACACGCGTTCCCAAAAGACTAGGGCTGCACGCTGGCTCAGCTGGGGCCACGTCACCACGTCACCACACCGCTAACTCCAGCTCCGGGGACAGTGCTGAGCCACGCAGGCCAGTGCACCTGAACTCACATACCCACAGTCTCACACACACACACACACACACACACACACACAGACGTACACAGACACACACGCACACATGCACACACACAGACATACACAGACATACACAGACACACACGCACACGCTTGAAATAATAAAAGTAAAATCCAAAAGAGGTTTCTGGAGGACGAAAGCTGAATGAGAAGCGCCCTCTCCTGTCAGCACCGAGGCGCTAGCTCTTAAGTGCTCTTCCACACAGCTGACTCACACACAGGCCGGCCCACCCCTCACCAGGGTCCTGGCTCGGCCCCTCCCAGTGAGCTGTGTGTGAGCCTGTCTCAAAGTTTCTTTCTTGAGTGACAGGTTCTCTTTTTTTAGAGACACTTTCAGTTCTCAGGAAAGTAAGCAGCAAGCGCCCCTCCCCCCACCTCCCCCACTACCTCTGTTGGGTAGTCACGTATGAATTTACCCAATGCACCATTGTCACCCACGTTCAGGGGTGATGTCGGGGCTCACTGTTGGCCGCACACATTGACTGTTTGAGTAAATGTGTAAGGACTCTCTGGCTGCTATCACGCCACCTGGAGCAGGTGGCCCGCCATGCTCCGCTCTGGTCCCAGCGTCCCTCCCTCACAGCCGGCTCTTCTGGACTGAGTGTGGCTGGGCCAGGGGGAAGAAAAGCCTGAAACCTCGTGCTTTCATGGGGTCGGATGCACTTCCGCAGCGTCTCCAGCGGCTCCGTAGCCCTTTCTTTCCCAGCACCAAGCGTAGTCCATTTGCTGGCCTTCTCAGGCCTTCTTTAAACAGCCACTTACTCGTGGCATCTTGGGTGCCTGGTTGCCCACTTCCATGAGCTAAAGCTGCTGCACACATCTGTGTGTGTTACCTGGAAATAAGCTTTCAGCTCGTTTGGGCAAGCATCAGGCATCACGATGGCTGCACTGTTTGTGAGGCATTTTCCTGTACACTGACTCCATCTGCCTGGGAGGCTTTCCTGGTTGCTTTCATTCTTCCAGCAGTGGCGGAGAGCTCCGCTTGCTCCTTCCTGGTTTTGGAGCTGTGCCCTTCCGATGGGTGTGGCATGCTCATGCTATGGCTGTGTGCCATGCACTTCCCCCTGGCATTGAACACCTCCCAGACACTTCCTGTCTGCCTGGAAATCATGCTGGAGCGTCTCTGACCCAATCTTTTGTCCACTCTGTAGGTGGGTTGTTCAGTTTCCTATTCTTGAACTGCAAAGGCTCTTTGCATATTTTGGATCCTTGTTCTTATTAGCTTCATCTTTCGAAAACGCTTTCTCCACACGGGCCGTTCTCGGAGACTGTCTTTTACTCTGCAGAATTTTCTCATTTCAGTGAATTCCATCCTGGCAGTCGTCCCTCGAGGAGGGAGACTTTGGAGCTGCATCTACAATGCCATCATCATCTCCAGATCCATCCAGACTCTGTCCTGTCTCCTGGGAGCATTGTCATTGTACCTGTCCCAGACCCACGGTGGCTTTGAATGGTCACAGCTTCGTGACTGCTGCGGGGTTGGTGTGTGGATTCTTTTCGTCTTATTCCTAGTCTAATCTCTCCTACCTTTTGCTGAAGTGGCAGCCTTTGCTGTTCTGTCCTGCCCAGGGCGACCACTCAGCTTATGCTGCCTGTGTCTGTGCTTTCTGGTCTCACCCTTCTCCTGTCCACCTGCTCTTTTCCCCTTACCACACTGTCCATTGATATAATGGTAGGAAGTCTTGGCTTCAGGCTGTGCCAGTCCTCTGTCCTCGCACGGCTTCTTCAATCTTGAATGGTAGACTTGGTCTATTCTGGGTCTTTTGTTTCTCTTTTAAACTTTAGCAGGTGGATATCCACAAGGTTACCTGCTTTTCTTTGAATTGGTATCACAGTAACTCTAAAGATCAAGTCGAGAAGAGAAAGTACTTGACTGAGCTGCTTCTTCTTCCCGAGAGCAGGGATGTCCATTTACTTAGTCCTTCGGTATCTTTCACCTTTTATAGTGTTCCTCATGAAGCTCCTGTACATACTTTATGAGACTTGTACACGAGCATTTCATTTTTCAGGGGTACTAATTTAAATGCCCTTTATATTTCAGATTCTAATTGCTCATTGCTGGCATATATGAAAGCAGTTGGGTTTTGTATACTAATTAGTGTCCAAAATCTTTATACATTTTTTTAATATTGGTTGTACTAAGCATAGTGCACATGCCTTTATTTCCAGACTCAGGAGTCAGAGACAGGTGGATGCATATGAGTTCATGGCCAGCCAGGGCTACACAGAGAAACCCTGGCTCAGGGAGAAAAAAAAAAAAAAAAGCTTGTTTTGTTTTTTTTTTGTTTTTTTGTTTTTTTTTTTTTGTTGTTGTGTTGTCTTTTATTGATGATTTCTTCTTCCCTTTTAATCTGTATATCTTTTATTAACTTTTCTTGTCTTATTGCATCATCTGACTTCTAGAATCATATTAAAAAGCAAAGGTTCCTGTTCCGGCTCTGACAAAAATTAACCAAAAGAAAGTTTTGAATACTGCTGCCCTAGGTCAAGAAATGCCTCTCTATTCATACCTTATGGAGAAGCTTTTACTGTTTATAACAATTTTATTAATAACTGAAATCAAGGCCAAAATGTCCTGTTGTGACACATGAATAAACGAGCATATATCTAAACAATGAAGCATTTCAAATCGAAACAACCCGTAAATCACGGAGCAACATAGAGTGACCTTAAAGGACAAATTATTAGGTTAAGAAAAATCTTAAAAGAACATAATACTGTGTGATTTCAACTATGTGATACTTACTGAGGACTTTTATCATGAATGGTGTTTGGGTTTTATCAAATTCTTCTTCTGTATCTACCAATATTATCATATGTAATTTTTATTACTCTACCCACTGATATGGATTATAAGAATTCACTTTTGCATGTCGAACTGATTTTCTTATCTGGCATAAATCCCACTTGGTCGTGGTATATAATTCTTTGCACGCATTGTTAGATTCAAGTTGCAAGTGGTTTGCTGTTGAGGCCTTTTGGTCTTTGTTCGTGGGAGCTATGGATTTGTGGTTTTCATTTACTGAAGTATCTTCTCCTCGTTTATTCTTAGGGTGACGCTGCACTCCTAGTGTGGACTGAGAAGTGTCTCTTCTAATTACATCTTCTGAGAGAGATTACAGAGAACTGATACATTTTCCTCCTTAACCACTTGGAAGAATTCACCCAGAATGAACCCATCTGGACCTAGTGCTTTCTGGTTGGGAAGGTCATCAATAATTTACCTAAAGTCGGGGCTGGAGAGATCACTCAGCGGCTAAGATTGCTTTTGTTCTTGCAGAGGGCCTGCTTCAGGTCTCAGTGCACACTGTGGCTCACAATCACCTACAACTCCAGCTCCAAGGGACCTGGAGCCTTCTTCTGGCTTCCATGGCGACTGCATGTGTGCAATGCGCGTGAACTCATGCGGGCACCCATACTCACAAATAAGAATGAACCCTGTAGAGGCCCTTAGGTTATCCATTTCCTCTAATGTCAGTTTCCCAGATAGTGTGTGTCCATCAGTCGCTCTGCTTCTTCCACGCAGAAGAGTGTGGAGACATCCTTTGGTGCGCTTCTCGTGGCCGTGGGGCCGCCATGATGCCCCTGCGCTCTCCCGAGCTCTCTCTGAGTGAGTGTGTGTGTGTGTGTGTGTGTGTGTGTGTGTGTGTCGCTGCGCAAACAGAATGTAATTATTTCATTTCAAAGAACTAGCTCTTGGTTCCATTGATTTTAATTAGCTTTCTGTTTTTAATTCTTCTGCTCCTTGCTTACTTGGGATGTAATTCACTCCTTCATCTTAGATGACTGATTTCAGAATCCTTTTCTGCTCGATGCACCCAAACGCTATGAATTTACATTCAGACTCTGTTTTCACTTTGTGTCTAAACCTGTGGTTTCATCCTCACTTAGTTCAAAGTATATTTTTTAAACTTCTCTTGAGATTTCTTCTGTGCCCATGTTACTGAGAATTGTGTTGTTTAATCTTAAAGTGTTTAGAGATTCCCATGTCTCTTTCTGTTACTGATTTCTAGCTTAACTCTACTGTGTTCTGAAAGGGAACACCGTAGAATTTTTATAGTTTTAATATGGTAACGTGTGTCTAATAGGCCAGAATGCAGTATCCTAATGAATGCTCTCTGTGACCTTGAGAAAAATCTGTTACGTGATGGCCAATTCCTTTTTCTTCCAGCAAGTGTTTGAGCCTACGCTCTCCATCTCTTTCTCTGGGTCTGACATGAGTTTCTAGTTAATAGCCCAGTCAGTGCAAGTCTCCACCGCTGTTAGACTCATGGTCCCGAACAGAATCAGCTTTTAACTTTTAACTTGTTTAATTTTCACTTTGTTTGAAAGGCTAGAATTCAACTACCAAAAATATTCCTGCGTCCAGCAATCCTCCACCAACCACAGTCTCTCCCGCCCCCTGCGACACTAGCCCAGGTAACAGGTAGGCAGGTTGTTAAGACACAGTGACCTCCTCCACAGCAGAAAAACGCTTCACGGAAGCTCAGCATCACTGATGTAAAATACACACAGCTGTATATTAAATGAACGCATCACCCAGGTGATGGAAGAGATGGCTCCATTTTTATGGACTTGGAAAGGAGGAGAGTTTGGTTCCCCGCAGCTGTGTCAGGAGGCTCACGGCCACCTGTGAATCCAGCTGTATGGCATCCAGTGCACCTGATTAAGTGTGTGCATTCTAATGCAAACAGACACCCACAACTAAAAACCACTTTTAAGTAACCCAGGACCAGCATGTTCGTGGCAAGCTGTATTCCACACAAGTCCAGCCCTGTCCCGCCAGAAACATGCAGGGAGGGATCTCAAGGCCGTGTGGGTACTAAGCCAAGTCCTCCAGGAGAAGCTTAGGCCTTAGGAATGCTGAGCGGCCCTCCCACCTTTGAGCTGTAATGCGCTTTCACAACCTCGCTTTTCTTTTTCTGCCATGTTTCAAAAGCAGAAAAAGAAATCCTTCTCACTATTAGTTTAAAAATAATGACTTGTATGTTCCTTTCCCAGGAAAGGGCCAGATGCTTGCTGAGTAAAATATGTCTTTTCTCTGTAAGCTATTTCCTAGGATAGGAAAAAAACAAAAGTATTCTGAAAAATCCATGACTTCAAAAGTCCATTATCAGTGCCAAATTTTCAACATCGTTTTGTCATGGTTCTATGAAATGGAGGGTAAGGCTGGGTCTGGTCTGGAGGAACTTACTTACTTGTGCCTCCATGGACCATGGAGGCCTCACCAAACTGTCCCACAGACCTGTCAGGCAAAGTCAGGAAGCCCTGGAACTGGGTTTTGCAGTTGAGCTGTCATGAGGTCCCCACTGGAATCCATTCCTAAAGAACACAAGGGACGGGAGCCGGGCTCGGCAGTTCAGATTGCCTGCTGCTCTTCCGGGTGAACCAAGTGTGGCTCCCAGCCCCCATTTGGGCAGCTCACAACTGCCTGTATCTCCAGCTTCAGAGGATTAACCCTCTCTTCTGCCATCCTCAGGCACCCACAGGCAAGTGGCATAAACTCACAGGGGCATTCACACACACATAAGTTAAAGTTAAAATTAAAAATGTCTCATAAAAACATGGAAACACAAATAGACTTAATCATCAACTTTGTCCCCTGCAACTTCCCTAAGAACTTGAGTTTTTGTAAAAGATTTATGTCCTACAGAGAAGTAAGTTGCCATTCTGTGTCAGTCTTCAAGGTTGAAAGCATGCCCAAACATTTTGTTCTAAAAGATCCAAGCAGCTAACTAAAACTAGACAAGGTCAAGGACCCGTGAGAGGCGTTCTGGACGGTGTCTGAGTGTTGGCTATGGACAATCATGGGCAACGTCTTGAGCAAAGCATGCTGGGAACGCTGACACACAGTATCGTCTTCCACTGTCCTACGGCCACCAGCTCTTACTGAGCGGCCACACAAACCCCTGGGAACAAATGCTGATCTCCACATCACACAGGGCCAAGACTGCTTAATCCAGGGTGACCTGCCAGAGCAGCTGCTGGAATTTAAGACAGCAAGGGGGCCTCTGCGTAGACAGTTGGGCGAGCAGTGTGTGGCAGGAAGGACATAGCTCGGTATTCCTTGAGGCCTGGGCAGCTTTGGAAGTGAGAGCTCCAGGGGAAAGGCGTGCCTCGTGAGGTGCCAGCTTGGGGCATCAAGGTGTGGCGGCAGAGGACCAGGGGACAGTGCCTAGGCTGCGCCAGGATAGATGGCTTCCCAGGGGCTTTGGTAAAAATACATTGTAAAAACTGGTGCTAAATCGTAGAAGATTCTGAGCCGAAGGTGGAGGAACACAGTTTATTAAAGCCATCACAGTGTCAAAACAGCTCCTAACTCTTTAAGGTTGAACAGGACAGTTTCCACTGAAGCGAAGCAGGATGCCCTTGACACAGCCATCAAGCTCTCCCAAATAATTCAGTGAATCTGTTTAAAAAAAAAAAAAATAGGAAAAAGTGGAATTTCAGTGGCA
Organism: Rhombomys opimus; assembly: GCA_010120015.1. Classification (NCBI taxonomy): domain Eukaryota; kingdom Metazoa; phylum Chordata; class Mammalia; order Rodentia; family Muridae; genus Rhombomys; species Rhombomys opimus. Next base: position 6,704,428 of record REGO01000055.1, on the reverse strand, counting down.
TGAAATAGTAAATTATAAGCCCAGCAAAACCATATGCAGCAAACACTGGAACCTTCACCATAGCTTTCTTTAAGCAAAAACCAGTGATAGAGATGCACACCAAACAGAGAAAAACAACACCTTCCCAAAGCTCCTGTCAAGGCTTCCACTTCTCTCACAGTAAAGTAGCTGATACCTGCTTCTGAGGCCATTGCTGCCAACCTCCCCACCAGCTTTCTAAACAATGAAAGCCAGGCAGAGCTGCAGTTCTGGTTTGGCTCCTGACCCCCCTTCCGATCCTTTTGTAACTCCCTCTACTCAGCTCCAAGTATGTCTGCGCACGGACACCGAGGCGAAAGCATGCTAAATGCGAAAGCACAAATTATGTATTGAGAAATCTCTACAATGCCAAATTTTTTTTAGAATAAATATATATATATTTAAGAACTTGCTGTGTTAGGGAAACTGTTTACATATTGAGGTGTTCCTCTTTTTTTGACTGGAACAATAAAAGAATAATTTGATATGGCCTTGGTTTCTTTTTCATATGTGTGTGTCCAAAGAAGTCAACCTACTCTACATGCGGGAGAGTGAATTCATCCTGAAGCGCTGCGCGTTGCCACAGGGTCATCCAAAAGGTGGGAGCTTGCGCCAGAACCCAAGGATGGTGTCTTGATGGTGCAGTGACCCACCCCACTTTCCCTCCCCATCTCCCCGTTCTGTGATCTTCTGCCTGTGCGCCTTCCGCACAGCACAGCACTCCTGTGACCCAGGCAACTAAGAGCCAGAGGCTGTATTGAGCCCCTCCGGTCAGTGTGTGGCCTCTGGGGTGTCTACACTCACCGCCCTTGTGGGGCTGGCCAAAGGGGTGGCGCACCACCTAGAGGGGCTCCACAGAGCAGGGAGGGGCTCTGACCCGTTGGTGATGCTGCCCCGAGGGACATCAGTTTCCTCTCCAGCCAGCACGCTCGCCTGTTCTCAAGCTGTATGCACCAGTCGGACTTGCTGCCGCCGCCACAGGACAGCTGCCATAGACGGCTTCTGTTCACAGATGCTTCAGTAGGTATTCCTGGGCTCCGCTGATCCTGGGCCTGTGGCTGACCAGGAACATGCTTCAGAGAGTGACAGAGGCCACTCAGCTCACTGACAGGGCGCAGAGGGAGGGAGACAAGTGTAGCCTTCAAAGGCACACCCTTGAGGACCTGCTGTCCCAGCTAATGTCCACCTCCCGGGGTCTCGGCCAACTCTCCCAGCAGCAGCAGCAGCAGCTGGGGGCCAAGGCTGCGATGTGGGGGCAGTGGGGCCTTCCCGAGTCACACACGGAACGTGGCGTGAGCTTGCCTGCCTCTCTTGGCTCTCCCTGTCATCTGCTTGGGTCATGGTGTTCCTCAGCTCTGTCTGCTCTTTCCTGTCAATGTTTTGAGCTCACTCCATTCCCAAAAGAGACTTCCCAAAGACATGAGCCACCGCTTAGGCAAGCAAAGGGCAGAGCAGGCTTGCTAGGGCCACAGGAAAAGCATCTTGGGTCTATTTCTCTCCCACATGGCTGGTCTGGAACACCATCAGTTTCCACCTTTTAGAGACTCCATGGATCGGTGGCTGCCTCCCTTCCTGGGCTCTGGCTGTGCCACAGCGCAGGGGCACCGCTGCTCGAGTTCGCTCTTTTGTCCGAGGCGCAGGCACCCTCTGCACATGGTGGGCCTAACGCTGATGCTCCTGCATCGTCAGCACAGAACTCCCGCTTTCCGTCCCAGTACCTGGAGACTATTAGAGCAGCTGGTCCAGAATGTCATCGAAATCGTGATTTGAATCATGCAGTCATGACACCAAACTGAAAGTTATACTAAACATTTGCAGACAACCGAGCACATCCACCTTTGCACTTAAGATGGCATCAAAGCCAGCACCAACTCTCAGTACCACGTCCTTGGGGGTGGGGCCCTAACCTCAGGCCAGGAGGGGCCAGCAGAATACCAAGCAAAGAGCCAAGGCCAGCAGGAGCATGACCCCGGCTGGTGCTGTGTCCCAGGCAACTTGCTAACTATAGGTGCTGACCGTCCCTTTCCCAGCTGGCCACCCAGTAGGTAGGCAGCCCAGGGACATCAGTGGGCAGAGCTGAAGGGCAGGGCCAGGGCTTCAGCAGATCTGGAGACAACAGTAGCTTTATAAGAGGAGCCTGGAGGTTATGCTAACTCCTACCTTACCCTGAGCTCCCTGGTCCACTCCTAAGGCCATGTCTCTGGGCAGACTTCATGGGGACACAGTCAGCAGAAAATGACTTCCTGGTCGCACTGTAGGTCCCAGCTGCACTGGATTCGGGTGTATGACATCCAGCAGGAGCTGGGACAGTCTGAGACTGTCCTCCAGCACCAGAGTCTGCATTTCCAAGAATTCCCGTTTGTCACTAAACAAACTTATATAAATTTACAGCTGAATGAATCATGTTAAAAACAAGCATTGGAAAAGCATTCCAGAACTGATCTGCTCCTAATTGTCTCACTCTATTTGATAATTACCTGTGTCCCTGGAACTATCGCCACCTGTATCTGTGGGGTGGCATGTCCCTCTCAATCTCTGACATCAAGTTGGGAGTTGGAAACCAGTCTTGGTGGGAAATTTTACTCCATACAAATTAGCACATTCTACAAATGATGACTTAAGTCTCTCTGGAAACCCTGTTGTTAAAACACTTGCCAGAACAAATGAGAGATGATTGTGAAGGACAGTGGAGAATGTGGGTCTTTTCAGTTGACTTGACCTCGGGTTTTTTTCTACATCCACATTATCCACGGGAGCTGACTGGATTGTGTCTTGGGCAGTGCTTTAGCTAGGTGTGTGAGGTCACTGCAAGAAACCCAATGGGTTGGCTGGTGTGAAGAAACCTGGTGTCTCCCTGGTCCGAGTGCTGAGTGTGTGAATGTTGCTTCATGTGACGGCTCAGCAGTGGTCAGCATGAAGGATGGTTGGTCACCTGAAAGACAAGTGCTCCAAGCGTCTTGCCTCACTGTGGGTTTCTGGGGAGAGTAGGATTCACGTCATGCAACCCTTCACCCATCTATCTCGTCCAGAAACAAAACTGAGCCTTGGTGAATGTGCTATCCACGTGGCACAAACTACAGCCATCTGGGAAGAGGGGCTGCATTGGGACAATTCTCCCACCACCCTATAAGAAAGCCTGGGGCTTCCTCTTGACTGGTGACTGGTGCCGTGGGCCCATCTGCTCAGTGCTCCCATCCCACCTCTAGCTGATAGAACGTTTCTGCAGGCTCCTGGCACCAGGACCATGATGAAGTTCTTGGTGGAACGACTGTGATCTGGGCCAGCACCTCCACTGAGTGACCTTAAGAAACTTGTCTGGCCCTCCCTGGGACACACAGGGACCTCCAGGGTCAGTCATGACTCTCAGTCACCAGGGGCAATGTTGCATCTGCTTCTCCTGTCCGAGCATGCCCGGTGGATGAAGTGTGGGGATGGATCCCCTAAGCATGATGGGGGAAGGTCTCCGGTGCGCCAGTGGAGGGGTACGCAGGGAGTACCCTCCTTACAGCCTCATTCCCAGCATGGTGACCACGTCACGACCCTGTCCCTGCTGGGTTCTTCTCCAGACCATCCACCCCCAACTCAGAGGCTTCAAATAAGCACTAACTTTGATCACAGCTTTCTGGGTTGGAAATCGGGGGGGGGGGGCTGTAATGGCGTGGTCTGGTGCTTTGTATGTGATTGTTAATTATTTTGACCCCGAGATTTACTTGCTGTCTTTTATGAGCCGTCACCCACATACCCTAGTATGGGATGTTTGTAATCCTTCCCTCCAAAATATCCTTCATTGGCTGACTAAAGGCCTACACACCTGGGCAGGGCGGAAGTTAAGGAGGCGTGGCCAAAGTTCGAGAGCTTGGGAAGGAGGAGGATGAGACAGGTACTGGGGGGAAAGAAGCAGAGCTGCCAAGGGGTAGTGTGGAAAGAAGCACATGGCCAATCGGCATGGGTGGAGGAAAGCGGCCCAGGTGAGACGCTTGAGCAAGTATTTATGCATTAAGGATGGGAAGTAGCCCAGATAGGAACGATTAGAGCAAAACAGGTGTCTGTGTCTTCTATTGATTGATTATGATAGCGGGTTAGACAATACTAGTGTAATAGGCACAGGCTTTAATAATAGACACTATTAGCTGTATATTTGTTATTTTCTACAGCAGGTGTGCTCAGGAAGTGTGTCTGAGCCGTCCATGAGATGCCTCAGCTTCTTTGATTTGCTTTCTGTCTTTGCACCCTCCCAGGGACTCCTGAAGACTGGGACATTCACAGAAGGGAGAATCCAAGCGGCCATTTTACAACACAGCAGCTTCCAAAGGACAAGACCCTGAAAGTTCTTGGCCAATGGCAACACCGGGAAGAAGAAATCTTTTTCTGAGCTCTGGTAGTCAGGTGCCACCACAAACTCAGGGCATGGTGGACTTGCAGAAGGGTACATGCCAGGAACCCAGCAGCCTGATCTGTAGGCCCGAGTCTGACTGTAGCAGTTAGCACTTAATTAAGGTTTCTAGCGCTGTGCTCAAACACCATGACCAAAAGCAGCTCAGAGAAGAGTTTATTCAGTTCACACTTCCACATCACAGTCCATCACTGAGCGAAGTCAAGGCAGGAACTCAAACAGGGCAGGAGCCTGGAGACAGGGACTGATGCAGAGGCCATGGAGGGTGCTGCTCACTGGCTAGCTCAGCTTGCTTTCTTATATCTCCCAGAACTACCAGCCCAGGAGTGGCACCAACCACAGCGTGCTGGGCCCTTCCATACCAATCAATAATCAAGAAATTCCCCACATAGGCTGGCCTTCAGGCCAATCAGGTGGGAGAATTTTTCCAGGTGCCTTTTCTCAGATGACTGCAGTTTGTGTCAAGTTCACAGAAAATCAGCCAGCAGGTCACTTTCCTGTTGCTGTGATAAAACATCCTGGCAAAAAGAAACTTAGAAGACAGAGGGTTTATTTCAGCCCACAGTTCCAGGATGGGATGCGGCCAATCACAGTAGAGAAGGTAAGGCAGTAGGAGCAGGAATCTGGCTGATTGCACTTTCCTCCAAACACAGGAAGCAGACAGAGAGCAGAAAGAGGGGACAGGCTATAAGAGCTCACCACCCCTCCATGGCATAGCTCCAGCAAGGCCCCGCCCTGACGTCCCTTAACAGGCACAGACAGTGCCAACAAGGGCTCAAATGCACAAGCCTAGGGAGAACACTTTTTATTAAGACCACGAAATCAGTGTCTTCGGTCTTTCTATTGTCATTCATGCTTTGTAGAAAGGAATCTGAAGCAGTGAATTCACACTGGCCTTAGGACTGCAGGTGACAGAGAGTTGCACTTCTGAATACGTAGCACACAGAGGAACATGTCTGCCCTGAGGCCTCTAAATATGTGTGTTCCACAGAGGAACATGTCTGTTATGAAGCCCCCAGATGTGTGTTACACAGAGGAACACGTCTGTCATGAGGCCCTGAGATACATGTTACTGACACGGCATAGATTCAGTAGATTAATAATGGTTAGACCCTGAGTCCACACCAGGACTCAGGTATGAAGAGCCTGTATACCCTCTCAGGAAGTGTAAATTAGTGTGGTCACCTTGGAAACCAGTGCAATTACCGTTTGAGTCTACCGTGCCACACCTGGTATATACCCAGTGTCTATTCCAGACCTTCAGAAAATGGGAAAATCTCAAAGAAGCCATGTGGAGCCTGGATTCCAATAGAGAACAGGGGAAACGAGCACACTGGACAGAGCCGGGGTCAGGGAGACGGCCAGCTAGGGCAGTGGAACAGACAAGCTCGCAGAGCAGGAAGGAACTGTGTCCGGGTGACAGCACCAGAAGGCCAAGAGTAAGGAGCCGGGAGGATGGCTCCTTCTGAGGCTGTAAAGGAGATTGGTCCAGTGTATGTATGTGTCTAAATGTGTATGTGTGTGTGTGTGTGTGTGTGCATATATGTGTGTGTGCATCTGTGTGTATGTGTCTGTGTGTTCTATTCTCCATTATTATAATCTTCTGTGACAGGGTTTCTCCCTGAACCTAGAGCTCTCAGATATGGCTGCCCAGTGAGCTCTCGAATGGGCACTGAGGACACAAACTCAGGTTCTCAGGTTTCCACGACAGCTTACCCACTGGGCCATCTCCTGGGCTCCTGCTCTCACGTGACCTCCTGGTCTCCGAGTGTCTCTGTCCGGTCCTGCATACACGGTTAGGACCCACCCCACCGCCTCAAACATGCCTGTAAGGATCCTATTCGCAGATAAAGTCACTCTGATGTCCTGAAGTCAGGGCTTTAAGGTGTTCCTGTGTGTGTGGAAGTGAGTCAAAGCTTTTATGGGCGCAGTGCTGGGGGTATGGACAGTCACGCACGGTGTGTTCTGGGTGACAGGAAGACTAACAAGCTGAGACTGGTCCTGTCTCTCTCTGCTTCCTCGGAATGACTCACTCGGTGTGCAGGTGTGCCCGTCCTCAGTCTCTGTGGCCTCCTGGTGTCCCTGTCCTCACAGTCCATCATTGCACCGCCAGGCCTCTCCGGTCTGTATGAGGAGGACAGTTCGAGTGGGCTATGGCCATCACCTTCTGGGCACATTCTTCAGCCCTTCCTGTCAGATCACACCGGCAGTCACCAGGGGTTGGAAAGCCAACTTACATTCCTGGGGGACTTGAATAGCACCTGCAGAAGGTGTCTGGCCCTGCCTGTGCGCAGGGCGGGAGCAGTGGCCATGGCTGCATGCTACGGGCTGACTACACACACACACACACACACACACACACACACACACACACACACACACGGGCAAGGCACTCCGTTCTGCTGAGAGGGGTCCCCTCGCCCGCCAGGCTCTCACAGGCCACATGCCTGGAAGGGAATCCCGCCTGCCTTAGAAACGGGACACGCTGAGCCCCGCATTCACGACCCTGCCTCACAACCCTGACCTGCCTGGAGGGGAGGCGAAACGACAGCGCTTCTGTTCACCAGCCAGCCACCTCTCTCCAGACCCAGGAGCTCCGCGGCCCTCTGCTGCACTCTCCCAGGGCCTGGCGGCACGGCCTCTCTCGGCTGAGAAGTCAGGAGAGCCGGCGCTGAGGCCGGGGAAGCTCCGCGCTCCTCCCCGGGGCAGCGAGAAGTCTGAACTCTCGCTCAAAGCGGCGCCGCAGGGTCGACGCAGGTGAGCACGTTTCCTGGTGAGAAGGCGGGTCGTCTGCTGTGGCGGCCCGGGAGGCTGCCAGGCTGGCACCCGGTGCCCGTTCCCGTCCACTCGGGTGCACGCGCGCTAGGCGCTCCGCGGCCACAGAGCTGAACGCCCCGCCTGGTCCAGCCCCGCTGCTGACGGTGTCGCACGGGTTCGCCGGGAGAGCTCTGCCGGCTCCCAGCTTCTCGTTCCTAGGGGAACGGCTTTCCCGCCTTCGCGTTGAATTGCCGTCACTCTCTCTTGAGAGATGCAGACGCGCATCCTTATAGGCGCGGAGGCGTCCGCAGGCCGCGCGCCCGCGCGTGGGGACGCTCCTGGCCGTGGGGAGCCCGTGGGCGCCCGGGCCTGGGAATGCTCCTGGCCGCGGGGAGCCCGTGGGCGCCCGCGCCTGAGGATGCTCCTGGCCGTGGGGAGCCCGTGGGCCCGCAGGCTGCCGCCGCGCCCTCTGCGGCGCCGAGGCTTTCTCCGACGCTCGCAGCAGGGGGCGCCGGTGCCCGCTGAGCTCAGTCCGGGTGTATCCTTCAGGCGACCCCGCCCGCCGGTCCGCTCCGCCCCCTCCGTCCCTCTAGCTTCCTCGAGGCCGAGGAGCAGCGCAGCCTCCTCGCTGGACTCAGTTTGTAGACCAGGCTAGCCTCCAACTCAGAGATGCCCCCTGCCTCTGCCTCCTGAGTGTTGCGAATACAGGTGTGTGCCACTGTGCCTGGCTCATACAATATCTTTAATCACAGTTTCCACACGCATCCTCCCAGACCCTCCCCACTTCTCCACCCCCCCAAAGCCACACCCCTTCTGTCTCTCAGTAGATAGCAAACAAGCAGGCAACAAACAATAGGATGAAACAGACAAGCAAAAAAAGCCCCCCCCCAAAAAAAAACACAAAGATGCAAAGATACACACAGAAATCTAAGACAAACACAAAATGGGAAACCATAATATAGAAGCGAAAGACCTAGAAGGTATTTTAAAAAGAAAAAAGTGGTGCATGCCTTTAACCCCAGCACTTGGGAGGCAAAGGCAGCAGTGAGTTCCAGGATAGCCAAGGCTACACAGAGAAACCCTATCTTAAACAAACAGAAGCGCAGACAAAGCACCCTAAAACAGAAACCATCTAAAAATCCCCTTGGCCATTGAGTGTGGCTTGGCCATCTCGGCTGCACACGGGGCCCTCCCGTACGTGTGGTTTGTATAGCAGTGACTGCTGGAGAAAACTTTGTGCACAGTTATCAGCTGGAGATAGCTCCTGGGTTGGGGAGGGGGCTGTGCCCTTTCCCCACAGAGCACTGGCCCCCAATTTGGCTTGGGCAGGTGCAGGACCTATACATGTCCCCACAGTGTCTGTGGACTCACAAGTACACCGGCTGTGCTGTATTTGGAAGGCTTTGTTTCCTTGGTGTCCTCCATTCCCTCCAGCTCTTACAGTCTTACAGCCCGGCTCTTACACACATGGGCACACACACACACACACACACACACACACACACGCACACACACACACATTAGCAGCCCACTAGAAAATGAAGCCTTGTTTCCTACCCCGGCTGCTTTTCCCTCACACTGAGATCTTAGGGGATAAAATTTCCAACCTCGTTGTCCTCGGATGAGGTTCTCAAGCTAACCTTTAAATTCACCGGAAAAAAATTCAAAACCTGAGATACAGGCATCCTGTAGTGGTTGAGAACCCATGTTGATTTTGAGGGGAAACTGGCATGGAAACATGAAACGAGCCCCCAAAGACACCAACCTCAGAGGGGACGAAGTGGAAGGAACACTTAACAGCAAATCCTCAGGTGTGGCAGGATATTTGATCCCACTGTGAACCCTGAGATTGTGAACTGTAAAAACCTGTCTTATTTTGTTAGGCCCAGCATGAGCCTAATTTTCAGAAGCGATGAAGAGAACTCAGGAGACCAGATCTCATCATTGCAAAATCGCAAGAGGTTTATTTTAACCATTGCACAATGGGGTCACTCCTGCCGGTCAGCAAAGAATGGCACCGGAAGACAAAGGCCTTGGGTTTTTAAAAGATAAAGTGCGGTAATTTTGAAGTTGCAGTCTTGGCAATTTAGGATTGGATGAGGAAGCTGTAAAGTGAGGTAATTGGTTAGTCTTAGGTGCTCAAGCTTGGCCAGTCCTGCCAAGTGTGGATGCAGCTGCAATTAAAGGTGGGGGTGGTTAGGTCATCCTTGAAGATCAGGGCTGTGGGCTTTTGGCTGGAGGTCAGGAGCTACTCAGAAGAAGGATTGAGGCCATCTGGGTTGGTTGCTGAGAAACACTATCTCGAAGACAAGGGTCTGGTTGTTCTTTTTGCTGAGTGAAGGTCATTGCTTGGTCACTTTTTTTTTTTTTTTTATCTGTCCTCACAGATAGGATCACATTCCTCCGTTCTCTGGAAAGGTACTAAGAGGCTTTAGCTTAACCTGGACCTAAAGCTCAAAACTATAGGCTTTAGAAGACATATAGGTTACAAAGTAGTTTGATCCTTTCAGTTTGGTGTGGCTCAGCCCTAACTCACCTTTAATTCAAGAGCTTTCTGCTTATTGTAAGTAAGTAATTATGGTGTGGCTCAGCCACAGCACACACCTGTAATCCAAGAGCTTTCTGCACACAAGATTTAATGAAGTTAACCCTAGGTCAAGAGGCGGAGCAAGAAACCAGCTGACGGGGATTAAGCTAGTAGCACTGCTGGAACTAAGAGGCAGACAGAAGAGTCTCCAGAGCAGTGTTACCGGCCTTCCTCATGCTGTGGGCCTTGTGGTGACCCAACCATAAAATTACTTTGTTGCTACTTCATAACTGTGACCTTGCTTCTGTTAATAATTGCACTGTAAATATCTGATGTGAAGGATGTGGCTCTGCCATCACGAGGGAGGCAGGCCCACAGGTGGAGAGCTCATGCTCTAGAATGTCTCCAACAAGGGGGAAGGTGAAGAGAGGCACCGAAGGCTGACTCTGATCTCCACACACGCGCTGTGGTATGCGTGATGTGCTCCATACACATAGAGTGTGAAGAGCTGAAAGCCCACATTGCTACCTGGATTGTTATTTGGGATCTGAAGATAGATAGATAGACAGATAATGTAGATATATATATTGATATAATGTGTGTGCGTGAAGGTAACTCAAGTGAAAAATCTGATGAGTGGATATTTAGAGACACAGATGAAACATCAGTAAAACAAAAGGCCAGTTTTGATGACTGGCTGATACACCCAGAAAAGTCAGAAGTGAGCTAGCTCACGTTGTGGAGACCCCAGCCATAAAACTGTTTTGTTGCTACTTCTGTCATCTTGCCACGGTTAATAATTGCACTGTAATGTAGCAGAGAAGAGCAATCACTGACGGCCGCGAAGACTCCTGAGTGCCATGCTGCCACGGGACTGGAAAGGACCAGAAAGCAGAAACATCCTGAAGGGGAAGATCCACAGGACTGCGGGCGAGATCGGGGAGGTGGGGGGTGAGGCGGGGTGAGAGTCAGCCAGAGCGATGCACTCCGGGACAAGCAGCCCGGGAGTCGCTGAGAACAGGGTACCCACAGTGCAACGGTGATGGCAGCAGGCGGAAACGGAGCCAGAATGCACTGGAGGCAAGACTTGCTCATCTACCTCTCGCACGTTGCCAAGAAAGCCAGGACAGGCGGGTCCCCACAGCAAGGCGTTCAGCTCTGTCTCCACTGCCTTACCGCTCTGACCTAGGGTAAACGGTAAGACTGGGCTGTGGGAAAGCCTGTGGGATCAGAAGGCCCTGGATTCGAATCCTAATCCTGCCACGCACCGGCTGTGTGGCCTAGCTTGGTCACCCCTTGAACGGGAGACGCCCCTGGGACAGAGAGCCTTCTTCCTGGCCAGCGGCTTCCCTGGGCTCCACTCCCGAGCAGACAGCGGGAGGGGCTGGTAGGAATCCCTAACTCCGAGGGCTGTGACGTCAGACGCGCACGCGCACTCGTGCAGGAAGCGGGCCGCAGCCGGCCCGGGAAGGGCCCACTCAGCGCCAATCAGGGCGCCCGCCAGCCGGAGCCTGTCACGGGGCCAGGCGGGGCTCCTCCGGGTTTGGGGCGGCGGGACCTGAGCGGCGGAGACCGGAAGGATGGGAACCTGGCCCTGGCCACACCCGCACCCCTCCCTTCCCCTGCGTGACCTGAGACCCTTCAGCGCTGGTTAGGAGTGGACCGCACCCTCTGTGCCCGTCCGGGAGGTGCCGGCAGTGGAGCCCCCGCCTTGCACCGGGCCTGGGCACCGTTACGGGCCCAGCGTGAGAGCTTGCGCCCCTTGGGCTTGGGGCAGGGGAGCTGCAGCCCTGAAGCGCGCGCCGCCCCAGGACGTTCTGGCTGTGGTTGGGGGTGAAGCCTGACCCCGCTGTCTAAGGGAAACCGGAGCCAGCTACTGTTAGCAGGCTTGGGGGCTCTCAGGGAGAGGTCCGGCCCTCCCGCGCCATCAGCAGCCTGTAAATCCAGGGATGAGGCTGCAGGTCCCTGCTGACGCTCAGAGAACGGACTCCCTGGCGCTCGGAGACATCCACGTGCCGGGAAGGCTTCCGCACCGGCCGGGGCCCGTGCTGAAAACACGCGCAGAAGAGACACCCCGGCTGCTTAAGCAGCCCGCGCGCTGCGTGCACGAGCTGTCCCGGGCACCCACGGGTGATCACCGAGCACTGCCCCTCTCCTTGCCATGTTTGTGGTCTCTTCCGTACAAGCACCCTGCAGTTCCCGGGAGGTGAGGAGTCCCGTCAGCAGGGTACAAACGGAGCTGTCCAAGTCCGTACACGCTGAGGTGCAGCGTCCGACGGGCCATCTCCACATACTCCTGTGCACTGCACCAGCTCAAGATTGCAGCGGACGCGGCCATGCTGTTAGCAGAGGTGACCCCGGGACAGCGAAAGCCTGTTCAAGCTCCCCGCCGCTGGGATCGATGGCGGCGGCGCGCTGGGAAGCGCGTCCAGCGTGCACGCTCTGTCAGTCAGCTTTCTACACTGAGTACACCCCCAAAGCCTCACCTGTTGGGGCTGGAGAGGTGGCTCAGCAGTTCAGAGCACTGGCTGCTCTTCCAGAACCCAGGTTTGAGTCCCAGCACCCACATGGCAGCGTACAACCATCTGGGGCTCCAGTTCAGGGATCCAGTGCCCTGTTCTGGCATCTGTGTGCACCAGATGTGCATGACGTTAACACGCATAAAATAATATAATCCTAAAACATCGTCTATGGACTCATATAGTAGGAGATGACGGACTTGGCTGACACAGGGAATATGTCAGGCTTCCTTTGTGTCCAGACCTGAGGTTTTGATTTGATGTCTGTTCGGGTCAACTGGCCCAGCCAAATGTTAAGATGGTGTTAGTAACAGCGAATTATTAATGTTTTTGGCAAGAGCAGTCGGCCGAGGGGAGGCTACAGTTGTGTGGCCATCTCTTCACGGCAGCCGTGCAGTTGACAAAACTGACAGTCACCCTATTTGTGTCTCTTGGGAGCTTAAGACACTGCCGAAGGGTTGGAGGGAGGGAGCTGCTTCTGCGGGTAGCCTCGAAGTGAAGAGGCTGAGCTCACACCTATAAGCAGTCAGCTAAAGGTCTGCCGCAGTCTCTGTCCAGGGCAGCTGACTCAGTTGCTCTTAGGCTTAGGGTAGGCAAAGCAGTATGGTGAAGGACTGCCAGACCCACTCCAAGTGAGGGTCTATCGAGGGCATGGCCCATGAGCTGCTCCCTCACTGCAGCCCCCCTTCCACCGTCTCTACCACCTCCCAAGACACCATTAGTTAGGAGTGATCCATTGCTGTGCCCAAGCCCTGTTGTCCACTCACCTCCAAATATGACACTGAGGACCAAACCTTCAACACAGGACCTTTAGCACAGGCTCTTTCTATCTAAACCATTCTCCCCTCCCCCCTTTTTTCTGGTTATATGCAAAGATGTATGATCTTATAAAAGAAAAATACCAGTGGGAGGTGATGAGATAGAAATGCTCTCCCAAAGCTCTATGATAACGATGGCCTCTTTGTCATCTGGGAGATAAAGTCCTCTTTGTCGTCTGGGAGAGAGATGGGCTGTGCTTGGGCAAACAGTCAGTGGAATGCAACATGGCTTTTTATCCCGCTAGTAGCTATGTCTAAAGAGCACAACATTTTTCTTTGAGGAGAAGAAAAAAAAACCTGTTATGTGGCATTGTAGACCCACATTTCCAACACTGGCCATTGTGGTATTTCTGGCTGCCTGTTCTGGAATCACGCCATAGCACCTTACAAAATGGTACCTTGTGACCTTGAAAGGTGCCACTAGAATTGTAGACAGGCAGAAGCCACTGTGCACCTTGTTATCATCCTGTCTAAATTAGCATAGTGTCTTGGTTAGGGCTTCTGTTGCTGCAATGAAACACCATAACCAAAAGCAAGTCAGGGAGGACAAGGTTTACTCGGCTCACACTTCCACATGTAGTCCATTCCTGACAGAAGGCAGGGCAGGAACCCCAGCAGGGCAGGAACTCCAGCAGGGCAGGAACCCGAAGGCAGGAGCTGATGCAGAGGCCATGGAGGGTGCTGTGCCCTGGCATGTTCCCCATGGTTCAGCTGCCTTCTTAGAGAACCCAGGACTACATTAGCTCAGGGATGACCCCACCCACAACAGTCTGTGCTCCCCCCAACACACATGCATTGATCACTCACTAAGAAAATGCCCTATGTACAGGCCTGCCTGCAGCCCTATCTCATGGAGGCATCTTCTTAACCGAGTTCCCTCCTCTCAGATGACCTCAGCTTGTCAAGCTGACAATTCAGCATACATGGGAAATAACAGGCTTCCAGCATCAAATTCTTGTTGATTTCCATCCTGGCTTTCCCCATTCCCTGTCCAAGTCCTGCTGCCCCTCCTCCTCCCGGCATCCCCTTCTGGTTTCATGTCATGAGAATTCTAGAACCCTTGCTTAGCACCCCTTAAGAACTCTTTTCCCCCTTCCATGACCTACACATTCTCTCTCCCTCCTTCCCTTTCTCTCCTCTTCTTCACTTTCCCTCTCTCCCGCTCTTTCTTTCTCTCTCTGAAAGAACCACAATAGTTAAAAATGGGATTATGTGAAATTTTGGAGCTCCTCACAGCAAAATGTAGAGACTCAACCTCCAGAGTTGGAGAGAAATCTTCGCCAGCTATTCTTCAGACACATGATGTAAAGGTCTTTGAAAGTTAAACCCACAAACCAACCTCCCACCCGGTAAATAAGCTAATGAGAGTTCTCAAAAGAAGAAATACAAGCAATCAATGAATATTTCCAAGTGCTCAAAAATCCTTAGCTATCAGGGAAATGCAAATCAAAACTGTTCTGAGGCTTTTATCTCACTCCAGTCAGAATGGCTGAAATCAAGGGGAAAAGATGACAACAAATATTGCTGAAGCTATGGAGGGAGAAGGGCCCTGTATAAATGACTGGTGCACCGCCATGGAACAGAATGCAGGTCCCTCAAATGCTAAAGATAGACCTACCTCTTGACCCAGCCGCCATGCCTGGGCACACACCCAGAGAACTCGAGTTCTTGAGACACTTGCTCAACCATGCTTACTGCTGCACTAGTCACAAAGTGAGGAACTAGAACCAGCCAGGGGTCAGCCTTCATTACCCTCCCTGGAATTGTGACAAAACACCTTGAAAAAGGCAACTGCAGAGGGCAAGGGTTTGTTCCGGCCACAGCTCAGTTCAAGGGGTAATCTGCCAAGGCAGGAAGTCACAGGGACAAAAGCCTGTGGCATCGCAGTCAGAAAACACAGGAATGAGTGCTTGCTGTGTCCTCCATTTCCTACGGCCCAAGGTCCTCTGCCCAGCCAGTCGGCTCACCCACCACTGGGATGGGGCTGGGACGGGGCTGCCCACATCAGTCAGCATGCCTCGGCAATTGCCCACGGGCTTCTGGGGGCAGTCAGCTCACAAGGAGAACGTGCACCTCCAGGCCTGCCCTCTTTCCTTCGCCTCCCTCTTTCTCCTCTCCTCCACCTTGCCCCACACTCTCTGCCTAACCCCAGCCCTACGCTGTGAGCTTCCCAAAAGACAGCAGGGCACAGCCACGGGGCTCTGGGTGGGAGTTTCAAAAGTCTGCCTTTGGCAGACACTTGGGAATGAGGAGTGCCGTGACTACAGTAAAGGAGAGGGTCCCAACTTTGAGAACAGAACATTCCAGCACGATGAACTGCTTGTTCAGCAAGGCCCACCTACTGTCTACCACCCGGCACTGCTCCCCCAGAACCCAGAATCACCGCGGGCTCCCTCTGCCCACCCATCCACTCCAGATGTTTGCAACAGTTACAGGTCAGCTGTCCAGCTCGCTTGCCACAAGCGCCTGTCAGCACTAAGCAGGGCTGAACACTCCCCACAGACACTCCCAGAACACATGGCATCAGGTGCTGAGAAGCGCAGAGCTCGGAGCAGGCGAATGCGGCGCCACAGAGCCTGCCTGGCCTGGCCACTCTGTATAAGGCCGCAGCCACCAGCACACTCAGGCCGAGGCACCAGCGGGACTTGACGCTGCTATCTTTGGAAACAGCGTGTCCCTTCGGAGTCCACCTGTGGTTATCTTTCGGCAGCGCGAGAGCCTTATAAAGACACACATGGCCACACCACTCAGGCCACAGGAATTCAGATGCATGGCCTCAGAGCTCCGAAAATAATACTCCCCATTCAGGGACCGTGAGGGGAGGGGCTCAGAGCCCAGCTCCACTCGCTGAGATGTGGCAACAAAAATCCAGGAGGCATGGTCAATAACACATGCAGAGTCCCTACATTCCTCACCCAGAATCTAAGCCCGCATGGTCCTTCGGAAGAGGCTGGAATCCTGCAGGGAGTGGGCAGCTGCCGCTGTGGGTGCTCTCACTCTAGAGTCTGAGGATGCTGCCTCCGGAAGTGAAAAGAACACGGGCCACAGTGCCATGCCGGAAGACCCTGGACCCTACAGTCTATGCAGTTCCCATGTGCAGGCCCCTCGCCCTGAGCACAGGCCATGTGTGGCCTTAGGGCCCTTTCACACTTCCTCTTCTTGCCAGCAGGCTGATCCCAGGGACGCAGAGAAAGGCAGAGACCATAGGCTCAAAGCCCCCTTCCCAGGCTCCGGAGCTTTCAGTCACCTGAGGGATGAACATGAGGCAACTGGCCTCTAGAGTCTGCTGTGTCTGCACCGCTGTCCCAAGTCACGCAGTCCCTGAGAGTGTGGCCACAGCCTCACCCTCTCCCTGAGGCAGGGGCAGACCCTTCCCTAGGCTGCAGCAGGGTGGCAGGCTTGTCATGGGTGGGCATGGTGTCCCATGCAGGGCCAGCATGGTCATAGAGAAACTAAAGGCAGGGTGGCTCAAGGCCCCCAACCAAGCAGAGAAGACTGAATTCCCAAGGAAGTTGGGGACTTTGAACCCTCCACCTCCTGACCCCCACATGCATGAAAAGCTGCCCACACTTGCAGTGCACGGACAGGCCCAAGACGGGGGATGGGTGGGAAGCAGGCGTAGCTCTGAAGCCCATGGCAAGGAGCCTCGCCAAACTGACAGGCTCTGGGTTCAGGGAGAGGCCCGCCCAACAGTGGAGCGTGGTCAACCCGGGCCATACACACACACAGCAGCCACACCCGTGCACAGGGCTGGAAAGATGGCTGGGCAGTGGTTAGGAGCCACAAAAGACCTGGTTCAAGTCCCAGCCCGGGCTCAGGCGGCTCACAGCTGTAAGCACAGCTCCAGGGTGGCCAGCGCCTCTTGTGGCCTCCAGGAGCAATGTATGCGAGTGTATACACCTACACAAAATAACAGCATAAATCAAATACACACACAAAAAGTGAACAGCGTGAAACACAGCAACAAACAAACAAAAAAAAAATCACCTTATCCCTTAGTCCTGCTTTTTCTGTCAGTTCCCAGATTCCAGCAGGAGGCAGTGGCCAGCTTCTTAGCAGGTCTGAGAGGCCTTGGACACCAGCCCAGGCCCCAGCACCCTCCTGGGCTGGAGGATAGCCATTGCCCTTCCAGGCTTGCCCTGCCTGACCATCTTGTTTTCCCCACTGCCCTTGGCTTGTCCCCACATTATTACTGTCCCCGTATTATTATGTTTTAATAAAAGAGGCTAATTCAAAACTGCCTGTGCTATACAATGTGACAGAGGGCTGCATTTCTTACATCTACCTACCTACCTACCTATCTAGTGTGTGTGTGTGTGTATGTGTGTATGTGTGTCTGTGTGTCTGTGTCTGTGTGTGTCTGTGTCTCTGTGTGTATATCTGTGTCTGTGTGTGTGTATCTCTGTGTGTGTGTCTGTGTGTCTGTCTGTGTGTGTCTGTGTGTGTGTCTGTGTGTGTGTCTGTGTCTCTGTGTGTATATGTGTGTGTGTCTGTGTGTGTCTGTGTGTGTGTCTGTGTCTCTGTGTGTATATGTGTGTGTGTCTGTGTGTGTCTGTGTGTGTGTCTGTGTCTCTGTGTGTATATCTGTGTGTGTGTCTGTGTCTCTGTGTGTATATGTGTGTGTGTCTGTGTGTATATGTGTGTGTGTGTGTGTGTGTGTCTGTGTCTGCGTGTGTGTATCTGTGTGCGTTTTTCTGTGTATGTCACAGTGCATGTGTAGGGGTCAGAGGACAGCATGAAGGAATCTATCCTCTCCTTCCATGTTCATCCCAGGGATGGAAGTCAAGTCTGCAGGTGTGTATACAACAAGCACCTCTGCCCACTGCACTGTCCCGCTGGCCCTTGGCTAGTTCACTTTTAGCAAACAGCTGGTGAGTGAGATTGAGGTTTCAGAAGCCATGTGACAAGTTATTTTCAAATATAAAGAACAAGAGGAGCCGGGGCTGCTCCTCCATCCTCCCTGTGGCAGACTCGGGGAGGGGGGATCCTTCGCTCACCCCCCCTCACAGGGCAGCCTCCCTCACAGGGCAGCCTCCCTCACAGGGGGCTCTGGAGTTCGGGACATATGAGGTGAAAGGTGAGGGGACTCCGGGCCTGGTGGCTCCACTGGTGGAGTGCTGGAAGGCCCAGTGGCACATACCAGTGATCCCGGCACTCCAGAGGCAGAGGCAGAAAGATCCTAAGTTCAAGGTCATCCTGGCTACATAGGAAATTCAAGACCAGCCCAGGCTAGAAGCCATGTCTAAAAGGGGAGAGGGTAATAAGGGAGGAAAAAGGGGCGGACCAGAGAGGGACCCGGCTGCAGGAGGCCCAAATACTCCTAAGTAGCTAGGATTTGGGATAAAATGTTTAAAACAGACTCTTAGTTCCAGATGCTGGAAAAAATTGTGGCATATATTGTGACGACTGAAAAAATTACCGACTTTCCAACCAACAGGGCAATCTGTCCAAACTCCTCACAGGACAAAGAAGGAAACTCAGGCCCAAAGACCTAACTGCAGAGCGGCGGGGACAGGACTCGGGTGCTCCTCCGCCATCCCTGTTTTCATGTCGTCTTGCCTGCCCTCCCCTGCTTTCCTAGGGAGACCTCAGCTTCCCGGGAAGGCGGTGTGTCCACAGGAGGCACTTAGCACAGAGAGAGTACACAACAAACCCACAGGCCGGAAACCCAGCAAGCGGCGGCTGGGAGGTGATGGCTGGCGCACCGCCTTCTCACTTTTCCCATGCAGATGAAGCCAGGTAGCTTGTTCTGGGCCTGGGGAGGGACAGGAGGACAACAGGGCTTCTTGGCACAAGGAGCAGAGATGTCTCAACAATGCCACGCGCCTGCTGAGCCCTTGAAAGATGTGAGTTAGAAGCCTCTTCTCTTGCCTGGAGGCATTAAATTATGCCAATAGCCTGGCAACGAACTCCTAACTGTCTGGCCCATTAATCAGGCCAAGCTATAAATTTCCCGCCTCATTGCCCTGTGGAGAACCCTTCTGGAAGGCTGTCAGGCTGGAGAGCTGTGCAGCTCCAGCCGGGGACAGCCATCCTGGGGCAGCAAGGGGACCCCAGAGAGCAGCCCTGGCCCTCGGCTGTCTGTCCTGCATGCTGCGTGGTCGCGGCAAGCTCCCTCACCACTCTTGGCTCCTCATTAATAAACTGGGTGCTTTGGGGGACTGGAGAGGTGGCCCCATGGTTGAGAGAGCAGAGCAGCTGCTCTCTCAGAAGACCTGGGTACAATTCCTAGCATCCACACTGTGCCTTGCACACGCTTGTAACTCTAATTCCAGGGGCTCCAGTGCCCAGTTCTGACAGCGGTATCAAGGCACGCAGTGCGGAGACATACATGCAGGCAAAACACCGACATACATAAAATACACGGCTTTTAAAAAATAAGTTTTTTTAGGTTTTAAAAAATACACGGCTTGGAAGGATAGTAAAACGAAGTGTATAGACTAGGAAATGACAAAGGTTTGGGGAAACAGAAACGGATCGATCTAGACAAGCCAGTGTCATCCAAAAACTTGCGTTCCCCTGGCTAGCTGGGAGAAGGCCCCGCCCTCACCACCTACGTAACCAAAGCTACTGAACCACGGTGGGCCAGCACCAGAGTGTCTCAAGATCCAACGGGCCTGGAACCGGCTGTAAACCACATCTATTTCTGCTTTTTCTCTGAGAAGCAAAATCAAGCCCAGAGGACGCTGGCTGGCTGCTGAGCTGCGCCCTGCACCGGCCGGTCGGCAGCAGCCCGCCAGGGGGCGCTGTGGCCCCCGCCGCATTCCTCGCAGGGCGCGGCTCCCTGGGCTGCTGCACGGAACCGTGTTCAGGTACGTAGGGTGTGTGCGCCGAGGCTCCGGGTGCCGCTCGGGTACCAGGCCCCGGGAGCTGTGGGCTTCCAGGGGCCGTCTGTCATACTTGTCACATACGGTATGCTAAGGCTTCAGCCTGAAGCCGCCTGAGCTCCTGGTCATGCCAAAGACCCACGTTACGAGTGCGGCGGGTGCTGGGGCTGAGGCTGAGGGTCGCCTTTGAGATGCTTCTGCTGGCATGGATGCCTTGCTGTTGCTTACACTGTGACGCCCTATTTTTGGCCAGATCACTGTGTCTCTAACGCAAGCCCTCAGACAGATAGGATTCACAGAGAGGACCCAGGTAGCCATCCTGGACCAAAAGAGGGCATCTATCCTAACCTTAGGGGGTTTTGAAAAAAAACTGTAACATGAAATTTTTTTTTTTTTAATTTTGGTAATTTCACAGTGGTCCATGTGTGTTGATAATTCTACAATAAGTGATGAATGTAAGTTATTTGATGGCTGGGGGTGTGGCTTGGTGGTAGGGCCCGTGACTAGCATGTGTCAGTCTCTAGGCTCAGTCCCTAGGACCAGCAATGAGGAGGAGGAGGAGGAAGAGGAGGAGGAAATAAACTTACAGTGTGCAGATATGTGTTTAACTTGGCTTGGGAGCACGCGTGCCGGCTTATTATCAAGTTTCCACTGGTGCATGCCTCTGGCTGTAATAACAGTGGCCTCCAATTTATTTTTCTGTTTGTTTTTTGAGACAGGGTCTTACTGGGTAGCCTTAGCTCACCAGCAGGCCAGGCTGGCCTTGAACTCAGATATCCACCTACCTCTGCCTCCAAGTGCTGAGATTAAAAGCATGCACCACCACATTCTTAACACCATCTGGTGTTAACTCTCTAATCCTAGCCAGGCTCCACGGATATGGTCACACACACACACACACACACACACACACACTTGCAGAACGATCTGGAGTTCAAAGCCAGCCTGAGGGCCATGAGACGCTATCTCTCGTTCTTTTTTCAGGAGTGGGGAGCTGGCATGTGGGTTAGTAGGTGCCTGCGCTGGCGGAGCACCTACTCAGCTAAGTCCCTGCACAGCACAGTGTGTGATGGTGCACACCTATAAGCCAGCAATGGGGAAGTGGAGGCAGGAGAATCAAGAGGTCAAGGTCATCCTCCAAACAAAGAAATTCAAGACCAGCCTGGGAAGAACTCAGAAAAATGAAATAAGTGAACAATAAACAAGTAAATCCCAAATTTAACACTTTGAGCAATATCCCCTTGTGGTTTAAATCTGTGGTTTAAATCTGAGTTGTGAGGTGTCTGTGCCAGAGAACACACGGACAGGCTCAAAGCACAATCGTCTTGACTCTCGCCAGCTTGTGGCGGCACCGCGTCCTGTGGCCTCAAGCCTCGTCTTTCCTGGCTTTCTATGCAGAAACAGCCTGCTTGACACACTTCAGCTCGCCAGAACAGTTAGCGATGTGGGGGCTACAGGGACCAAGAAACAAGGTTAGTACATTCAGGGACTTCCCTAGAACCGGGGGCCGTGGAGGATTAGGTCTGTGTCCTTGTGTTGGCAGGAGTTGGGGCTACGTGCCTGGTCCTTAGGTTATAAAGAGGCCTCAGCTGTGCTAAGGTCTGGGGCCTAGTGCAGCGTTTGCTGGGAGGGCTGGAACTGCATTTGGGCTTGCCCATTGAAGCGTCCCTCCCCTTTCCCCGGCTGCTTTCTTATTTCGAAGCTGTTTCTGAAGCGTGTGCTTCCACACCGATGTTCTCAGAGGGTCCAGGTGGAGCAGGCTCCACCCAGGAGGAGGGAGCTGTGGGCGCCTGTCCTTCGGTGGCACAGGTCGGAATGGCCACATCCCCTGCTTTCCCTAGGAAGGAGCCAGCGGGATCTGTCTCTGGATCTCACTTCCATGCCAGCAACCTGTTGCTCTCAGCTGCTGTGTGTGCAAACTGGTGGCAACTTCATGTGTCAACCTGAATTTCATCTATCTTTGTTTACTTAGTGCCATGTGTACAGCACACACAGCCACAGCACACATGTGGAGGTCAGAGGACAAGCTGTTTTAACAGAGAGGAAGGGCGGAGGGCGTAGTCTTAAAAATCTGTGAAAAACTTCAGCCTCACTGGTAGAGCCGGGAACGCAAAATGAGCAAGCCTGGCAGTGGGGTTTTCTCCATTACTAAGTTGATAAAGTTTGCTCTAGCGGCAACATTCACTTTTCCTTAGTAACAAAAAGTTGTATTTTCCCCCTCTGAACATAACTGTCTTTTCCAGGCAGAGTGTCTCCATACGGGGCTGGAGGGCCCAACAGCTCAGAGCACCACCACTCTGCCACTCCAGGTCAGGCGGGGCATAGCAGTAAGAACCCTAGCACCAGGGGATCTGATGCTCTCTGTGGCCTCTGAGGGGACCTGCACACATGTGGTACACACACACACACACACACACACACACACACACACACACGCTCATGAATAACAAGTATTTAAGAGCAAACAGTTCATAAAAGTCTAAAAAAGTAAATGACTCTGCAGTCTGGCAAAGGTCTGTTTTAGCAAGACAGAAAAGTCAACTATCATGAAGGAAAGAATTACCCACAGATGGAAGACGCTGTAGAGAGCCTGGAACCCAGCTCAGTTAGTAGAGGCTGTGTCTCTTGGGCACGCACAGAGCCCAAGGTTTGGTCCCCAGCATAAACAAGGGGTGGTGGCCGGAGCCCACAATCTCAGCACTGGGAAGGTAGAAGCAGGAAGGTCAGGAGTTCAATCCTCTGCTGCATCGTGAGTTCACAACCAGCCGGGGACACACAAAGTGGAGAACTGGAGAGAGACAGCACCTGCAGCCCTAAGTGAGGCGCTCCCCAAGGCTTGGGGAGAGATGGACAGACCCCCTGACACCCAGGCTCTGGGAAGAGAACTCCAGGGCAATCATCAGTTACCGTTTGTTCACGGCAATGAGGGGTGACCCAGAAGGCAGAAGGAAGAGCCCAGAGACGCAGAGGTCCCCTGCCCTGCCGCTGTCCAAGGCCCTCCTAAATGAACAGGGGGAGACGGGAGAGCCACGGTCCCTGCTTTCCCCTAGGAACCTGCAGGCGCCGGGGCTGTGAACACGGACTGTCCGGTTCATGGCAGACCAGAACTGTGGCTCAGTCAGAGTGTTTGCCTGTGCATGGAGCCCTGGGTTGGATCCCAGCCTGGCATGGTGGCCTAAGGACCAGCACTCAGGAGGTAGGGGCAAAAACATCAGAAGTTCAAAGCCATCCTTGGCTCTAGAGTGAATTCAAAGTTAGCATGGGCTATGTAACAAGAAGTGAGTACGTGGTGCGGGACGGAGAGCGTTCGGACGGAGAGTGAGCAGAGAGCGAGCGGCCCCAGTGCCTGGGAGGGGTCATCTTACACCAGCGTTCCCACCCTCCCAATGCCTCGACCTTTACACACTCCCTCATGCTGTGGTGAGCCCAACCATAAAATTATTCTTGTTGCTACTGCTGGACTGTGATTCTGCTGTGAGGAATCATAATTTAAATACCTGCTTTGCGGGATATCTGATTGCCAACCTCACACGCTGAGACCCGTCGCCTGGCGCTCACACCCAGCCAGGGGGCGCCTGCCCTGACAGGAGGGCTGAGCCATTCCAGCAAGGCTCCTTCCCGCTGCAACCCAGCTCCCGACCCCGGGGACTGTGGCGTCAGCAATGCTTGGCGTTGGGGGCTAACCTACAGGTCACCCGTTCCGCAGC
This sequence comes from Rhombomys opimus, assembly GCA_010120015.1. Classification (NCBI taxonomy): domain Eukaryota; kingdom Metazoa; phylum Chordata; class Mammalia; order Rodentia; family Muridae; genus Rhombomys; species Rhombomys opimus. Next base: position 6,680,862 of record REGO01000055.1, on the reverse strand, counting down.
CTCAGAAGAGCCCACACCGTGGCTACCCGAGTCACTGCTCACTTCCCGGCAGAAAGAGGGCTGCCAAACAAAGCCACCAGCCGTGAGCCACTCAGAAAGCAGCCACCCCTGCCCGGCGGGTGGCGCACACAGGGAGCCCAGCACCGGAATCCAGGCAGCTGGATCTCTGCAAGTCCGAGGCAGCCGCGTCCACACACCAGAGCTGTGTGGTGAGACCTGCTTCAAAGAATAAAATCTAGGCGGCCCCTCCCACTACACAGCATGACAACACATTACTCTCTGGTGACATCTGAAGTGTGCATCTAAGAAAGCATGAGAGGGGGCTGGAGAGATGGCTCAGTGGTTAGGAGCACTGTCTGCTCTTCCAAAGGACCTGGTTCAACTCCCAGCTCACAACTGTCTGTAAAGCCAATTCCAAGGGATCTGACACCTTCACACTAAAGCATATAAAATTTAAAAAAAAAAAAAAAAAAAAAAAAAAAAAGAAAAAAACAAAAAAAAAAAAAAAAAAAAAAAAAAAAAAAAAAAAAAAAAAAAAAAAAAAAGCATGGGGTGCTAGAGAGATGGCTCAGAGGTTAAGATCACTAGTTGCTCCTCCAGAGGTCCTGAGTTCAATTCCCAGCACCCACATGGTGGCTCACAACCATCTACAATGAGAGTTGGTACCCTCTTCTGGCCTGCACACATACATTCAGGCAGAATACTGTATACATAATAAATAAATAAATCTTAAAAAAAAGAAAGAAAGAAAGCATGAGGGAACACACTAATGGGAATCCCATAAAATAAAAGGCCAGGACTGTAAGAGGCAACAACAGAGGGGTGTCCAGACTAAAGGAGGGAGGGATGGGCCAGCCCCGCCCACCACGGGAGCTCTGAGGACTAGTATGCCAGGGCCCGGAGGTCCAGCATGCCTAGTTAACTAGCAGGAAGCGCCAGCTCTAGTCTTGTTGAATTTTGTAAGCACACTGAGACGCCACAGCACGGCCACATCACAAACAATCAGCTGGAGGATACATGGACACTTTTTACACTGTTCTATCACTTTTTTGTTAGGATATTATTTGTAATGAAATATTAATATTCAGAAATAAAAGTAGTGTGTTCTTTGCAAAAATTTAACTAATTCACAATCAGCAACTTTAAGAGAAAAGCTAAAAGATGCACTTTGAACAAAATGAAAACAATCTTAGTGGAGAACCTAGAGATGCAGAAAGCAATGAGTGAAAAGGGGGTAAAATGAGCTGGCAAGATGGCTCAGTGGGCAAAGAAGCACACCAGAAAGCCTGAGGACCCAGATTTAAGGCTCAGGACCCATGTGGTGGGAGAAGAGAACATTCTCATTCTCATATTCTCTCTCTCTCTCAAATAAATTGAAACAGAGGCAGGAGGATTGAGAGTTCCTAGCTAGCCTGAGCTACACAGTAACATCTGGTTACAAATGCATATACAAAGACAGGTTGAAGGACAGGAGAAAGAGGGAGAGGGGGAAGAGAGAGGAAGGAGAGACAGAAAGGTAGGTAGGTAGGTAGGTAGGTAGGTAGGTAGGTAGGTAGGTAGATGATAGATAGACAGGTTGTTTTCAGGCAGATCCCAGGCAGCACAGGCTGGCTAACTCACTGTGGAACCAAGGGCTGGGAGAGAGCTGCCACACCCCACCAAAAGGAGAAATCCTAAAGAGGCAGTCCCACCTCCCACTGGCCCACCTCCCACTGGCCCACCTCCTACTGGCCCACCTCCCACTGGCCATCTAGAGAGCAATGATAATGTATATGGGCTAAAAACAGCCAAAAGAAAAGCCTGCCGCGATGGGGTGTGAGCTGAGCGGGTTTGCGTTGGCGAGACTGTGCTTATATGATCCAGGCAGACCACGCAAGTACCTAAATATCAATGTTCTCTGATGAAAAATGTCCCTTCACAGTCACCTTAGTAACCACTGAAAGAAAAGCAGGATGTTGTACAATTTCTAAACTAATAGGGAAAATGCAACAGTAACTAAGAAACCACTAATAATCCATAAAGAATAAGGAGCAGAGAAATAGAAACAGCAGGGAGAAGGGGTCAGCTTCATTCCAGATGTCAGCCCTTACAGTGAGTCTACCTGGACAGATCCTATTTTTGAAAATGACTTTCAAGCAAATACAAAGCACAAAAAACAAATAACGCAGTTTTTAGAAGAGAAGACATATGAACAGATGTTTCCAAGACTGGGACACACAGACAGGCAACAAACTGGCATATGGAAAAAGTAACCAGTCCCAGGCAGGCATGGTGGTAAGCGGCCTTTAATCCCAGCACTGGGAAGCGGAGACTACGGGATCAGAGCTTGAGACCAGCCAGTCTACATACTGAGAGTCAGTTTCTCACACACAAAATGCATACCGCCTCCAACCGTCAAATCAAAACTACGGTGAGGCACCCCACAGCCCAACAGGAACAGCCACTGACAATAAGACTGTAAGCACCCAGGAGGCGCTGAGAGGAGCACGAGGAGGGACGGCATCACGGCAGCCACACTCGAATAGCACAGCATCTTCAGAAAACTGAAGAGAGAAGACACACAACCCACTGCCCAGGACCAGGTAGGTTTGAAGAAAGTGAGGTGAGCATGTTAGACACAGAGCTGCTGCACCACTGCATCACATTCCAAAGCCTTGATGCGGAGTCAAGCTAATGTCCACCAACAGAGGAGTGGACAGAGAAAGTGTCTGTGCACATGCGTGCGTGCGTGCGTGCGTGCGTGCGTGTGTGTGTGTGTGTGTGTGTGTAATGGAATACTATTCCACCATTAAAAAAAAAACCAACCCAAGATCTGTCATGTATAGCAACGGAAGACAATTCCACTAAGTGAGGCAAGGACGCAGAAGGATGCGCACTGCGCGGTCTCATGAGGCACGGCCTCTACAGACGCTGGCGTCAGAGTGAGGCTATTCAGGGAGGGCTTCGGCGTTTGTTAGGACTGGCCAAGGACACACAGCCACAGTGACACTGAAAGACTGAGCCCAAGGCACTTGCTCCAGCACAGGGACCACCGTAAACTGCAGCCAGAGGAGTTTTGGAAAAAGTGACATGTGAGTGAGCTGAATGTACCATTACCTGTATTTAAGTATTCCCAGATGATGGTCATTGACAGGCCACGTGCCTGAGCTCCCCCTCCGCTGCCTTGCTCTGGAGAACGCCTACTGCCGTAGGCAGCATGGCAACAGGTGCCTAGAGGGTTTTCCAGAACACGGGAGATTGCACCATAGAAACACCATCTCCTGGGCTGGATAGCTGGGTGAGCAGCTAAAAGCCCTCACCAGCAAGCCTTGTGGCCTGATTCGATTCCCAGGACTCACAAAGTAAGAGACACAGCTCTAAAAAACTACCCTCTGAACTCAGTGAACATAGTTAATCCACAGATGTTTAGAACAATGAACAGAATACCATCTCTCGGTTGGGTAGCCAGCGAATGAAAAGACCCCTCACTGCTCACTGCGCTGTCGTGTCCTGTGAAGAGCTGTGATATCTGAGGACACTTGTGCAGAATGCTGAGGTCGTTCTCTTGCCCACCTCTGGTCACCCTCCCTACCCCTCAGAACAGCCCTGTGATGGTTCAATCTGGGGTCTCCTTGGAGGCTTGTGTGGTGAAAGCTTGGTTGCCAAGGCAGGGGCACTCTGAGGCTGTGGGAAGGTGGTGGTCCTGAGGGAGCTGACGTCATCAGTGGGCTAATCCACGTTCACTGCGCTCAGTGACAGACGGAAAACAAGGACGGAGCTTGGTAAGAAGGCAGGATGGAAACCAGTGGCTTTCAGGCCTCCTCATCTCAAGCAAGCAGAGGACACAGTGGGGAGTACAGACTGAGCGAGCCCCAGCGTCACCTTACCGAGGCTGAGTAAATCGTTAAACAATCCCAGACTGCCCTGAGACAGAGAAGTAGATGTAGAGAATGCAGTCAGGAGGCTCCAAAGTTGAACTGAGGTCAAGACACAGCTCGGGCTGCCCTAGTGACATGGTGTTTGTTCCGGAAGTCGTGGAAATCATCCCCTGCACTGAAGGAGGAGACTCACGAGAAGGGAATATGGACGCCAGGCTGTCAGATATTAGACCCTCCGAAGTCCTGCAGTGGACACAACCCCTGCGGTTTACGAACCAACAGACCACGGGGAAGCCCAGAAGACGTCAGCATGATGGGGTCCCCAGACGACAGAATGACACCTTCCACAGCCAGGCCAAACACGGCCACAGCCTGCGGCCTCCGGGAGAGGTCAGCTCACGCCCATGCCTCAAGGTGTGCAGCGGGATAGAGTCCAAACAGATCAAATGCTTAAATGTAGAAACTAAATCCTGGGACAGAGTCAGTCTTCAATCTTTCAGCCTGGCTCTGGCTCCCCAGCCTGAGGACACAGGTTGGCTGATGACGGTTGTCACAAGAGTCAGGAAAAGCACTGAGGTGCATCTTTTCTCTCCACTGCCCACCTGTGAGGTTCCACTCTCAATCCTTTCTCAGGCTGCTACAGTCGAAGGCTTAGTGCTTAGGCATGTTCTCAGCCTCATACACCCCGTCCAGGAAACGGTCCCTGACCGGCCAGCAGGTCAGCCAGACGCTTATTTGGTGGCTCTTCTTCCACTTGCTTTTTTCTTTAGATTTAGTCATCTATGTGTTCTGCCTGCATGTATATCTGTGCGCCACACGCCTCAGGAGGTCGGACGGAGTCGGATCCCCTGAAACTGGAGTTGTGGATGGCGAGGAGTCATCATGTGGGTGCTGGGACCAAACCCAGGTCCTCTTCAAGAGCAACAAGTGTGATTCACCACTGAGCTGTCTCTCCAGCCCCTAACTATCAAAATAAAAAACTATATTCTAAATTTAATTTAAATTTCCTATTTTCTGATCATGACTTTGTGAATTGAAAATACACTTTTTTACTGAGAGATTTATTTTATTTATATGCATGTGTTGTACCCTGTACATGCAGAATCCCAGCATGGCCAGAAGAGGGCATGGATCCCCTGGAGTTGGGGTTGCAGGCGGCTGTGAGCTGCCATGTGGGTGCTGGGACCTGAACCTGGCTTCTCTGCAAGAGCAGGAAGTGTTCTTAACTGCTGGGATATCTCCCCAGCCTCCTGAATTGAAGCTATCATCAACAAAGATTGCATCCCTTGAGATGACAGCCACCACGTCTCTTTGTCACCTACCTCAGCAACTAAGAGTCCACTCTCCACGGTACCTTCAAAGCATCATGGGACTCAGTCCTCAGCATCTTTATCAGAGCATTCTGCAACTCCCCTCAAGACTGCCTCTTGACATTCCTCACTAGCCTGGGTGGGAAGGGTCTGGGAGGTTCTTTTGCCAGGGGAAGGGAGCTGAAACCAGCCCACTCCAGTCCTTCAGAACCCTCCTGCCAAAGAGTCAAAAGAGTGAGTTTCTGATGGCCACCAGGGTGTAACAAATCTCCCTTGGTGGCCCCACTCTTCACTCTGGAGGTGTGCCCCAGCACTCACGCGGATGAGGGACAACACTTGTGTGCAGGAGGGGCTGTGGCTGCCAGCGGAAACGCAACCCCCAGAGGCCTCTACGCCAGCGGCCGTGCGTGCCGACACTGAGAGCGAACAGAACGGTGAGTCGAGGGGACACTGCCTCCAGTGGGAAGGTAGGCCTCAGAAGGGGGCGGACGGTACCAGGAGAAGAAAAGGGGAATGGACAAGGTTTAGATAAACTCTTAGTGTAGTGTGGATTCTTTAGAGGCTTCTGAAGGCTCCTTTCCTGTCATAGATAAATGAAGACAATATAAACCTCTCTGACATTTCTGCTTCCAAAGTAGACTTGTCCAAATAAAAAACCTGGTAGGAAGCCTGTATGTCATTATTTTTGTTTTGTTTCAAGACAGGGTTTCTCTGTGTAGCCCTGGCTGTCTTAGACTCACTTTGTAGACCAGGCTGGCCTCGAACTCCCAGAGATCCACCTGCCTCTGCCTCTGCCTCTGCCTCTGCCTCCCAGAGTGCTGGGATCGCAGGCGTGCCCAGCCTGTACGTCATTCTTCACCCACACGGGAAGGCCTGTGTTAATGGATACTGGTGTTCTCACCAGTAGCTCTGCTGGCATCCGTGCAGCTGGAAGGAATATCCACCAGAAGGGTTTGGTTTGTGGACTTCAAGGTCAGCATCTGTGGAACTTTGGAAGGAGGCCGAGACCAGAAAGCAGAGTCAATCACTTGTCAGCACGAGCTCCGAGCCTTCCAGCAATGCAGAGGCACTGAGCAGTCTCTACGGTGCACAGCCAGTGAGGCGGCTCAGTGGCTAAGGCACACACCGCCAAGCCTCCTGACCTCACCAGAGTCCTCTGAACTCCAGTGCCATGGGCCCTCACTCACACACCACATAATAATAGAGATGCTCAACTCTGAAGCAGAAAGGGGAAAAAAAAACTTAAAAAGATACCACAGCTTGCAAAAGCACCAGGAACTTGAAGCAGACGCTGGTGGGATCCGGCCAGGCTTGAAGCTTTGTGCCGCTGGCAGGTACTGGCAGGCTCTGCCTGGGGTGGCAAGTAGCTTTTGCCCCAAGCATGAGCTAAGCGGTCTGGGAAGCTTGTCCACACAACAGTGATTTCACGCTGGGCTGAGAAGAGGCCGGGGGCTAGTCCCAGCCCTTCCCCTGCCTCCCAGCCCGGCCACAAGGGCTGGCCTTTGCCCTGTTTCCTATAAATCACCACACTTGCCATGGGCACGGTGGAGAGGGAACTGGCTTCTCTCTCCCCAGATGAGTCAAACAACAAACACATTCGATTTCCTTTTCCTGTTTCTCAATCTCTTTAGGAACACAGGGGAAGCAAGGCCTGGGCACATTCACTGTGTGGAGGGTCAGCCTGCTTGGAACACAAAGGTCTATCAAGTCTCCTCAGCGTTCATATCCCCCCAACTTCCCGCTTCCCATCATCTGTTTAAGGAAATCCAAAATTCTACTGCCTTGGGGCCAAACTCTTAATTCCTTTTTTTTTTTTTTTTTTTTTAATACCAAGATTGCTCCTAGATGCCCTTCACACCCTTGACAGGAAAGATGAACTCCGGGTCATCCTCCTTCTCTAATGCAGCCCCAGGCTGCTCTGCCCCTCTATTTCCCCACCCCATCACTTCCCAGGGTCTGTCAATGCCCTCCTACAGCATGTCAGCCGCTGACCCTGCAGTGGCCTGGTACCAGCTCAGCCTTCACCAGGTCCTTGCTCACTCTCGGATGCTCTAGAGCCCAGCTTCTTCAGTCTGTCTTCCCCACTCGGAAGCACAGGAATGCATCCGGCTCTGCCCTCGCAGCCCCCTTTCTCCTGCTGTTGGCTGTTGCTGACCTCTCTGGCAGTCCTGGCCACGGCCTGGAGCTCTGGCCTGGACATGGTGAGTTCTATGCTCGCCTCCACACAGCACCTGCAGGCCAGTGAACGGCCATGCCCGGCCCCGTGCTCTGCCAACCATCCCATCCAGGTGCGCTGGCACTCACACACCACGACAGGGACCTCCAGGGTGCAGAGATGTGCAGACACAGCTGGGGAGGCCAGAGCCGTCCTGAGGCACAGGCGCTTCCCAGGCTGGGGTAGGCTCGAGCCTGCAACTGCCCCTGGAGGCAGTTGTCCCACTTCCGTCATTAGGTCGGCGTAATCTTGGCCCCCCTGGAAGCTGTGTGTTCTAATGCAGACAGCAGGCTCATCCTCACACCCTGGTCCTTTCTATTCACTTAAGAGAAAAGATGCTTTAGAAATAAAAATGGGGTCTGGAGAGGTGGCTCAGAGGGTAAGAGCACTGGCTGCTCCTCCAGAGGTCCTGAGTTCAATTCCCAGCACCCACAGGGTGGCTCACAACCATCTATTGTAAGATGTGGTGCCCTCTTCTGGCCTGTAGGCACACATGCAGATACTGTATACATAATAAATAAATTAAAAAGAAAAACGACTGACCCTGTGGGAAGCTGACCTGGATGTCACCAACACATCTGCAAAAATGGGAGCAGCTGGCCTTGCTGCTTTTGAAGCGTTGTGGTCTTTTAAGTCCCCAAAGCTTCCCTGATGTCACTGGCTGCCCCTAAGCTTAACTCTGGGGCTGAGCTGGCATGGTGGGTGAAGCGCTTAGTATGCAAACATAGGAGTGTGGATCCCGACCCCAGAATCCGTGTGGACACCAGGAGCACAGCTAGGTGCCTGAAGTCCTAACCCTGGGGTGCTGGCGGGAAACGGGAGACCCCTGAGCTGGCTGGCCAGCGGGTCTAACTGAAGAAGCAAGCCCCACATTCAGAGAAAGACACTGTCTCAAAAATACGGTGGTCAGCACGAGAGGGAAATCTGCTCTCATCCTTTGGTCTCCACCTGTGTGCAGACATGTGAAGCACACACATGTGCACACACAATACTCAGGCACTACCACACTCTCCTCTGCAATTAACCAGTGAGTGGGGGGCTGTAAAGGGCCACTGGGCACAGAGCTCCCAGAGCTTAATAATACTGCTGCTTAAAAAAAAAAAAAAAAAAAAAAAAAAAGAATCAGTGTTAGCCTAGCATGCTAGCATGCACCTTTAGTCCCAGCGCTCAGGAGGCAGAGCCAGGCGGAGCTCTGCGAGTCTGAGGCCAGCCTGCTCCACCTATGCAGCGAGTTCCAGGACAGCCAGAACTACATGAGACCCTCACACACACACACACACACACTCTTCCAGTCACACAGATGAGAAGACACTAGCAGAACTCCACAAGCCAGTGACCTTCCCCAGTTGTAAAATCGACACCATGTGGCAGCCCAGCCAATTAACAAAGATAATTCCCAGCCAGGCTGCAAAAGAACCCACAAGCTGCTCAGCACTCAGGGGACCCTGCCACACTCATGTGGAAAATGCGGGCTTCACTCAGCTACAGTCCAAGTTCTAAGTCACCCTGCTTCCTGCGTACAAGCACGTGCTAAGACTATCGGCATCAGGTGCTACACGATTCCAGCGGCAGCTGTCATGCAGGCTGAGGCCGAAGGAGTCTGCCGGGAACCACCAGAGCTAATGGGCACCAGCCAGATTATGAACCCATCCACGGCTCCAGCTAAAACCTGTAACTACTACACAAACTTTCAGCCCAGGCCCCAGGGGAGGGCAAGTCCACTGGCTTCCCAAGGCCAGGCTGAGGGACAAGGACAGGTCATCACCGGGAGCCACGCTGCCCCCGTGGCTTCCCAGGGAGCATCTGAGCACTGTCGGGATGCCCGCTTCTGTAACACAAGGCACTCTAAGGAGCACTGAGTGCTTGGCGCACTGTGCAGTGCCAGTGGAACTCAAGAGTCCACGCGTGTAGAGTAAGGAGTGCTTTTAGGATGCTCTTCATTGCCTCCCCTTTTAGGTTCAGAACTACAGCCAAGGCTTTCTAAAAAGAGGACCTGACCCAGTCCAACTTCGTGGCTCAAACACTGGGTGGGGCTTATGTGACTGGGCAAAGACCTCCCTCCGGACCTGTTTTTAAGCCAGGAGGTGTACACGTGGCAGTTTGGGAAGATCACTCTCAAAACCACCCTTCCCCCCTAAGTAAGAGCAGTAGGCCAGGGTGCCCGGCTGCTCCATGCCCACCACAACACACACGCTGTCCTCTTAGGCTATTCCACTGTACCATACTTGGCTTTAAACACAAAGCCATTTCAAACGAGTAATTCATTTCCAGAGTTCGCCACCCCATCTCACCCCACCTCCACAGCCACGTGGCTGATGAGCTGCCAACTCGGCTTTCTAGGGCTGTGTCTAAGAAGCCAGCACTGCCATGCTCAGGCAGGCCCCACCGTTCAGCCCCTCCTTTCATGGGCACCCTCGGGCCACACTGCTGGACTGCTGCCCACTCACCCCCAAGCCGAAGGACACCCACACCGACCTGCCCCTTGACTCTGTCCTTGGTGCCCAATCTCCATTCTACCGGTTTCAGCTAAAGAACTAGGGGACAACTGGGGGACTCGGAATGCAAGAATACACTAAAACCCAGTTAAGTCTGAGATTTGATTGGAAAGATGATCAAATCAACTGTCTTCTCCCCGACAGGGTGTAAGTGGCCGCACAGACGCGGTCTTTCTAGAATACCACAGCCCGAATGATCCCAGTGTTTTCCTAGCTATGAAAACGCTCGGCAAACCAGTCAGCATCAGCAGCTCCCAGCACCTGGCCTCCTACGCTCAGAGCCCTGCTCTGTCCAATACAGGTGTGAAGGTACCTTACAGGCTGCCCAGCCAGGGTGGGTCAGGGTGCTGTGTGTGTCGCCCTCCCTCAGGGACCGAGATGGTGGGGAGGCAGGCTCGGGGGAGAGCTTGACAGAGAAAGCATCTCCACAGCTCTGTACTGGAGGTCCTCAGCCAGCGGCTCCCAACCCTAAGCTGTGGTAAACATCTGGTGTCCAGCCCCCCCCTAAAGGGATTCACAGGTTGAGAACCGCTGGGCTAAGCAGCTACTTTGTGCTTGTGGAGTATGCAGTTGGAGAAAAGCTTTAGCTGACACTAAAGACGAGCGTTTTTAAAGTGACAGAGCATGTGTGCTCACTCATGCTCAGGGTGCTACAAAAGCCCAGCTCAGGCTCAGAGCAGCCTGGCTCCTTACCTTTTCCCACCAACAGCAGCCGAAAGCAAGGACCCGGCAGAGCAGAGCAGCATGGCCTGGGTGGCCCGGCACGTGTGGAAGCCCTCTGCTCAGGGGTGGCCATGCTGCCCTGCGGACACCCCACACTGCAGGAACTCCAGAGCCACGCCAGGTCCCCACACTTAGCCTCCGCCGCCAAACTCCCCCACCCGGACCCTGAGGCCCAGCCTTGTGCTTGGAATCAAGCACTGGATCTACTGCACTGCGTCCCCAGTTCAAAACCAGACTCCACGGAGGCCACTGGAGCCGGCTTTCTCTGGGCAGGCCAATCGAAGAAAGCTGGGGACCAAATAGAATGCAGTTTACTGCTTCTCTTTATGCATTTCCCCACTGTAGGCACACCACCGTACACTTAATGACAAATAGGGAACAGGACAGTGGTGGAAACCCAGTTCTAAGGCCTTACATGACCAGAGCCTCATATATATATATAAATAAAAGCGCGGTTCTACCATTAATTAGGTAAAAGTCAGTCTTGGGTCTGTTAGTCCAGTATCCCAAAACATGCTTGTTCCCTAAGTGAGGCAGGAACCCCACAGCCTAGGACAGAAACAGAGGTGGCCTGCTCCCCAGGCCCGTCAGCGTCTCCGTGAGGCCCTTTCCTGGGCACTGCCCCAACAGGGCCTGCACAGCCTCCTGTGGACACTGCCTGGGTGAGGGCTCCTGCAGCCTGGCAGGGCCCTGGCTCTGTACAGCCAAGTGACTAGTGCAGCTCAGGGAGCTGAGGAAGGACATGGGCAATCACCTTCCCCTCACCCAGCAGCTGAAAGCCTCCAGAAGCAGCCCAGGCCCGCATGTGCGCGACACTGAACCGGTACTGCGGAGCAGTGACTGCACGTGGTAAAGAAGCCATTTTAAAAACCAACTCATCTGTTAAACCTCCAATCTTTACTTTCAAAGATACTTGAAGCCTCTGTCTCTGCCACGCACACATTTTCCCTTTACACAGGTGACTAAATGATGCCTGCTGTACCTACCAGACCTGGATCTGCTCCATTGCATAGGAAGATTGTGTTTCATTCTGTTTACATTTTCTTTAAGTTAATTTTTAAAAAAGCATAGTAAAGAGTCTGAGGACAAATTATTCAACTGTTTATCATACATAAGACCGCATGACTATCATACAAAGGGGGTCTTTTTCATTTAACGTTACAATATACACAGCAAGTCCGGACTAGATCTTACAATCTGAACACAGGTATTTAGCCTTTTCCATGCTGTTTATGTTTGCGATGCACAGAGTCCTGTAACCAAACTGTGTGGGAAAGCACACAAAACTGGACTGCAACGTAGCACAGTATGCAGAAGCACTGGACTGTGGTTTTCTTCCTGTAACTTCAGTTTAGAAACTGCTTTCGTTTTTGGTGCTTGCTCAAATGTGGCAACCAGCACAGAAAGGAAAAGAGAACGACCTGAGCCACCGGTTGTGGCGTCTGGGTTCTACAGCAGCAGCCGTGGTCCTCCTGACAGCGCTGTGCTCGAGGTGACGCCCTTTAGTCACGTAAACTCATCAACTACCAAGTTCAAAACAATCCACAGGCTTGACATGTAATTACAAAATAAATATGGATTTCCTGATTAACAACCAAGTGTGTGTTTGTATAAAAACGGGGCTCTCCAAGTTTCCTCTCACATTCACAGAGTTTTAGGCCTTTCTTTTGTCACTGTTTATAGATAAAAACCTGCTTTTGCTCAGAAGAAAAAAAAAAAAAAGTTGGCCTAATCAGCCACATGGAGTTGAGCAATAAAAAGTAACGTGGTGCTCTGCTGAGTTGCTTCCAACAGGCTTGCCGGCAGAGGTAGGTCACTGTTTCTTCCTAGGCTTCTTTTGACCCCGGACAGGGAAATGACTATGCCTTCACTCTCCCAATCCAACACCCTACAATGGCTCAATTTAAATGGGAACACAAATTTAGCCACTGCCAGACTGCGTTGCACGAAGGCAGCGTCTTCCCCAGAGGAGGCCCCCGCTAACGGCAGCCTGCTCACTTCAGGTAGTGCTCAGCTCTGCCTTCCTCCTGCAACTACTGCGGACCTGCCGGGGGAAGCAAGGTCTTGGGTTCAGGTTTACAGGTAAGTTAATCAGGAACACAAGACTCAGCTGCTGGCCCCACAGCTGCTGGCCCCACAGCTGCTGGCCCCACAGCTGCTGGCTCCCGCGTCCCCTTCCCTTCAGAAGCCTGGACACATTTAGAATGTGACAGGTGTTGTGATCTTGAATTAGATGTCAATCTAGTCTGTCCAGTACAGATTGCTGTAAATGTATTGGCTATGGACTCAACAACAGTTCCAGTTTTGTTTAAGCAATAGTACAGCCATAATTTTCAACTGACATTTAAAAATGGTCTAGTTACACCGTGTGTCAGAGTGCACAACTGCTACATTATTGGTTACAGACATCTATGTGCTATAAAAACAGCTTTGGTACAATAAATTATCAAAAAAGAAAATAAATTTTTGTAAAATTCACAGCATAATTGTGAGGCAAAAAAGCAGTCACATAAAATCTGCATTTTAAAATGTTCAGGATGAACAGAAGACGTCTGTGTGCAGAAGAAATGGTGAAGACACCACGTGCCGAGAAAAAGCCAAAGAAAAGGTAAAAAGCAGGAAGGGACACAGCTGTAGCTATTTCCATCAGAGCACACCACTACCTCTGTGGCCTCCAACCAATAAGGAAGTCAGCTTTATGACACACGCAAAGTGACCTTGCAATCCCTTACAATTACTGGGTCACAACGTCTATGGTAAAAGAAAGGCCTCTTGAGTTACCCATTCTCTGTGTTTTCAGCATTAAGGACTGTCTGCAAAAGCATGTCCACAAGTGATTGCATCTGAAACGGTAGGCTCTTCTAACTTCGAGTCCAAATCCATAAGGCCAAAGGTTATCCCAAGGACCACCACTCAGACCTCCCCAGGACTGGCCACAAGCGACCCGCTGATTGCTCCTCAGTGCGCCTCGTTAGGAGACCAGTCACGTTCCATCCTATCTTCCTGTGGCCTCTCCGCCAGGAGAGCACAGGGTCCCGAGTACTTGCTGCTTTGCTCCTCGGTAGGTCGGCAGGAGAGTCCTGATCCCCGCCACTGAGCTTACTGTGCCTTACAGACTCCAACACATCGTCCCTTTTCACACAGCTGAGGATGATGGTGTGAGCTGGAGGCCCCTCTTCCTTACAGTACTGCGTTTCCGTGCCCAAGTGTGGAGAGGACATAAAAACCCAAATTTCCCACCCCACCCCCAACCCAAAACAGAGCAAAACAAAACAGGGGAGGAAGGGAAAAAAAAAAATGAAAAAAAAAACAAACAAACAAACAAAAAAAAAAAAAAAACAAAAAACCCAAAAAAAACCAACCCCCCAAAAAAAAAAAAAACAAAAAAAAAAAAAAAAAACCAAAAAAAAAAAAAAACAAAAAAAAAAAACACCCTTATGGGGCCCTTTATGCAAATTATGTGCAGTGCCTTTTTATTTTAAAATTGGTTGGCAAATGACCGAGACCAACATCTGAACATTAACTTTTGTTGGATAGAAAGACAAAACCCACTATGACCGGGAGATGGCAAGTTAAATGGGGGAGGCAAAAAGAGGACACCTCTGAGCGCTCCATGAGGATGGGTGGACATGGCTCTTAAAAACTTCATTGTCCCTTTGCAATCTTTTCAAGTTAAAAAAAAAAAAGTCAGCTCTGCCCTCTTGCAGCGGTTCAGTGTGTTAACCTCCTTCTGATTCAAGCAGCTTTGCACTTTGTTTTTGGGAAAAAACACCACTTCTATAAAAACACACAAGAAACAAACTCAAGTTTCAATGTAGTCACGAGCTAGCTACAGGACTCTGCTGCACACAGACCCCTGTCATGGGAGACTCCTCTCTGTCGGCCCCTTGCCTCATTGTCAGGTGTCCTTCAGTCATGTAATGTGCGGGACCTGTATTAGCTGAAAACTGGTACGTCGGGTGTCCAGCTATGCCAGTCTCCTGGCGGGGATTGGAGTAGACGGTCAAATTAACGTCCATAGCTCCGTTCTGTCCAAAGTCCAAGGTGTTAGCAGCCACTGGGCGGTTCTGGTAGGCCTGGTTGCCCTGGTTCCCGGTGGAAGAGGAAGATGTCGAGGAGGAGGTCGTTGAGGAAGACAGGGATGTCATGGAGTGGTGGCTGTGGCCAACCTCCATAGAATCCTGGGTAGAGGAGCTATTTGTTGGAGAATTGTAGACCCTTGGCCTGGTCCGGTTACCCAAGGCTTGCTGTCCATGGTGGTGGTGGTGGTGATGGTGGTGGTGGTGGTGATGGGAACTGTTTCCATGGTGATGATGCAATGCATTCGGCTGAGGGGCTACATGAAAGGTTGTCTCTTGAACGGGATGAGTTTCAACAGTGACCTGTGTGGGAGCTTCAGTGCCTGCCCAGCCCAGAGGAGCCGGAAACTGCTGGCGCACCTGTGGAGACATCGGGACAGGGTTATCAGCACTGCTTCCCCGTGCAACAACCCACGCCTGGGCATGCACACCAAGCACACAGCTTGCAGGGCACCCCCCACTTCCATCCTTGCCCTTCTCCAACCCAGGAAGAGGTGCAGAAATGCCTTTTCAGAACCCAAATCAACTTGCTCCTTCAGTACTTCCCACTGCTCAGAAAGACAGAATGCTAAGTCCTGATAGCTGTGCACGCCCGTTTCTCCAGCATTTCTTTACATTCCCGGGCCCCAGTCACCCCAGGTCTTCTTCTCACCCCTTAACCTATATGTACACTTCCTGGTGAGAATGCTTTCACTGCTAACCCTTGCCTGAGTGTCTTTTTAAGTCCTTTCACTCCCTGACACTCTGGCTCTCGCTGTCCCAACCCTCTGTGGCAAAGGCTCCTGCCCCACCCCTTCAGTATGCTGTGCACGCTGTGCACACGACCCGTCCCAGAGTCCACAGCCTCCCCTGGCTGTCAGCAGCACTAAGGATGGATGAGTGTGAGTTTTAGATGTCACTGGAGCGAACTAGGTCACGCTGTCTGCTGGACGCCATATCACAGGCAACTGGGCCCAGGATACATGGAGTCACAGCTGGGAGACACGGGGGCCCACACGGCCCTTCCTCCACTGTGACATTCAGACATTCAAGGAGGGAAAGTCCTTGTGTTCTCTGAGGCACTTGACTTGGACGGGTGTTTAGTCTCCTTCAGTCAAGACGCCTCAACCTGACAGAGGTCCTTCTCAGCCACCTGACCCTGGACCGATGGACTGTGCTGGGCTCTCGCCCAGGACTCTGCCAACTCCACGCAGGCGACACCTACCTCAGAGGCATACCCCCCAAGCCTTTCTTTTTATGTAACATTACTTGTCATTCTGTTTATGATTTATTATGTTTACTTGTGTCACTGTAAGCTCTGAAAAGGCAAAGGCTGTCTCTACCGTCTGTGCCTAGCACAAACTATTAAAAGCGCTTATTCAAGAAAAATTATACGGAAATGAAACTCTTGAAAATCCAGTAGAGGAAAACAAAACTCACAGACAATCTCAAAAAGAATACAGGTTGGTACATCCTTAATCTGGTATGGAATGCTTTAAAATTAGAATATTTTGGAATTCCAGATTAGGAATACTCAACTGGTAAAAGGTGAACAACTACACTAAGATCTAAAAGAACTGAAACGGAAACAGTGATGGTTCCAACCCTGTCAGACAAGAAATACTTGACACAGTGCAGCACACTCCATATGATGGAAGAGTCCTGCTGCCCAGGGGGTACGGCCAACTCCCGATGCGGACTACTACAGTCTCGGGCACAGAAGAGACGCTGCGGACTGGAAAGACCTGGCTGTGGCTGTGTGCCCACCACACTGCTCTTGAGGGGAACCCATTATCAAATGTTAATTATAAAATCTTGGGATTTTAATAATTCTTAACAATTCATAATCTTAAATGACCACACAAGCATAGTGGTCGCATGAAAGTAACCTAATGACCAGGATGTCTCTTAAGTGGCTGGCAGGGAGGCCGTGTACGTGGTCCAGACAGAGCTGGACACAGAACACAGCAGAATGGGATGACTCTCTGCCTGTTATTCAGGAGCCCACACAACTTTATAACAGTAAAGTTACTATTTATGAATTCTATTTAATATTTTCAGGCCACAGGTGGCTATCAACAATGCAGTCAAATGGCAGATAAAGGAACACTAAAAATACTTTTTCATATTCCCCTTCCTTTCTTTTTTTTCTTGTTTTAGGGTATGTGTGCCTATGAGCTACTGCAGACTGAATTTAGCCAAGGCACGGTGTATTGCAGCAAATGCTCTCCCACTGAACTTCACTCCAAGCTGGTGATCCTCAGCTCAGTGAGGTGCAAGAGCATGCAGAAGACAACCACAACCAAAGCACTTGTCACCTTACTCTGACTCAGCAATTTTACTTCCAATTGCTTCCAGGACTCCACAACACAGATAATATGTATATTATGTATATGTAGAATAGGTATATTATGTGACTGATGTGTGTGAAGTTTTTTATTATGCCATCATAAATAGTAAAAACAACTAGAAGTAAGGGAAATGTCCATTACTAAGCTATGAATGAAATGACTCATGGATTATTTAAGCAATGTAATACTGCAAAACAGTATAAAATAAAAGCTTTAATTTGACATAGGAAGCATATCAAATCGATGCTGTTGGTAGAATGTTCTTGTGGAATGTATACAATTTACCCTTGTTCATTCAAATGCTGATTTCTCTCACTCCTCCTTTCTCCTCCCCTCTGGACAAGGATGTCCCACCCTATTCTCTCCATTGCTCAGCATTGGCTGGTTGTTTTTACAAATGGTGGCATGTTTACACAAACTTGAGACAGGCGCGATGCAATGTCCGGATTGAAGCCAGATAGTGGGATAGAGAAATCAGCATGTGAATGAACGTTATACCAACGCTATGCCAAACATATAGAAAAACCTGGATATAACAGAGTGTATGGTATGGCAGTGTTTAAATAAAGGCTGGAGGACATGACATACCTGGAGTGGGTGTTTGGATGTGTATACATCTTCTATGTGCATTTAAAATACTACCTAGCTAATATATATTATCTGATAATACATAATCAGACTTATTGTTACACGAAAAACATCTTTCCAAGTCATAAACGCTATCAATATTCTTTATATTAAACTGCTTGACCTGATGAAGGGGCCTTCTCACAAACCGGTGTGTTGTTTCTTGTTCACTACCTGACTGTACTGATTATTTAAAAACTGACCAGAAAGCTGGCTCAGCACGTAAGAGCATTTGCCAATCAGCCTGATGATCTGAGAACTGCACTGCCCAGGAACCACATGGTGGACACAGAGAGACAACTCCCAGACACTGTCCTCCGACTCCCACACACGTGCTCTGGTTTGCATGTATACACTTATGGACACACACAGAATAATTAAGCAACAACAACAACAAAAAAAAATTCAAAAAGAAAAGAAAAAAAAGGATAATACACTGGGCACAGGAAGCACGTCTGTAACTGCAACTACTTGGAGGCAGGAGGATGGTCGTACGCTGGAAGGCTAGCTGGGGCTGTCCAACAGCCACCTAAAGCAGACAGGTCAATACCGAATTTAAAACAAACCTGTGAGTTCTATACGATAAATGGGAACACACAGGTGTGATATTCTGGGAACTTCCTCTGCGTGTTGACAGTATAATATATAGGAAAAAGAGAAATATAGGATAGTCCAAAATAGCTGAGGGCAGCTTTTGCAAACATTGCTATTTAAGAAGCAGGTGTAAAGCGTTCGCACTGAGCCTAGGCAGGGAGAGTGGTCCAGCTGGGCACACAGACAGTGAGGAAGCTGGAGAGAGCCAGCGTGGCACATCCCTTGTAGTGAAAGATCTCAGTGAAAGCACGCTGAGCGCAGAGGGTGAAGGAGGCCTGGGTGGGCAGAGCACAGACTCACCGCTGCTGGGTGCGTTCTACATGCCAGTCTCAGGTACACGAGGAAACAAAGGCAATGCAAAGCAGGGGAGGCGGACTGGAGCAGAGCAGCAAAGTTCCCTTGGCTGCAGAGATGCCAGAGGCTGACATGACCACGGACAGGGCATGAGAGGCGAGCAGCCTTCTTCACAGGAGGACAGGGCACATGGGGCTCTCGGCGGGGAAAGTGAACGGTATACGCACCAAGTCCAGAATCCACACTTCACTAATCAAACACTAGCTCCCGGCCCCGAACTGAGGACAGCAGGGAATGAGCTGAGGCCACTCTGACAAAGCAATGTGGCAACACAGCTGCCCTCCTCAGGGCTCAGGCCAGCCCAGGGGATCAAGCTCAGTCTAGTCAGAGACAAAGCAGGAAGGAATGCTTTCAAAATGGTGACTGCAATGACTCCCAACAAGGGTTAAGACCAAGCAAGAAGTATGCAAGGCCATCTGGAAAGCATGGTAGACAGGAACACCCCAAAATGAAGACAGCTAAGGGAGGGACAAAGGAATGGAGAAACAAGACACATGCTACCAAAGAAAGCAGAGGCAATTCCATGTATGTGGATAAGCCACACCCTGGCAAGCAGTGCCACAGGCAAGCACTGAGTGTCCTCTGGATTCCTCAGTGAGGGCCACAGCTGCCGCAGGTGGTCAGGAAGCAAAGCTGAGCCGAGAAAGACTGAGGCCACTGACTCAGTACTGCTCAGGAAAAGAAGCCGGCACCAGGAGGGAATGAGGGACATGGGGCTGGCCTCAGCAGAAGCCCAGCGACAGCAGCTGGGCGAGCCATGTGACAGTGTGCACACAGCTGCACAGTGGACAGACTGGAGACAGTGAGCACAGCTGGAGAGTGGGGAAGTGCGGCCAAGGGCTGAACTGGAGGGGTGCGAAGCAGTTTACACAGACAGAAGGACACGAGTTTCTGAGGAATGTGGAGCCTAGTAGAGCCTAGTGAACACTAACAGTGGTGACAAAACTGTGTGATGGTTTCCCCAGAAGAACCAAAAGGCTCAGTCACAAGAAAGGCGCACAAGTTTCAGCTGCTCTACTGGGACCAGCCTCTCAGCACCAAGAATGAAATGTCACCTTGAGCACCTGCACAGGCTCCTGTCCCCAGCTGGAGTGCATGGCAGGAAAGCCCTGGCTGGAGGAGGCTGGCCTACACCCCATGTCCTGCTTCTCAATGCAGAGGCTCCGTGAGTGCAGAGCTCCTGCCACCCTGCCTGCTGCCATGACCTCCCAACATCACCATCCACTTGCTCCTGCTGTGAGCCCAGATCAACCTTGTCTAACTGTCACTGCTTCTGTCTGGGCATTTCATCACAGCAAACGGAAAGTGACTAAAACAATCTCAGTACTTTTATCCTCACTGCCTACCTCACACTAACGTTTAAACTGACTTTAATAGTAAATTTATTAAAATCAGCAACCTTAAAAAGGAAAACAAATACTTTCAAGGTTAAAAACCCAACAAAAACAGACTCGGAACCAGGGCTGGAGTGCTGGAGGTCACAGGAAGTCAACGAGCGGGAGCAGGGGGCCAGCTCACGGAGACTTGCTGCTCAACAGCGGGGTGGGCTGCTGCGGCCACAAGAACTGACAAAGGGAGGTGTGTGAAGGACGGCGGTGTGTGCCCTGTGCACAGTCCCCTCTCTCACATGGCGGAGTTACCAGGACATGCATGGCACCCCCCAGCCCTTGGCAGCTCACCTGGGGACTGTGCGTCTCGCAGTCCATGGCCTGCACGGCAGCAGTGAAGTGCCCCCCGCTGTGCCGGTGCTGGTGCGTGGGGTCCGACCTGGCTCGCCCGCTGTTGCTCGTTCCCGAGGAGCCACCTTCAGGGTGAGGACATGGAAGAACGGGAGTGTGAAATCAACTCGACTGACTCTCAAACTCAAAGCACGGGGGTAGGAAGTTGCTCAGTCAGAGCACTAGGCCCGTGGATCCGCATAACCCATCAAAGAGGCAAGCTGACTTAGTCCTAGGACTTGGGGGGAGAAGGGACTGGAAATCCCAAGAACTCCCTGGCCAGGCCACCTGCATGAAAGGGCAGGCCTCGGCTGCAGTGGAATTCCTACCTCTAAGCAAGGAAGTCAATTATTACATGCATAATTAAGTGTTAAGTTGCTACTAACTATACAGAAAAGGAAGCGTTTACAGGTGTTTGCACTCAGACACACATGCAAACAGCAGACTTGGGTAAAAGAATCCCTTGCTATCTATTTACAAAAATGTAAAAAATTAGTTCATAAATACTCTGAAAGAATCCCACACCGAACCTGGGTGGTGGAGCACGCCTGTGATCCTAGCAGTCGGGAGGCAGAGGTAGTCGGATCTCAAGGTAAGTTCAAGGCCAGCCGGGTCTACTA
This sequence comes from Rhombomys opimus, assembly GCA_010120015.1. Lineage (NCBI taxonomy): Eukaryota > Metazoa > Chordata > Mammalia > Rodentia > Muridae > Rhombomys > Rhombomys opimus. The sequence continues at coordinate 6,659,940 of REGO01000055.1, read as the reverse complement.
AGTGAGTTCCAGGACAGCCAGGGCTACACAGAGAAAGCCTGTCTCAGAAAACAAAACAGAACCAACCAACCTACCCCACCTTGGACAGCGAAGAGAGAGCATGCACAACAAGGCACGTGAGAGGCAGACCTGAGCTGGAAGACGTGCTGGACGTGGTGCCTGAAGACTGAGACTGCTCCATCGCAGGGCTGGTGGACACACTGTTACTTGTGTTTGTACCTTCATCCGCTGTCTTCTTGAAAAAACTGTGCTGCAGGGCATAATAAGGTTGGATCCGAGTTTTGGGGTCATAATCAAGCATCCTTAAAATGAGGTCTTTGAACTTCAAGTAGTCAGCTACAGTATGACCCGATTCCCCAGCACGCCGTCCGCCAGGTCCTCCTGTTTCTACTCCAAGAATATTATGCAGCTTACGGGTGCCTGGTGGTTTGTACTCCTGTTAGAGAAGAGAGCAAAAAATTGTCTCTAAGTTTGGTAGGAGATGAAACATTTACATGATTTACTCCAAATGGTCGAGGCACTTACGTGTTCAAGGCTTTGTGAAGACAGACAATTGTAGTGAGAATTTTGGTTTTAAACTCCAGTTAAGTTATGTGTTTTTGTTTTAATCCCACGTGTGAAATAAGAGCTGCTTCACAGCAGGTGATTATGATTTGCCCCATGCACTGGCAGGGGTGTGCGTTTGCCACCTGCAGATAGTTTATAGTTTGGAGTTCCGGAAACTCTTGAAAAGGCATACAGGGGAGAACCTGAGAGAGCCCAAGAGGGGCCAGGGGCCCTCAGAGGTGCTGCTGCTCCTCCCCCTGCTGCTGCGTATGCTGGACTGCTGGATACTCTGAAGACGAAAACTGGACTTGCCCCAAGAAACCAATGGGCCTAGTTGGCAACCTAAAGAGCTCTATGCCTCTTTCCCCTCCAGCCTTCTTTCTCACCTACCTAGTGTTGGGAAGGTTGGAAGGAATTGGGGTAGAGAAGGATGGGAGTTAAAAGAATCCAAATAAAGTAGATTTATAAAACACGCCTACAGACAATTTCTGAAATAGCTAGAGCCCCCTCCCCCCAAACTATGCACACAACACTTAAACATGCTTACATGTTTTGAGAGTTAAACAATGGCTATGAAGATCAGTAGAGCTCAGAAGTGAGCAGCCCTTGAGTCAGGTTTGTACAGCTTCAACCAGGAACAGTACTCTTATTTTCCAAGGTTGTGAAGAAAGCAAACAAGCAAGTGAAGGAAGACAGCATGACACAGGACACCCACAAATGTAAAGCAATCAGTATACAGGCGCTTACAGAGACATGTGGACTCTGAACTACTGTACCCTGCACCCGTGCTGGCGTGAGTGTGTTGAGACAGGCTCTCACTTCGTAGTCTCGGCTTGCAACTCACTACAAAGACCAGGCTGGCTTCAAATGCGCAGAGATCTGCCTGCCTCTGCCTCCCAAGTGCTGCAACTGAGAATAACAGTGTCCACCGGCTGCAGGTCTGCGCTGTTTCTGACAGATGCTGCACTGCTTCCCTGTGGGCAGCTCATTAGAGCTGTGTGTGCCACTCAAAGTGAAGCAGCATTCCTTGCTCTACCCAGTCCTCTTTTACAGAGCATTCATAAATCTCTAAACACATGGCAGGATTTGCCAACACTCACTTAGTACCAGGGAGCAGTGTCACCCTCCAGCTCCCCACAAACACCAGTCCTGAAGGCATCCCCGCACTTTTGATGACCAGACGGCTGGACACTCAGGAAGCAGGACAGAACACAACTGTGTATGTTCAGCAAGTGTCCTGCCAGTGACCACATCCCCCACTCCAAGCAGCCACAACCAGGTTAGAAGAGCTCTGAAGTACAGGAGGAACCCTGTGCCAGACGTCAATGAGCACAGTCCAGCCTAGCTCAGGCACACAAGACAGCCACACCGGGGCATCCAGACAAGGTGGCAAAGGAGCAAGAGGAAATTAAATTATGTCTGGGCTCCTAGTGCGGACAATATGCACAGAGCTCTGAAGCAAACAATGCTAGCCGAGCCTCCTCAGATGGCAAGTCAACCTGAGTCAACACTCGGAGCCTAGACCTGACACAGCAAGAAACATATCTGCTTCTCATGGAAATGACACATGCCAACCATTCCCAAACAACAGGTGCCAACCCATTCCCAAACAACAGGTGTCAACCATTCCCAATGACACGTGTCAACCACTCCCAAATATACAAGGACTGACATACTTTTTAAAAATTATAAAAATAAACAATGGAGTCCATAATTTAGTGGGGGAAGTGAGTTATCAGTCCATCCATATTAATAAATGGCCCAGGCAGTGAAACTAGACTGGCATTTTTAACCTAACAAATAAATGTGTAAGGTATATAGTTGACAAGGTTTAAGTAACATGTGTGAATAGATGGGATTTCAGAAGAGAAAAAAACTATTCATTAAAAAAAGGGGGACAGTACAAATTCTTACAGAAACTCTAAGCAAAGAGCCCGCTTCATATTTGGGTGACCTGTGCGCATGTACAGGAAGAAGTCAGTGAACAGCCTCAAGAGCCATTTTACTTTTTCTTTGAAAACAGTGTCTCTCGCTGGCCTGGAGCTCACCAAGTAGGTTAGGATGGTGGCCAGTGAGGCTCACGGATATCACTGTGTCTCCCTCCCCAGCACTGGGTGACAACTGCACATCATCCTATTTAGGTGGACTATGGGCATGGAGCTGTGGTTTTCGTGCTTACGAGGGAAGCATGTTACTGACTCCTATCTCTCTAGCCTACTGAACACTTTCAACAGCAGATTAGCTTCAGAGTGCTGGGGAGCTGGGGTTAAGAGAAGTGACCAAAAACACAGAGCAAAGACAGTATCCAAAGTCAAAACACAAAAGCAAGTTAGGTGCTACTGCACTCCCAGACTCCGTACACTCCGAGTGAGCCTGAGCTCCACAGTGTGTCCCTGGGCTAAAGCAAGCAAGCAAGCCGCTCACCCACAGAAGCAAAGAGACCTCAGGGCCACACAGCACAGCAGCGCCATACATGCAACTGCACAACCAGAAGAGACTGAGCAGAAAAAGTATAGATAACATCTGAGGACCCACAAGAGCCCAGCCCACAAATCTAGGAACTGCAATACCCGATAAAGAGAATAAATCCAAAGAGATTAAAAACCCTACGTGCATAATAATCAAGTATAAAGCTAAAATGTTTAATCACTGAAGAAAACGAAAACAAAAACACATTACAAATAAACAATGCTAAGAATGAACACTGCCTGTCTTCACAGACAGAGCGATAAAGAAGCCCAGACGGCATTCTGAAGGAGTGGGATAGGCTAATCTAGAATTCTAGATCCGTGGAAAACACGTTAAAAACAGACAGTGATTAACGGCATCTTCAGGTGGCAGACTGCTGCAAGTCATCAGTACAAGTAAGTCATGCACTGAAAAGAGAGAGAGAGAGAACGATTCAGGAGAAAGGCGGGAGCTAAGCACTGGCAGGAGACAGGCAGAATGCTCAGCCTCCACTACTTCTTTGAGGTAAATAGTCCGTGTGCTCTGAGGACTAACACGTGCAGAAGTAACACGTGCTTTTTTACAAGCACTCAAGAGGCAGAAGGGAGTTACATACAAGTGATACAGGAGTGTCTAAGGGCAGCTTGACATAAGGATGCATACTGTGACACAGTTACACACTAAGCTGCTTCCTGTCAGGTATTAGTGACAAAAAAGTAACTAATACACTACTGCCTAAAAACACGTGCACGCATGCACCTCCACACCACCACAACAAAGTACAACTGTTACCAGATACTCATGAAAGAATCACCAAGACAGATTATCGTCTAGGCTATAAAAACAAGCTATAAATTTTAAATGAGTAAAACCACAGTGCTATTTAGCTAGAGATGAATTAAGATGTCTAGAAAATTCTCAAATATTTTTGAAATTATGTAACAAGATTCAAGATAGTGAGTTAAAACACCACCACCACCACCACCACCACCACCACAACAAAAAACCCCCACTACATCAGAAACACCTCAGAACATTCTTATCAGAGCAGTAAGTGTAACTTAGAGCTGTAGGAGAGGACCTGGGTGCCAGAACCAAGTGTGCTTTTATTATAGGCCAGGATAAATATTCCAAAGTCAATTAAAAAACTCGTTATATGACAGGTACTGGGAGGTAGAGGTAGACGGTTCTCTGAGGGTTCAAGGCCAGCCTGGTCTACACAGGGAGTTCCAGGACAGCCAGGCAACACAGAGAAATCCTGTCTTGAAAAACCAAAACCAAAACCACACACACAAAAAACCCCACTAGATGGTAAGGGTGAGGGTGGGGAGCTCACATGATCTCATCTCTGTAGGTGCAGAAGAGGCTTGAGACAGACCTGTATCATCAGTGCAATTTCTAGCAGCACTGGACAGTCCAGCACAAGCTTGTCCTCAAATCTTACATAGAAGAGCCAGCATGTGTGGAGAGTAACTGTGCTGATATCTGGTAGCCGGGGCGATAGATGGGTCCCGACTTGCAAACATGGAAGATGAATTAGTTTTGTAAAGTAGCAAGTCAGATCATAGAGAGTCAACTGTCAGCCAACACTGCTCAGCACGACAAAGGGGAAATCCAAACAACCAGAAGGAGAACACACGGACACCTATCTTTACCAACTTGGGGAAGAAAAAGGGGAAAAAGGTTCTGCAGATCTGACCATCTACTATTATTGATATTTTACTAATATCAGAAATTTTCCTGGCATCCAAAGAGACCATATTTAGATAAATAAGCAAGCACTGCCTAGAAAGAAGTACTGGCAGGTAACATGCCTGCGTAAGTAAGGCACCTCTTAAAGAATAAGGAAAAACTGAAGAAAAACAAAACAAAACAAAACAAAAAAAACCATCTATTAAGTATTTTCTAATGATGATAAACCCACACAGGCCCTTGCAATTCTTACAAAATGCCACCAGAAAAAAAAGATGTGTGGTGTTCTCTACAGCCTTAGTTAATTAGTCCCTAATCAGATATAAACAAAAAGTTCACTGACAGAGAATAAATTACAGTATAGCCAATGAAATACCATGAAGCAATAACATGAATTAAGTCCTGATATACACAACAGTATGAATTCCCCCAAATATTGTTTCATTAAATAAGTGTGATACTTAATCTTCACTGTCAACTACACAGAGCTTAGCAGTCACCATGGAAACAAACCATCTGTGAGAATTTTCTCCACTAGGTTATAGCTGAGGTGAAAGGACCTATCCCAGTGTAGGCAGCAACGCCCCACAGGGCTGGTGTCCCAGAGGAATAAAGGAGGAGGAGCGAGCTGGGTGGCAGCATCCACCTTTCTGCTTCCTGACTGCAAGTACAGGGTGATAGCCCCCTCCCGCTCCTACCTCCATGCCTTGCTGACCACAGCCAACTGCATCCCCCCACTTTCTTCTTTAAGCTGCTTTTGTCGGTATTTTGCCGCAGCAACAAGAACAACACTTTAAGTGGTAATACCAGAGATTATCATTTTTATGACGTGCACTTGTTGATTCAAGCCACCGGCAGCAGAAATCCGAGAAGAGGCAGAAAGGCAGGCAGAGCTGGTGGGAACAGTCCATGTTTTCTTTGCATTAGGTAGTGGGTGCAAACTCAACACTTAAGATATGCACATACTGTTGCAAATAAACTACACTTTAATAAAATAGCAACATTTGCACTCTTACTTTTGGGCATAAGGTTACTGTGTAATTCAAACGCTGATTTCTGTACCACCAATATCCGGTTGCAGTCCTTAAGCTGGGAATCTCCTGTCTCAGTGTTATATAAACTCTGTTCCCCAACTGTCTCCTAATATGTCAATAAAGCAGCCTAGAGCCAATCGCTGAGCAGGGCAGAGAATAGGGCTGGACTTCCTGCCAGCTAGGGGAGGCGGAAGTTACAGGAGGAAATAGGGGATTCAATCCCTTCTCCCTTCTCAGGAGAGAAGAGCTGGAGCAAGAAGGCTACAAAGTGCAAGTATTGCTTGGATGTGTCCTGGGAGGAAGCCAAATTTGGAGAGAAGGTTAAGAAATAGAGTTAACAGCGCTCTGGATTGTGCTGTGAATCTTGTTAAAATAATATTAATAGAGTCTCAATGATTTGTGTGAGAGCTAGGTTAAGAGAGAAACTGAGAAACAGTTTTAGAAAAATAACATTACCACTTATCTGCCCACTATAGAAGGAAAATACAGTTAAATGTAGATATCCAGTGATATGAATGAGAATGTTTCCGTAAGCCCGTACGTTTGAGTACTTGGTCAACTGGTGGAGATGTGCATCTAGGGTGTAGCATTGCTAGACAAAGTATGTCATTGGGGCAGGATGTCAAGGTTAAAGCCACACATCACTCCCAGTTTGCTCTCTCTGCCTCCTGGCTGTGGCTGATGGAATGACCTCTCAGATCTCCGCTCCAGCCACCATGCCTGCCATCTGCTGCCATGGAGTCCCAGGCATTACTGACAACAATCCTCCAGCACCTTCAACCCAAATCAACCTTCCCTCCTATGAACTACTTTGTTCATGGTGTTTTCTCACTGCAATAAAAAAGTACCTACCTAATACAGGTTTCGTTAAAACTTTAAACATGGGCTTCGGAAATATGAAAAGTTTAAAAAAACAAAAACCCTCTAAGTAAATACACACACCAACAACAGTGCCTGCATTTTTTTTTTGTATATCTGCCCCACAGTGTGATCAGCTGAATGTAGATTTGTTTTTCCTGAAAATTTTAGTTTTGCTAAAACAGAAATAAATCAGTCACTAAGTCTGAGTACAGGAACTCTCACTAAACTTATAATTAATGGGTAGTAATTAATTTTTCCTTTTGATTCAAAAGGAAAAAAAGATCTAATTTTTGAAATGCCCCCAATAATCAATAAACAATAATAATTATAGCTCAATTTGGGAGACATGATAGCTGACAAACCAGCTCTTTAATTTTAAAAAGTTGGAGATTTGGAAAACTGACTGAGATGACTAATTTATTTAAAAGGGAAGCCGCACATAAGCTTAGAAAAAGTGACCGCGGGGGTTGGGGATTTAGCTCAGTGGTAGAGCGCTTGCCTAGCAAGCGCAAGGCCCTGGGTTCGGTCCTCAGCTCTGGAAAATAAATAAATAAATAAATAAAGCTCTTTGGACCACACCTATTTAAAAAAAAAAAAAAAAAAGAAAAAGTGACCGCAGACTGGACTGAATAAGAATACAAAGTATTCTAAACGCTAACTCAAACTGGCAGGGTCTACCTGGAACACAAGTGAAACCTGAGCATTTTCCACCGAGCTTGGGCTCTGCAGCAAAAAGTCCCGTGACTGACACACTGTGTGCTCCACGTAAGAGACTTGGGGTGCGGTGGGGCATTCCACACTGCCTGGACTTGCAGACCACTGCAGAAATGAGTATGCTTCGCCTCAACACTGGGTCAGAAGCTTCACAGCTTGTACACAGCAGTGAAGCTAGGAACTGGAAACTATATGGCCTACAATTATAGAGTAAGGCAGAAGCAAGAAGTTGCAAACCAGTTATGAAACAAATAATAATTATCTGTAAGTCTCTGAGCACTGTAAACTACATCTAGCAGTCTAGTTCATCTGGCAGTACTTGCTAGCACCTCAGTTATACAAGTTCAAAGTCGACCTGCGCTACATGAGACTCTGTCACAAAACAAAGTAAAACAAACCAAACAAACACAAAGATCAAACCAAGCAGGTTAAAGAGAGGTTTTGATGCTTAAAAGCACTTGCTGCTCTTCAGGAAAAGCAGAGTTCCATTCCAGCATCCACACCAGGCAGCTATCGTATTACTCTAGCCCCAGGGGATCTGATGCCCCCTTATGGCCTCTGCAGGCATGCACATATATACATGCACATACACACACGACTGCAAATAAACCTTTTTTTAAAAAGAAAAGCCAAACAAGAACTATAAGATATTAACAGACTCTACAACTAAGTAAATGTCAAGTAAAGCAAACCACGGCACCCAACTTCCTGAGATGACAGCCGGTGACAGCCTCACTAAACACAGGATAAAATAACTAATGAAAAAAATCTTAAATACTGAAGATGCAGAGCCACAACCACAAGGTAACAATGTGCATCAACTCCAATTATGTATCTGTGCATTCTTTTTATTAATAAAACCTGAACTAGACTAGATGGTATCTGGCAAATTACAGACATAAAAAAAAAAAAACAAAAACAATCAAGGCCCAAATCTGGTACCATTTACTCTAGTAAGTCAACACAGTCGGGCCTCTGGAAGTAGTCCTTGAACCCACTGCTGCACTACAAAATGTAACCCTGCGACCCTGGTCGCTGAGTGGGAACCTGAAATCTCTAAGAAGAGTCTACCATCAACTCATATCCTTGAAAAAGGATCATGAACTGCTTAAGCTTAAAAGATCCTCTTTTATACACACACACACACACACACACACACGAGACTGCAATTACAATTTCTGTTCACAGTTGCTACTTCACTCCTATGTACAATCTGTGAGATTTACTGATTCAGTATTGAAGCATGCTGACTTCATCAACTGTCTTCAAAGATAGGGCCAGAGCAGCCTCCTTGTTTTTAACAAAGCTCAAACAACCCTGACCATTAAGTAAACAATGGTCCATACAGAGTTAGCTTTTGAACAAAATACCATCTTTTAGCTGTTAACTATAATACTGTTGTGAAACAGACAGCTCTGGTAAGAAACACAGAGACGAGGGGCAGGGAGGGGAAGGAGAGAGAGAGGAAGGCCCCTCCAAGAACAAGTGTACCCTTATTTTACCCGTTTTCCATCTTTGGTCTTCTTTAAGTTCCAAGTGCCATCAGGCAACTTCTCAAAGAACTTTCTTGCTTTTGGTGCTTGGTCAAGAATATGAGCAGGTGGGATGCCCAAAACTTCCACTATTTTATTCATCTGATCTACCTGTATTAAAAACAAAAACAAAACCCGTAGTTTCAAGTGTATGTTCACTCACTTCTGCTTGTTGATTATTTCCTAGATACAGAGCACATATCCTCTGTACACAGTTGTGTCGTAGACACTGAGGGTGCACTAAACCCAACAAATAGAAGACATTTTTGCCACCATCGGGCCACATACTCAACAGAAGGGAAGGCAGATAATGAACAAATAAGAATACACATCTACATATGCCTCAGGACCTCAGATACAAGGAAAAACACTAAGATAGAATAGGACGGAATTTTAAATGTCAGTTTTTGAAGTTTTAAATAACCAGTAAAGATGTCTAACTAGTTTACAGACATTAATTAAATTACTGTCTAACCGAAAGCTATGCACGCATGTAACAGTGCATCTACCATAAGGCTAGAAGCCCTGCTTTCTCACAGAACACAGAGTAAACAGAGGGAGATCCTGCTTCGGAAGATGCTAACTATACACACAGCCAAGACTCAGCATACTCAAAGAACTGGTTCCGGGCAGGAACAGCCCAGGCCCCATCCTGTGGATCCTAATTCCACAGGTGCCCTAATCTGTTGTAAAGAATTAATGTCTGCATATAATTTGTGTACATCCTCCTATACTTTAAACCTTCACTAGATTACTTGTAATTACACATACCAGAAAAAGTTATGGTGCTGTTATATGGGAGAAGGCCAGCACATGTTCCTGACAGGCAGCATTCCCACTGTGCTGGAGCTGCTTTACACCAGTAACAGCCACACTGTGGTTCAACTACCCTAGACTGTAAGATGCAAATAATCTCAACTGTAATAAGACTCAAATTTAGACACTCTGACTCCATGGTCTCACAGATAAACTCAAGAAATGAAAAGACTTGCCCAGAGTAGTTTCTGACCAATCACTTCTCTGCCCATACAAAAGCAACTTTTTTTTTTTTTTTTTAAAGGAAGAGTGTTTATTGCGGCACTTAGTTCCAGAGGATGGAGTCTGTCATAGCAGGGAAGGCAGCGGATCAGGAAGCTTACTGATCTCACATTTTTATCCATACACAGGAAGTGGAGATATACACAAATGCAATTCTTTTCACAAATACTTTTGGTTGAACTGAAATATAAAGCACGTGGAGTGTGCAAAGAGACCACAAAAAGTACGTCTAATACAGAGAGGGTGAAAAACAAGTGGGGAAGGACCAGTGCAGCCGAGTAGGTGGCACAGAAGCCCCAGGGAAGGCTACCTCGAGAGAAGTCTGCGCCACCCAGCAGCAAGCATTTCAAGACAGCAAGAACAAACGTAAAGGCTAGCAGGGCTGGGGTTTTCAAGGGGCCACAGAAAGAGAAGACTGTGCAGAGTCGGAGGGAAGGGGTGGGCACCGCAGAGGCCCCTGCACAGAGGGACGAGGAGAACGTCAAACACAAAAAGGATTTTTGGCTTTGGCAGTGAAAAAAATGGGAAGCCACTGGACTCCCAGCTGATCCTAAAACTGTTTAATCCCCAAAAAGTTAGCAATTATAGAATACAATTACTTAAATTCAAATAAAAACAAGTATTATGGAAGCTACTTCCAACTGGTTCCTGCGCTGAAGCTTGATTTGATCGTAGAAAAGAAGGTAAGGACTGGGTATGGATGTACCCTTCAGTGTCCATTATCTGAGAGACTTACTTCAAGTGCCAGAGTTCAGGGCCAGCTTGGGTGACATGACAAGATCTCAGCAAAAAAATAAAAATCAACAACTTTAGTCATTTGGCCTTCCTTTTTGATTTATAACCAAAAATTTAGGTTAAGATCCTCAACGATCAACTTTTCCATGAAGACCAGAATTCTACAAACAAGTAATTTAAAAAGGAAACAGCTCAGCCGCTCTGCTGGGAGCTTAGTCCCGACTCTCCTACCCAATACTTCCAACCTTCGGAATCTCTTAGAACACAAAGAAGCCTGTGAGCCTGCAACTCCAGAAACCTAGTTTATGTGGACCAACTCAGGCAGCATCTACCCACTGCACTGCCCATGGCTATCCAGTACCAAACCCCAGCCTCCGTGGTTCTAATCTGTGCTCACACCATTGCTCACGGTGGCTCCTTTCTTCACCACATACAAATTTTCTGTTATTGTCTTTAAACCTGTATAGGGTCCGTAAAATGCTACTCTCTAGGTAATTTACTGTTTTCCTTCATTAGCATATTAACCATCTGAATTACCAGTTCAGAATTCTAATTCTAATCCTAAACCTACCATATAACTGACAAAGAGGGAAAATTAAGAGAATGTAACTTAAGACCGACTGAACTGAGATCAAACAGTCAAGTTGTTAAGGACACACCATTCCCAGGACCCTGTCCCTCCAAGGACAGAGCTGTGTCTGAACCTCACATACCTCATTGGCACCACTGAACAGCGGCTCTCCAGTGTGCATCTCAACCAAGATACAGCCAAGGGACCACATGTCGATAGCCAGGTCATAAGGCATTCCCAGTAGCACCTCTGGAGACCGATAAAAGCGACTCTGAATATACTGGTATATCTGAAACATATTTCAAAATAGCATTTAATCCATGTCTTGTTTATAGTTACATTCAATATCGGATTAAGAATACTACTCACAGCAACAGAAAAGTTAAACTCCACACTACGAACATGGTCAAATAACTAACATTACAAAGAATAACCAAGCTCAAAGCTGGTTGAGAATTCAGATGGAGAGTTTCTAGGTCCAAGAAGTCACCTGGCTAACTTGATCAGCAGGTTTCAGACCCATCCCTGAAGGCCCTTTCCCATGCATGCGTGCTCACCACCTCTCACTCTGACCCAGTACAGTAACAACTACAGACCTTGGAAACATTTCTTATGTAACACCAGTACACTTTAGCAGGTAAACTTTTTTTAAATCTATTTATTTATTATGTATACAATGTTCTGCCAGCGTGTACACCTGCACGCCAGAGGAGGGCACCAGATCTCATTATAGATGGTTGTGAGCCACCATGGGGTTGCTCCGAATTGAACTCAGGACCTCTGGAAGAGCAGCCAGTGCTCTTAACCTCTGAGCCGTCTCTCCAGCCCAGCAGTTAAAAACATAATGGCCTAAAGAAGTAAGTTACCTCAGTTTGTCTAGACAGAGATAATCGTGTTTGATATTAAGACCACACACATGATTTGGCTTAAACATGAGGGAAAAATGGCTAACTGAAAACTCTACTAAAGTACTGTCTCCATCTTAGGCGTTTTACTGACCTAACTAGAACAAGGCTATGCTTTTCAGCAGCACCTGAAGCTACACATTTTGCTTCCTAATCCAACTTAGAAAATTATCTCCAAAACTATATAGCTTTGCTACTGTAAGATAAATTGCAGAAATGACAAAACCTAAGCTGCTAACTCAACTGACTATACACCTTCACTATAAATTAGCGTGCTCTACTTAAACCTAGATATAAGTTGGACAAGACAGGAATTTCACAAGCTTGAAAAGCAAAAAATGTGGATGCTAACATAAAAATAGTGAACCTTAGAATGTCAGATTAAAATGGGTAGAGTACCTTCATATAAACAGAAAAGTATTAAGCATAAGTAAAGGGCTAGCAGAAGAAACCTTAATCTCTTCAAGAAGAAAATCTGTAACTTGTGTTCACACATAAAGGACACCGGTGGCACAGGTGCCATAATGCTACAAACTACGGCAGGAAGACTCTGCTTTCCTGACCAGGCACATCTCATCACAGTAGATACATCTGCTATGAACAGCATGAGGAAAGCCAGTTCTGATATATCGAGTCTTCGTCAAGTCTGACTTGGTGGGGGAAGCTAAGGCTTAAACTTATTTATCAAAACAAATATGCACACCACCTGCACTGTTTCTACACAGTGTCAGAGTAACCCAAAACACCACATCTGTGTGTACTCCTCAGTTTTTAAGGAACATTTATCTTGGTGACTTAAGAGAAGTTATTTATAGTGAAGATCCTAGTTCAAGTTAAAATTACTCAAATTTTACATTGAAAGCTCTATTTGGAAGCTATAAATCACCTAATATTTAATTCTTCTATTCTTTCTTAAAAATGTTTACCATTAAACATAATTTTTAAATATCCGCTTTAAAAAAAATCACCTCTTCCAATTCAAGTCAGATGTCAGCAGTGGGACGCATGTGCTGCACACTCAAGGATAAATAGCCATGCTCTAATTGCCTCCGCACTGTAAACACATTACAACACTGTAAATAGCTAACTATACTGCCCTGGCCGATTCCATTGCTAAGTCATGAGTCCTAAATGACACTCACCCTCTGCCCCAGCTGACAGGAGCTGCCAAAGTCAACAATCTTGATTGCACTCCGTTTGGGGTTGCACAGGAGGATGTTCTCAGGCTTTAGGTCACAGTGAATGATACTCAGTTCTGGCGTCGCAAGGAAAAGCAACGCTGTGCACATCTGTTGTGCAAACTTTCGTGTTAGGTTCAATGAGACCCCTCGGAAGTTGGTGTTCCTCAACAAATCATAGAGATTATAGGACAGCATTTCAAAGACTAAACAGAGATGGTTTCGAAACATAAAGTGGCGCTTCAAATGCACTGAAAGAGAAGAGAAATCGCATGTAAGTTACTCATGTTGGTGGGATGATAGTGAGCACACACTTGCCTTCTCCAGCCCTAACACTTCACCATCCAGCGCAGAGTGGACAGCAGGTCAGCCTGGAGACACCCCCACTCCGCAAAAAAAGCCTGTTCTTCTAAGTTAAACAAGTACAGTGTCTGTCAAAACATGCCTAAGGCAACAAAGCACCACCTCACAGCTCCCATCTGCTAAGATGGTGATTGTGACAACACTGCATCTGACAGCTGGCTTTCGTGAATGTGTAAACCTGTGTTTAATAATCATTTTCATCAATAACTGGATACAGCTTATGTACAGCAGCCTATTTTTGTGTTTTAGGAATAGCATATGTCTGGAAATCATGGACACTAAAGTTCTTGGGAATCCATAATTGTCATATTCTCAACAAATTGAGAAAATAGAAATCTTGTCTAAGACTAAAAGTTTTGGAAAAACTATGAAGTACACGTCAACCACAAGAAAGAAATGAGAGTAGGCCTATGACTGGGTTGCAGAAAATGGCTGCAGTGGCCACTCCCTCTCTAAGGTTGCTAATGAAACCCAAGGACTGTGCTCAAGAATTATCAGTGAGTACATCAGAGAAAGTCACTCAGAGGCAACTGGTATACAAGCATTCTCTCTCACACCACAAAGTGCCTGCAGGCCAACTGGTGCGACATTAGGCCAACAATGTTAAAGTAGGGTGACTCTTCCCTATAGTCTCACAGCATCACAAAAACAGCTTTCTCTACATACCTTTCCAGAAAACTGTATTCAGACACCCATTGTGTGACTGACACACACACACACACACACACACACACACACACACACACACACAGTCCTGGACTGGCTGCCTTGAGCGGTCTACATCTATAGCTGCTTTCAGATCATTCATGATTTGTGATCTAGAGCTGGGAGAAGCCACACAAGGAGCATCTATGTGGCTCAAGCCAGAAGTCTCCAGCGCTCCTTGACACTGTACAATCATACAAATAATCCTTAAAAGTGACCCAAGGATGGGTATTAATCTGTTCTGAGTCACTTTGCAATTGCTAGGTTTAAAGGTAAAAACAGCTCCTTGACCGTTCAGACACGTGTCCTGCAGGAGTTTTAATCTAATTAAGCAGTAGCTACAAAAGGAGTGCAAAAGATTAACTAAAGTCAAATTTCTAATACGATTGTGAAAGTTCGTTCAAGAAGCTGGTGCAACTCAGAATGTTCTTCCAATGAAAGACCTGCTCACTTCTTAGCACTCATTTACTGAGCGTCCATGACACACCAGCAGGAAAAACATTGATATCAAAGGAAACTCAAACACAGATATAACTGTTACTATTTTTTACTGGATTCTGAAAAAAAAAAAAAAATGGAGTTAGTAAGATTTTCTCCAATAAATGAAATTATTTTTAAGCAGACCACTGTCACTAAAGATTCCAGAAAAGCAAATATTCTATAAGGAAGAAAGAGAAGACAAGGGAGGCACAGGCCAAGCTCAGGGGTTTTGCTTTGGAGTGAGAAAGAACTGAGCTCTGATTCTTTCTCCAGGGCACGAAGGGACCACGGGGGCAAAGGCAGCTCACAGGACATGATTTCAGGGGCCTTCACCAAACAAACAATGACTGCTTAGCCTGGCCGGAACCTTATGTAAGGCACATATTTGTTACGGTACATATGGTAGTTAAAAGAATGTACAATTTGTACAACTTTCTGTGCCAATTAAAATAAGTGACACTATATGGCATATTTCTTAAAAGTTAAAATGTGAAGTCATCAGAATAAATTATATCATCAATTGCCTTAAAATCAAATTGTACCACCAAAAAGAAACCTTAAAACCTTAAATTTAAGGTACAGGTCAAGCAACACAGCTGTGTCTCAAGTAGTTCTGTGCTGCTGTCATCCAAAACAGAACCCTCACTTTTGTTCTGAGTCACTATGAGTTTTCTGTATTACTGAACAAGAACCCAAACAGCCAAAATGCAAGGCACAGGAAAATGGAAGGAGAAGAGGCACGTCAGAGACCTCTACAAACTCTGGCATCCTCTGATGCCCCTATGCCCCTTGAACAGAACCAGGCTTACTTGGCACTAATCAGACCTGATGTGTGATAACGAAAGCTTTTAAGATACACCCAGTATTATCAGGGACTATCCCGACAATTTCCAGAAGAGAAACTCAGGAGGAAAAGATGAATGGCATAAGCTCCTTTCCTCTGTGACAGGAACACAGAATCTCAGAGATGGGAAACACTCTGACTGTTCTAGAGGTCACAACGTGGTGATTCTGGAGGACTAAGCCATGATTTAGTCCTCTCGAGACTTGATTTAATGACACCCCTTATATGAAATCCAGTTTGAGCTATGACATTGCATTTTCCATTAGAGTATTACTTATAAACTTCAAGGCTGTTACTTCTCTTTATGCATATGCTCTGTAGTCAAATATTAATAATTTCAGCAATTTATTACAACAGCTCACTATTAAAATGGCCACAAAATCTGTGCTACATTGGGCCCTTCAACATTTGAAACACTATACACATGTGTGTGGTGAAGGTTTTTTTTTCTCATTTACATTATTTTATTTGGAAATGTTTATGACAGTACAACAAAACTAAGCTTCAGGGACAATGGATGTCATTAGTTTAGCTATCAAGATTTCATTAAAAAACAGAGGCAGTGGAATCATTTGCGTAATTAAACAGTTGAGAATGGGCAGCCTCAGGTGACAGCACTATGTCTACAGTGATTAAGCCCATGTACTTGCCAACAGTGCCATCACTATCACCTCTAACAGGAAACAATCCTCACTGCTGAGAACTACTTGGGTATCTCCAACTTTCACACTAACTAACTGGTTGAATCTCTCCACCCTTTTCATTCACACCTGACCCCACAGCTACCTCTGTTGTTCACAATACTTTCTGGAAGCATAACACCACCTTTGGTTACAGTTTCATCAGCATGCCTATCAACCAATTCTTTGTCAAAGAGCAGAAGAAACTAATTTTTTTTGTACGTGTATGTCTCTGAGTCATATGTGAAGGTAGAAGGTATTCAATGCCCCAGAATACTCAGCCCCAAAGGCTGAGTCACAGGTGGCTGTGAAGCCCTGGCAGAGGTACTGTAAACTTAGTGGCATTTTTTTCTTGCTAGTGAATGAAAACACTATGTCTCCTCCTCAGTCCTGACAGCTTAGATCTGACTGAGAGCTGTGGAATGAAAGAAATGGCCCAGAATGAGAGCTGTTCTTCCACAAGACCCAAGAGTTTGATTCCCAGCTCCAGTACCAGGCACCTTACACAACCGTCTGTGAATCCAGCACAAGGTAGTGGATGCCTCTGGCCTCTGCAGAAACTTGTACCTGTGTGTAGATATACACACACAGAAATAAATCTTTAAAGAGTATGGAAAGATATAATTTGAAGGGCATTTGGTCTGTAAACCACTTGGTTCTAAACTCCCCAAAGTTCCTAATTCTTTGCTTACTATTCTTGTCCCCTGCAGGAAAAAGGCATGACAGTGAGACAAATACTGAGTTTGGCTTATGCAGGAGTAGGCTGAGACCAAGGCCCGGTCACTACTGAGAAGGAATGTCTCTGTAATCGAAGGCTGACGTCATCTCCCTGTGAGGTGCAGCAGGCAGAAGACAGGGTGAGCATGCTGCGGCCTGCTCCCCTACACTACAGCATCCAGTGCCTCACTGACAAAGCCGGGGGGGGGGGGCTGAGAGCCACTCACCGTGCACCAGCAAGTCACCTGACTGTGGCTGCCTGGACAAAGACACATTAAACCAAACAAATGGCACCTGTGAGTTGTGACTTAGGAAACAAGTAACAAATACCTCAAGACACTGCTGTCAGTTCACATGTAAACCACCCCAAAGATTTAAACATAACTCATGCTCTTCAAAGGAAGCTTTTACATGCCCACGTTAAGAGGAAAAGCAATGCATCTTGATATAAGCAACAAACAGAAGAGCCTTTACCTATGTAGTACTTCATCTCCGTGTCGTGTTTGTTCATGAGCTCAAGCAGCCGCACTTCTATCTGCGCTTGGTTCAGAAACGCCTTCTTGTTCTTTATGATTTTAATGGCTACCCATTCCTGCTCGACTCTATCATATGCTTTTACGACCTGTGAGCAAAAAGAAGTGATCAGCAGCTTCATTAGTACAGCTGTGCAAGTTTACATTTCTCCAGACTGCACTCTACCTCGCTCTCACTCAACTGCACATTCTTCGCATGCTTCTGAACGCAGCTGCTTCTACTCAAGATCACTCACTACTAGGCAGCTAACTCCACCTTGGCTGAACTTCCTCGTGTACCCTCAGTGTTTCCAGAGAGACACAGAACAGACAACTGTGTTTAACTGTCTTCCTCCTCAGAAACAAAATGACCCCTGATGAATGCTCAGGTTAATTTTCACTCTTTCTTACTGAACAAATATATGTGTGTGTATGTGCGAGTGTAAATGTGCATGTATATGTATGTGCTTTTACTTTTTAAAAATAAAACAACTAGCCCAACTCTCGAGGATTTTTTTATTGTTACTGGTAAGACAGGGTCTCACTGTATAACCTGGCTGGCCTAGTGAAGTCAAGTGAAGACCAAGTGAAGCCAAACAGGCATCTTCCTGCCTCTACCTCTCCAGTTCTGGGCTTACGGACATACATCACCATTTCCAGCTCAACTATTCTTTTAATGTAGAAAAACTCTGATTTAATCCTAAGAATACATAAGAGTCTAATGCTTCTCAGAAAGTAGATAAATTTCTAATGTTAAATTAGATTCTTGTATATAAAAATGATACAAGAGAATTAGTGTATTTTAAAAGTCAGCAATAAAGCACTATGAGAATGTTATAATTAGAAGAAATTTTAAAATTCTTCTACCCAAACATTAATATTTGACCTGTTTAATGCACTACACACTTATAGCATAATACAGTCTGAAGAGGCAATGGTTTTAGATAAATCTGACCACATTTTGAAGAGTTTGGAGGTGGAAGGACCTCAAAAGACCCCAACATGAAGCCTGACGACCACTGGTTCAGGAAAGGGGAACCTGTGCACACTCCCAATCAGTCAGGAGCAAATATACAGAAATACTGAGTGATACACGGGTGAGTGGAAACTGCACTCTTATGAAAACCGTTATCCACTGTCTCTTATGCCAGCCAGAAGATACACCAGTGAACATGTGACCAATAGTTCTGATATTCTTCTACTTTGGTGACAATCCCACTCACTTTAGCAAGACAGGCAAGTGAGTACCCTGTGTCCAAAGGCCTACAGAGTAAAGGTTGTTCACCAGTAGAGAACCCACTGACTTAACAAGTAGCTGGTTGCTCAAATGCTAATGGGTGTGGGGTAAGAGTGTGTGTTATCTTGATGGGCACACTTAGTAGCAACTTTTAAAAGTGTCAATGCATGAAATCCAGCCACAAACAATGCTTACTTTAACTAGGCCTATGGTTCATGCTTCTGGAAATTTTCAATGTATAATCAGGACTAGTAAACAATGGCTAAAAGAAATAATAATAATAATAATAATAATAAAATTTTCCCTGATTTGACAGACCTGACAGAAAACTAATATAAATTTGGTCACCTTAGGACCTGAATGGCAGGTCCTAGCTGAGACTGTAAATACTGTACATGACAGCTAAGGAGTGAGCAGTCAGCCTAACCAGGTAAACAGAACCAAGTGTGCCTGTGTGCTCAGAAGGGGCACCTCTGCTCTGAGCAAAGGGGCACAAGAAGGCTAGGGTGGTGAGGGAATGAACGCACAGGGGCTGGGCTGGGAGCAACAAGAGGACGACAGGTCCCGCTAGGTCCCGCTGAGGGCAAGCGCAGGTGCTGCCCCACCACAGCTCACGGCATGGCACTCCTTCTGTCTGGAGGGCCCTCAGCCCTCACTGAGGGGCAGGCCCCACCAGGGCTATGCTCAGGGCTTTACAGAGAGCAAAGACTGTCTCATAACAAGTGACTCCTGAAACACTGGGAAAGCCTTGACTCAGAAGAAAAAGGTGGCAGAATTCCTTTCCCTGCACACAAAGCCGCAGACACCAGCAGGTCCTGAGGACCTGGCTGAGCCGCACAGAGCTGGAGGCCCCAATGGTGCCGGCATATCTGCACCCATATTATCAGCACTCTGCTAAGTGTCGGTCTACGGCCATGGCTGCCAATATACTTGAGTCCTTAGCATGACTAGATCTGACCTATGACCATTACCTCCACAGTTCAAAAGAGCGTACTCTGCCTCTCTCCCGGCTCAGAGGAAGAAGCACATGCAGAGCCCACAGGCATCATGTGTCTGTCTCCTGAGACGTGCTCTCACGTGCTCAGCTGGTCCCGAGACACCATGCAGCTCAACATGGACTGAAACTCCCGGTGCTCCTGCCCCTACCCTCCCCCAGTCCCAGGGTTACTACACCCACTTCTACAGTTTGTTTCTCATCAAAGCAAAGGGAGAATTTCATGAAAGGTCACTTGAGCCCCACGTTATTTTACTCAGTAAAAAACGATTCATATCACATTCCATTCCCTAACTTCATAGCATTAACAATAAATCAAAGCTCTAACAAGAAGAGCGCAGTGGCCTAATGAGATGGCAGGTGGGCCGTTGGGGGCAGCTAGAGAGAAAGAAGTGGCATCTGCTGCAATCTCAGTACTTAGGACTGAAGCAGGAACGTCCATGGCCAACCAGGGCCTTTGGAGATCCTGTTTCCAAAGAAGGAAGAACTGAAGGGGAATGGCAACTTCTGGGTGAGATAGGGTCCACACTCCAACAGGAGAACTGAGAGTGTGGATAAGGGGCCGAGGATGAAGAGAAGAGTCAGGTCCGCTGCAGTCACCACCCACAGGACTGTCCCTGCTGGTGCTCTGGGGTGGGAAGGAGAACCCAGAAGCCCGTCTGCCAGTACGAGCCCGCCTGCGTCAGAATGGCTGGGGAAACCCAGAGCACAGCCCCAGCTTCAAGAAGAGGAAGAAAGAGTGCTTGCTTGCTGCCCGAGAGGTCTGGTCAGGCATAAGGCACCATCTCTAAATCAACAATGAACAACTGGTTAGACTTAGCCCTGACAGGGGTAAGACTAGTTATTAGCAATGAAAAGTAATCTCTTAGTCACTACCTAAAAGTAGTTAGTGGCAAAAGAAACATTTATAAAAATAAGAAAGTTACTGGAATTTTTATAGCTGGAGAATTATGATCATTTAAATATTTAAATATACACTGTTCACATAAATGTCTTAGTATCAAAAATGTGTTACTGAGAATTTACTATCACGATCAAGTAGAAATTTTAATTAATGAAATTCAAGCATTCTCCATTAAATTACCTGTCCAAATGAACCTTTGCCTATTAAGGAGTCAATTTCATAACGGTCCATCCACTTTTCTCCGTTTTTTACAATATAATCATAGTTATCGTCATCATAACCATCGTTGTAAACCTTCCGCTCCTTCTTATGACTGGAATCGTCTCCCTGGCCTTGTTGGTGTCTTCGCTTCTTTTTTGCATAGTAAACCTGAAAGAAGCATTACAAAGTTAACTGTGAATTAAATTACTATTGAGGATGTATGTATGTTCCCAACAAATCAGTATAAAATGAATGAACTGTTCTTTTCTAGTAAAACAATCCGAAACAAAATAAACATCTTCTGCAGTTACCATCCGAATGCAAATATATACATGACCATATGGACATGTGCATGATGGAACGCACTGCAGATACATTTCATAAACAAGAGGTCCTCAGTACCTGGCCCAAGACATCCCATCAAGATTCAAAGTACACTTGTTAATGTATGGCGTTATTCACATACAGTGCGATCACACAGATCTTAGAGATACAAAGAGGAAGGCAGGCACAGTGGTGCCCGCCTTGAATCTCAGCACTTAGGGAGGCAGAGGCAGGCAGATCTTTGTGAGTTCAAGGTTGGCCTGGTTTATAAAAGACAAGGACAGCCAAGGCTACACAGAGAAACCCTGTTTCGAAAAACCAAAAAAATAAAAATAAAAAAATACAAAAGAACCCCAAACAGAAGAAGCAACATTTCATTCCCTCAAAGTTGAACTCAAAGTTCAAGGTCTTCTGTGACCTCTTCTCCAGGTAATACTAATATTTAATATTACAGCAAAAGATTTTTTTGAATGCCAATGAATTGATGTTTTACTAAGATAATCCAATTTCTATGTTGAGTAAAAACTGATGAAATCCACACCCATTCCTTTTAAAGCTACTGGGTGACAAGAGTAACATTCCAAGAAATTGGTGCCTTGACACACAGTGACAAGGCATCTGATAAATGAGCTTCAACAAAGATGCTATTAACAACAGTTTAACCCCCGTGTTAACAAACTGACATTGATACACTGTAAGAAACAATGTCTCAGATATCTCCAGGTAATCACAAGGTATAATAAACAAGTATGCACATCTACCTCAGGAACATCCACTGAGGCTTTCTCCTCTTGCCCTGACATGTTGCCTAGTAGGCACTAGAGGCACTGAGCCACTGTGCCATGTCTGTAGCTAAGAACACCTTCCTGGCCCGTGGCTCCGGAGCTGGCAGAAGGTAAGCCTTCCTTGTTAAGAGCTCCAGTGGAGACGCATGGCCTCTTCTGGGCTTTGTTAGAACACCCCCACTTCACAATTAGCTTTAACACAAGAGCGGATGCCAGAAGCAAATGGCAGTCAGGTAGAAAAGGTCCAAATACCAGAAAATAATTTTTAGTGGCAACAATTCAAGTTACAAGGGAAATATTTCAACAGGCTTAAAAAAAAAAAAAAAATCCTGTTTACAACAATGTAAGTTTTTTAGTATCTTACCATGGAAAAACACAGATAAAAGAACACACACAGCCAGGCATGGTGGCTCACACCCGTAATCCCAGCATTCAGCAGGTTGAGGCAGAAGGACTGCTGTGAGTTCAAGATCAGCCTAGGCTACAGAGTGTGATCCTGTCTTGAAAACAAGTAAATAATTTTTTTAGAAAAGTGTAAAAAGAAATATTAGTTAAAATAAAGCAGATCCTTTTAGCTTAATATCCAATGATGTCAGGACTTCAGCAGAAAAATATATGTATTTTTCATACATATGAAAATTTAAGCAAAAGTCTACTGCCTACATACCTAATTATGTAATTATTAGTCACTCCTTGCTCTGAGGAAAAGCTATAGAAATAACTTAGTGCAGTAAATACGCCTTTGGAAAAGAGGACATTATTCACAACAGCCCTTGTTGATACATTTTCCATAGTTGTAATATCTATAAACAATTAACTTTGTAGAATTAATAATACTCAGGTATTATAATAATTAGAAATACAATCTGCTTGTCTAAAGAGGCAACAAAAACTTGTCCCTTGATGTACTGACAACATAGAAGACACCATGGCAAATCAACACTCTTACCTCATTAATATGCTTGTATGTTTTGATCAAGTCGACAGAAAGTTTCCTCAGAGGAGCAGCTGCTGGATCACGGAAGGTTTGGGGCATCCGCCTCTGTAACATGACAATGTCAGGCATCACCTTAAATAGACAGAAAGACTAGCAGTTTAACTACACTGTGTAACAGCTGTGTGACAGCCTCTAGCACAGCTTAGTCAAGATCCCGCTACCAAACCTAGCAGGCGTCCCTCTACCAAACGTCTCATCAGCTCTCTGCTGTAACCTAGGAAGGGCCTGCTGCCACAGCTACTCAAGCCCCCTCGACCAATGTCTAGTAATGCCTTTTCTGAAAAATTAGTAGATTAGTCTATAAAATCTCAAAGTGACTTCTTTTATCTGGATTCTAAGAGAAACAACTTCTGAAGCAAATAAATGAACTTAGAAGAAACTGTGGCCAGTTATCTAGGTTTAGACGTGTTTCCGCAAACAGTGCAATTACAGGTCCATCCATGATCCCGGAAACGTGATGCCACCCACATTCCTCTTCTACATACACTTCGTCCTATAACAATTTCTTTTCTAAAACCTGACTGGTTTATAACAGGGGCTAAAAACACACCAAGCACTGACCAACCTTGGCTTCTTAACCCAGCCGACCGAACACAAGCTGGATGCTCAAAAGTATGGCTTAGCGTCCCCGTGCCTGCTCCTGTTCCAGAAGCAAGACTGAAAACGGCCCAAGCATGGCCATGTCCCGGAGCCCTCCCGCAAGCAGCACTGTGCACACTCTGTATAAGAGAAAGTACTACTCTACACACTTCTACGTGACAACACAGAGCACTGCCCTGACCAACTGACCAAGGCTCTAAGCCAGTACAGCTGAATAAGGACACCACCAAAGGACATGACAAATGCACAGAGACAACCCTAAACGAAAAACCCACAAGCAATGAAGGAATGCTGAGACAGGAGACATCCCCAACAAAGAGCACCAACTGTTACCCAATACCAAATGCTCAGCCCTGAGAACACGCAAACAAGCACCATCACTGAGACTGGGCAGGTGATATTTAGATAGCTACACTTCACCCCAACGCTATTTTCTATTCCATTCATTTTACATCTAGTGCCTACCTTCATTTATCAGGAAACAGAATGCTATTTTCTGCCTTTCCGCTACTCTCAGAGAGATCAATGAAGTACAAGGAACAGCACTTGACACTCACATCCAGGGAATGGCGGCGCTCAAGATGCCGGAAACTGTACTAGCCTCGAGATCAGGGCTCCACTGTGAATCATGCTCGTCCACACTCACCTTGATTATAATTCTCATTTCCTAAACATTTTTCAAACAGAACCTTTTATATTTGTACTCAACACACTTGTAGCTGGCCAAAGCGGGGCACACCTGTAATCCCAGCACTTGGGGAGGCAGAGGTAAGCAAATCTCTGAGTTCAAGGCCAGCCTGGTCTA